>JAFMSR010000009.1:49280897-49308397 GCA_022818135.1 Saxidomus purpurata | reverse complement strand
GACAGCATAATGCCCCCCCCCCCCCCCTTATCAAAGAAAAGTCGAACTAATAAATGCTCTTAAAAAATTAAAAAACGCGTTGATGCGAAAAATACCGTCTGATTTTATACCATTCCTGCCCACATATATATTATTAAAATAAAAGCTTTGAATACATCAGAAGACAGCAAATTCAGAAAAGAACTTTGTTTTTTCGGCTTTAATGCTCTATGTAGTAGAAAAAATTCTATTTGCTATGGCTTAAACTCTTTTTATCCCGAAACAATACCGAACAAGAAGACTAATTAATCATTTTGTTTTATTACGTGACGGCCATGTGAATTGAGCAAATAGGTGATTTAATGGTTTTCAATGCACTTGAACTGTATCATACTTTTATCAAAATTTGTTAATTGATTTATTAGTCTGCTCGCTCTGGAAATAAAATTTATCAACCTAATCCTCGCTGTCTTTGCAACAATTGAAGGTTTGTGGTTTGCACTTAAAACGTTTACTAGCGTGTATTGTATCACATGTTCCAAGAAGCTTTTAAACTCATCTGCAAAAGATACCACTTTACCACTTTGAATGTTGAAATCGGTGATAACTATAATTCATAATTTGCTTCAACATTTATACAATAGCTTTCATCGTCTTATCATGTGCTATAGAAGGCCCCTCGGCTCCGATCAATATGCGAGAACTTACCGCCTTTTTAATGTTATTTATTGCAGAAATTTGCTTCCATTTGGGTTTTTGCTCGTTGTTTCTTCACATTTGTATTTGTTTTGCTATTGTTGTGTGTTTTTTTCGCCTAAAATTATTAGAACAACTTGTTAATGACTTGTAAAAATGATGCCTGTAGAGGTTACACATAATCCCTTCAAGGGCAATGAATTATCTATCATGAAGTGTCTCTCTATCTATAGTTTTTACAAAATATTACTTAGATAATATTCTAATATCTCAGTATTTTCTTCGAGTAGTCGTGTCATTGGCTATTCAAAACAGCAGCTGCTGTTAAATACATAAATATTCGTTATAAATTGACCAATATATTTAAAGGCATAAAGCAATTTATCGGATTTTCTTGAGTTTATATTATAAAAAAAAACATTTGGATGCTATGAAAGAGAATTTCTAAAATAACAATCCAGTCTGCGGTATTTTGGGGTGGTTTTCTGATCATGTAGCTTAATGCTGAATTATTATATCAAATAGATAGTCTAAAAGTAAATTGTATGTAAGGGCAGCGATTCGTTCTTTATGATAATGCTGTTCTTATAAAACATAAAAAATATAAATGCAATTTTCGTATACGTACTAAGGAATATTTTTGCAAAATTCAAATTTACAATGTGCGATTTAAAGCTGTTATTGTAAGAAATAGGGGGGGGGGGGGGGGGGGGGGGGGGGGGGGGGGGGGGATAAAGTCTGGAGGAAAGGGGGGGGGGGGGGGGGGTGTAATTAGGGGGGGGGGGGGGGGGGTTTTTTTTTCCCCCCAACTGCCTATATTAACTTGAACAAATATATTTGGGGGGGGGGGGTTTTTTTTTTTTTTTTTTTGGGGGGGGGCGGGTAATTTTTTTTTTTTCTTTCAAATGGGTGGTTTTTTTTTTATTAAACGATAAAATATAGGGAAAAATTTATTATTTCGATTTTTACACGTGATTTTCTTTGAAAACTATCCCGAACTTTATTTAACGCGTAGTAGTACATCATTGTAACCTTAAAACGCGAAATACGATTGGACGCGCTTGTTTACATACGTCACGTCGTTACGTCATTTACCGCACGTCGTCCTTGGAAAAACGTGCTGTATTTTATCGTAAAATAAAATACAGGCTTTTCCCTATATGTTTATATAGGAAAAGCACCGCTTGTGTTAGAATGGTTCATCTTAGTTCTTAGAAAGAAATCATTTTAAATCAACTGCGCGCAGAAATAACTGATTCGATTCACCAAAACTGTGTTACATGTCTGACGAGGCTAGGGTCCGCTAAAACGAAGCCAAAGCCAAATATAGAAGGCAAAGTCGATAAAGAGTGTTCCGGTTTTTTAAACTTGACTGTAATAATAGCCCATAAAGGCGCACACCATTTACGTTATTGAAGGAGGAAAATGTGCTGACTTCCGGTTAAACGACAAAATTACAGAAAACGATGATACGGCAGGTATATGTATATAGCAGCTTTTTCACCAATAATTTAAGATATTAACATAACAATACATCTGTTAAAGACTTATTGTGATCCAGCCTTGCTATGCGAAATACACCAATGGGAACAATACTCGTGCACTTAATGAATCGCCAAAAAGTGTCATATTTCGATTTTTTTATGTATGTTCAAGAAACAATTCATCTGGCAGCAGAGTCTACTCGCAGATAGTTTTACTGCAAATCGTTTGCAAAATTGAATTAATGCTCATAATTTTATAATTTCACTATTGTATTTGGACGATTTCAGGGTTCGAACAAAAGAAGAAAGAGAAGAACTGATGTAGGTTTATGTCAGTTCGCCACAACTGTTCAGCTACCAGTACAAAGACATAGCAGACGATTGATTGTCAATGATTGGGCTCCTACATTTTGTCTTCAATTTTTGACACTATTTGCACCTTTGCGCCTTTTTCGAATTTAAAGTATGGTACGGGACTGTTTCATCAGGAAGAAACTGTTATTTCCTTGATTACGCGAGAGCACTATAATTCATATGAGAATCCTGTTTAAGGTCATATTTTAGAGAACGTGAATTTGAAAACTGCATTCTCTTATGCGAAGTTAAAGAAAACCCACAAACTTTCTTGTTGGTTGAAATTTATCAGCCAATATTATGATGTTTGGCATGGCCCCATGAGATACGTTAAGCACATTTCCCCACTCTATGGTTAGTCTCCTTTGTATAAGTTTAGGTGTCAAGCAGATGCTTATAAATATAGCTTACTCTCAATTATACCAAACAAGATCGCTCTGTTAAGTGGCAACATGAAACAACGGTCTGTCAAAACAGCAAAATGTACATTACGGATGCAAAGTTACACCAAGAACACAAAGATACACGTTGCTCCGAATATGGGAAATTGATAGAAAACTTTTGTAGGAAAGCCTACCTGACCTACAATTTCGGTAGGGACAATTCCTTACAACTTTCTCAGTTGACAGTTTAAACATGCCTTTCAGCGAGCTTATTCTTAAAGATTGCAAGAGTCAGTAAAAAGTGCTCTGCAGGAAATTTGACATTAAGCGTTGGAGGAACGTATTTTCAATACAACATGCAAAATATCTAATAATTTATGATCTATATTAGGTTAGTTCTTTTAAGAGCAGTGAATATAGATTTGTCCGGATGTGTAAATATGTAAAGTAGAAAGAAATGCACGTGTTAAATGTTTTATCTTTTCAATACATTCTCACATTTTCCAAGAATACGCATTTATGCTGGAAATAAATGAATTAAAATAGTATCTCAACTACGTTAAAGTCTGTTTATAGAAGTTTCATGTAGCATGGGAGTTTGTTTGTTCATTCAAAAGCAGTTTGGAGGGTCGAATTCAACACTCATGGGTCCGAATTTCGGCCAGCTCACTTTTGCAATGCAAGTCCTCACCTGTAAATATATACACCAAAGCCATGCGTAAACTTCTACGTTATTCAAAATATGACAACACATATATGGAATACAAATACCATTATAAATGTTATAAATCCTGCTACTGTGAAATGACTGAAGATATTTAGAAGTTGTAAAGTTTTTATATAAATTAGAAATTAAGATACAGGTCCTATGCTACTTCGAACGAAATCAATGAACGAGCTATATTAAAAACAACACAACTGAACGTGCAATAAAATTTAATGAAAATTATGAAAATGAAACTGTGAAACAAATTGTTTAGAAGAAAGTAATAAAACAGAACTTACTTGTGGGTCAAATTGAAACGAAGCCGTAAATACCACGCCGAATAATGTGTAGCGTTGGTGCATAGTGTTATAAAACTGAAATAGAAAGTATACATAAAGTTGATGAAATATATGTATAATTTTAGAAAAATTCAGATAGCAGTTTACATTTATTAATTATATCATCACGTGAACTACATTATACAATCCTCACACTATCGTTAAAATACATAGAAAACCTGTGTAGGAACAAAGTTTATCAAAGCGCTGTGAGCGCTGAAGGCCTGGGAGCCATAGATTAACTCCCCTAAAAACAACTTTTGACCTTCGTGATTTACGCTGAACCTTACATAAAGCGAAATGTGCATAGGACGAAATTTAGTGCATGACACAGAATGAACGATTCGCAAATATATGGGTGGCAGGGAAGTTTGTTTTATCATAAAACGTACGTTAAATGAAAAATAATCACATGGTCAACAATATCAATTGTTTGAGAGAACAATAAAAATAATTCAATCTGCGCTTTGTTCAACTTCAAGCGATATCTGATGATGTGGATCGAAAATTATTGTGTACCAAGGACAAGACCTTGGAACAGAATAAACAAAGCACTACCAACAATGAAATATAAATACAGTACTGTACAATGTGTATAACAGGGAAAACCAAAAATGATTCTTGGTTACCTTCTAGTTGTAATCGGTGAAACCGCTCACTGGGCCTTGATATGCAGCGTCCTCGATAAATGGCGGGTGATTTTGAACACGTGAGTTCCTTCTCGGGAATGTACGTAAATTGTTGGGGTTTTTTTTAAAGAAATTTATTTTTAGGTAAATATATATGTAATCGTTCGTAAATAAGAAAGTTGTCAATGAAATAACATCAGAAATTTGAAAATCAAACTACAAACTCTTATATCGAATTCCGTACGTTTCCGTAAATTTCCGTAAATATCCCTACTTTTCCATGATATGCATATGATTATCTTCCGTAATCAGCTAACAGCGCAGTAATTTCTAAAATAGAAAAAATTGTGTAATGCAGCCCGTAAGTTATAGACCTTTCTGCAATCGTTTGAAGTTGTATGTACTGTTTTTATTTGTAATATGTTCTTATCGTATGCGACATTCAAACAAAAGATTGATCTGGTCTGTCTTGCACTACTTTCCCAAAGCGCATGTTTACAGTTGTTATTCGCACATAACACAGTTAAATTGTCAGCAGTGTTTGAAATGTGGTATGCTAACTTAGGCCTACACTGTAAAAAATAAGTGTTAATTATCTCTGAATATAGTGTAAACCAGCTTGGAAAATGGTGTTACCGTGTAAGTTACACCGTGTGCGAGTAGAGAATCACCGAAAGCAATTTTACTCCAAAATCAGTGAAGAGATACTCCCGATCTGGCGTTTTGTAAACCGTACAAGTGTAAGTTGGTCAGATACACCGGCTGGGATATAGTAACACGGAAGTGTAACTTTGCCCTAAAATTCGTGTATCGTAAACAAGTCAACTGACCAAGGACTTGCATGTGCCTTAATTCTATGCCGCATTCCATGCACATGGTTATGGTCTCAAATTGTAGCGTGACTAAGACGGACACATCCGTGTATCATACATGAACACTTTGCTATTATTCGCGAAATTATGAACGAAAAGTCTTTTCGTGACGTTTAGTTATGAAACCCGTCAGAATGTTGTAAAGAGTTTAGATAAGTAGTTCTTTGAAATTCTAGTTACGTAACCACTGACTAAGATCTTCTTGAATACTGGTCTTACACAAACCATCTGTTTGACATTCTCGAGAAATGTGATGGGAGTGATAGGACCAATGAGTCAAGACTTTGCCGTCATGAATTGATGAAAGGGTTTATATGTAATGAAAGTGTACGCTTACACTAACGCGTTACGTTTGTCTTGTGAAAAACGTGTTAAGTAACACCATGAACGGTGTCCTGCTTCCCCGACAGCAGGGTGTATTGTTTCCATAAAAACAATAGGGTTACTTTACACCAAAATGGGTGGCAACCCAGCTGCCACCCATTTCAGTGTAAAGTTTCCTTTCTGTTTTTACAGTGTAGGGGACTTTCAGTCCCCAGGCCAATAAAACCATGCCTGTAAGGACACCTTCACAAAAACGTGAAAAACGTCAACTGACGTTTAAGGTAAATAAACAAATGTCATAGAGTGTCAACAGTGTAGCACGATAAGTATAAAAGCAGAAAGGAATACACATGTATGGTATATGTTTAAGATAGACACACATAGAACCGTTGATTAGATGAAAACCTATTCATTCCATCTTTCTTGTTTGCTGAAACAAAATGCGTACATCTGTATACTTTTCCGACCGTTGTTCTAATATTAACAATGTAACATTCATTTTGACGTGTGAGAAGCTAAATGGTTTACTTATATTGGAATCAGGTGTATCAACTCATTTATGATCAATGCTTGGAGGATAGTCACAAAAATGCAACGTATTTGATCATTTAAAACTGACAATTAAGTTTCGTAAGTTTCATAAATTGAATAAGATACTAACCACAGTGGATCACTTTAAAATACGTCAAAAGTTGCTAATGTCGTGAGGTTGATTAACATCACATAGATACCTCTTACAATGTACTTTTATTTTATGCTTTTCAGTGAAATACTGAAATATATCGGTGAAATAAAATTGGTATTTCACTGTTTCAAAGCAGTGAAAATATCATTTTTATTTTCACTGTTTTTGCCGAAATACTTTTTAACCACATTCTAAACAAAAGTCCCATAATTTCACACCTAGAATCTCCAGCTCGTCCTCCATACAAAAGTATCATACACATGATTGACAGTGAGTGATTAATTACGCTAAAATACTTAGCTTTATCCAATTTCTCACTAATGAGATACATATTTCCCCTCATTTATCGGTGATAGAACATTAAATAAAATCGAAAAATGGCTGAAAATTTTTATTTTCGATATAAACATAGGGTTGTTGGTATTCATTTTCTTAGTTAGATCATTTTCTATCCATCTATAGCAATTTTGAATCAAAATTTGAGAAAAAAGTTGATTTTCATTTTTTTCACCACCATCCAATTTTCACAGTATTTTCTTAATACTTGTATGATCATGGTCTGAAACCTATAAGTCACCTATAAAAAGTGGAAAACTACCTCTACAGTCGCTCATTATTCACAAAGCATGAAATTGTGACAAACTTTGCACTTAGGTCAGCCCGGACCGAGCATTTTTTAATGAATGAACAGGTGATTGAGTATTACTCCACGATTCATGGTGTGACGAAGTGCAGACTTATTTAATAAAAAAAAATCAATTGAGGCCTATATCTAATGAATTGATGTTTCATTTTCGTTGTATGATAAAGATAGATAGACTTCTTAAATACTTTGATCTGAAATAATTATAAATAATAAAAATAATAATAAAAAATTTTGAACTACTTTTGTTGCGTTTTCAGTAATCATGGTAGTAATCATTCTGGGGTTCTCCATGGGGAATAAGAAATGCTATAATTCCAAATTTTACTGAATATTTTGCCAAAAAACATAAAAATAAAGAGAAAATTTGTTTGTTTCAGTGAAATATCGATTTTATTTCAATCGTGAACACCAAACAAATGACATTTTCACTCGTGGCTACGCCACTCGTGAAAATATCAATGTTTGGTGTTCACTTGTGAAATAAAATCGATATTTCACTGAAACAAACAAATATCCTCTATTTATTATTATTATAAATTTTAGTCCCTGTATTTCAACGTTTTATTATTAAAATCCAATTTTCAAATTACCTTCAGTCCGAACATTATAACCGTCAACAGTACTTCAAAGATAAAACAAATCTGCTCGACAATACCTTAATCTGCTTTATGAAAACATGTACCTTTTTCTACCATTCTTGCCTATTTAAGTTCTACAAAAACGTAGGTTTAGTTCTGACGATTTTTATGAATGAGAAAGGTGCCTTCATTCGTCATATTTTGATGAGCAGAAGTTGATTGAATCTTACACACAGGGTTCTCGTGATACATTATTTTACCGAGCTTAGAATTAAATAACACAATAAGCAAGAAGTTTGTCTTAATCTTGACGAAAGATGTTTGCATACTAGGTTTTCACAGTTCATTACATTTTGACTACGTATTATTAATTCTTATCAATAATGCCAATACAAAACAAAATGTAAACGGAACTTCAATCTAGAATATAGATGTAAAATATGCATATGTTTTTGAAAGAAAATAATATAAAATGAAATTTATTACCTTTCCCCATACTATCATGGGAGCTAGCGGGATCCCACCAGAATGCCCTGCTGCAAATAAATACGCTGTGATAGCATGCGGGTCGTTAGGATCAACATAGTTCGCTCCAGGACCGGCGTCAACATGGGTACTGAGGATAAAAAGTGTAAAAGGCAGAAGGTATACAGTCTTCCCAATCATGAAGATATGTTTTCGCATTCTCTTTGCATAAACGTCTGCAATGCGAGTGTAAGGGGTTATATCTTCATGCATTTATATACAATGTACAAAATCAATACGGTAAAAATAATTACAAAAAAGAGTTTTTATGTCGTGACAGAAATGTAAACAAATGAACGGTAATTTGATAAGTATAAGCTGTCAAACAGCTGTATAATGTATTTGTGTTTTGAATAAACAGCAGCTCGACTAGGAGAAAAAAGAAATAGCTCGATAATTTACACTCTATGTCTATGGTTGTGTAAATATTAAGTGCACATGTAAACACTTCTTCCAACGTATATAAACGTTTGTAATGAGTTACTTCTTCCATTGCGTAAGTCATTTTCGTTACTGGTAATGAGAGAAACATTTAAATGAATTCATCCTTCTATTTGACCATTAAATTTTTTAAAAAGACCCTAAGCACTAGTTTGAACTTTGTAAACATTTAGGTATGTGCGGATAAAACAGAGTTTGGGGTAATTATATATTAGGCCTATGTATTTACGCTGTCACATTAGCATTTGTTTAATTTTAGGTTACTTCTGCGCTCTTTTTAAACTAGTTTAAAATAGTCTTTTTACTACAAACGCTTTATTCAGCCCCATAGCATAATCGGGTAACACGTGATGCTTTAAATATGTATGATGTTTACATAAGAAAATATTTTATTGTTCCATGTAAATGTGCATTTTATGCAGAATAAAATCTATCTTTTTACGTATCTATTTTTCAAAAGATTTATGGTAAATAGGGAAAGTTCTAAGGACTAAAAAGCGTTCAATTTGATAGCACTTTTTCCTTCTTTTTTTTCTAAATTCAGATTTTTCCGGTATCAAAATAACTTAACTAAAGTCGAGCAAGCCGTCCAGACGACAGCTCAGTATTTTCATTTTTGTTTGGCATGAACTTTTTGTACCGATTCCATAATTATAAATTCTTCCTGGTGATATTGGTAATATAATTTATATCATATTCAATAACAAACATTTGTTTTTGAAATTCTTTAATGACATTTTAAGGGCTATTGTTTCAAGACAGAATTCTTAATGCTTCATAGTTTGTTTCATTTCATTTTAAAATGGTCGTTTTTGTGTTATTTGCATACAAAAAATGTATATTGTAGCAACATGTGCTTATGCTATACCTGTTGTACAACGTTCGTTTCTTTGAACACCATTACAGTATCAGTGCAGGTAAATTGATTTTTTTTGTATGGAAGAAAACTTGTGCGAGTATTTAACTTGCCTGGTTACAGCTCGGCATGATTGTATGTGGCAGCTTTGTTATCGTCTTTTTGTTTTCTGTTTCATGTCATTTTAAATTGATCCTTTATAAATTTTAATTGCTGATAGCGATATGTTCTAAATGCAAATGCATTTGCACTTGGTATTTAAGTAGGAAATACAAGGGGCATTTTGCAGGCAGTCGCAAAAGAGGCTCTTTTTTCAAATACATGTAGGTGTTCCCCGTAAAGAAATGAATACCTCAAGGTATTTTCCCCTGTACTGTGTACTGTAAATTCCCTCAGAAATGCATTTAGGTATAGTGCTAATGCACTGTTATAGAGCACACCCAACTGCACTACGGGTTTCGAACCGGCGGCCACGCATACATGATTCGATGTTAGAGTTCAAAGGTAGCAAAGAATGTGGTTGGGATGTAGGGTTGATAAGGGAAAGCTTCAATATGCTGCTCTGTCAAGTGCGCGGATGCAGTATCATGGAACATTTTGAGCCTCCGCACCACATACCTAGGGCACTTTGTACGGCAGAACGAACACCTTTCTAGGCAAGTGTTCCTGTGACACTATCGTGTTCTGGCACGGTGACATTACTATCAAAACATTATGTGGACATAACCCTTCTTACACTCCTTAAATTAAACCACAAAGTAAAAAACTCATATTTGGATAAAACTCTGTAAAACTTTATATAAAAACGTATATCACAATGGCAATTAGCCATTTTTTCTACAAAGGAACATTTTTTCCACGACGATGGAATTGCTTCACACTATTGTTATAATATTTTCACTTTCTTGATTTCTTCTCAATACGAAAAACATAAATTAGGTTGAATGACTCCACGGGGATTCTTACATGTTCCAGCCCCACATTTGTTTTCAAAGTGAAATTAGTAATTAATTTTTAATAGTTTTCTTCTTCCTCTATTCACTTCGATAGGAAGTGGCAACATTTTATCTTTTGAGCATTATTCAAATTTTCAAAAGAGTATACATTTGATGAATTTACATAGATTTTTAAATCACATATTTGTAATGATAAAATTATAAAAAATTATAATTAAACGTGTAAGTTTTAAAGTGTCATCAATTAAGCTTATTCATCTACATAATAAGCAGTGTATTAAACAATATAGTGCAGTTGTATCATGCTGTATCGTAGTAATTGATTACATAACAGGTTCAGAATCTGTGCCTTCATGATAATTGATGACTTGCCGAAAAGAATATTTTTGTGGTTGTTTGTTACGACCAAGTAATATTTCCGTACATTTAATCAATCGGTAGAACATTCAGGAAAAATCAGATATTCAATACTTTAACAAAGCTTACTACAAATGGGTCCAGATTTGCGCAATGGTTTGGTATTTTTAGATTGATCGTGGTATTGTTTTGTTTCTGAAATACGAAACTGTTTGCAATAAACGAAAGTTTTATGGCTACCGCTTTTCTGTTCAGAAACAGGCGTCCCGCAAGTAATAAGTGCTTAGTTCTATAAATGTTGTGAGTAAGTTCTAACTTGGATGAATCGTGATTTCTGTTTGTGTATTCTAAGCATTTGGAATAGCTCATTTAAAAGTGTTTGCTTGCAATAAATGTATGATTAATTGATTAAGTATGTTTTATTAATCACCATATAACGTACATGGAGTAATCCTAACTTCAGTGTTAAGTAAAAGTATGATGTATCATAAGTTTAACCGACAGGCATGTAATGAGAAGAGTAGTATTTCAATCATTTATTATCTATTATATAACGTTTTACATAAAGTATTCGTCTAATTCGGCAGGTTATCTTTTCTATTTTCAATTACAACTGAAACTATACAGTCTTACTATTATTTTCTTCAAAAACAAAACACAACGATATCTTGTGAAAGTGCATTTAGAAATTCCATAGTCGAGTTTTGTATATATTGTTTTGTTACTGTTGTATAGAACAAGGTCTGTGTCCACAATATGTGTAGAATTTAAACGAATTTAAACTTGAACATACCTTAAAGTTAGAATAAAACTCTTTGAGATAACTTTGTCACAAATGTTTGATTTTCTTTTATGTATTAAGAAATCTCAAAGAGCTATTCATAACTCATAGGTTGATGTACCTCCTAAATAAATAAGGAGGATTTATATCATAAAAAATACTGTGTATATTTTAAACAAGATGACTACACTTGACCCGGATATCTCAGCATAGCATTTTACCTTTGACCCTGCTACCTCAAAATCAGTAGGGGGTAATCAACTGGTTAAAAGCAACCTCACAATCTAGTTTGAAGATCATGTGCTTAATTTTCTCAAGTTATTGAAAATAAGAGATCTGACATTGACCTTTTCTCAAGTGACCTTACTATCAATAGAGGTCAACTTTTGGATTAGATCAACCAGAAAACCGCCAGACAGTACTATATGCTCTGCACATAGCAGTTGAAGACAAGTAGATTTTTATTGTTTTTTTCCTATATACAGATAAGCAACCAAAGGACATGGGCGATATTAGTTATTATATTAGATTTGAGCAAACTGGGTAGAGGTCTACTAGACAATGTCCCATACCCATTTTGCATGTTCTATGCATTGTTGTTTTGGAGAAGAAAATTAACAAACGCCCCCCGCCCCCCCAGGGTTGTGACTGATTACAAAAGGGGCCCTAGCAAGGTCATTTGTGACCCCTGTAGCATGACTTGAACATACTTAATACCTAGGATCTAGCCCTCGTGGTTTTGCAGATAATTGTGTTGGTTTGCACGGTGGGGTTCGTTTTGGGGAGGCTGCGTTTTTGGTACGTGGCATTCCCTGTTTGATATTATTTTTGTTTTTAAAGTGTTTGTACTACAAGTCGATGTAAACAGGTAACCCCACCGGCAGGGTCGATTTCGATCTCGGGCCATGATTTGAACACACTTAGATGTCCACTAGCCTATGTTACATACATGTACATGAGTTCTATGCCTTTTGAGTCTTGAGAGGAAGATTTTTTAAATATTCTATATTTAATTAACAAGGCTTTACACATGGCAAGGGAAACAAATACTCACTAAAATAATGTTAATATGACACTCAAGAGTTATTTTTCATTCTATATATATCACCTATGTTCTAATTGTTTTAACTACAGTTCGTTTGTATATTGTAGTTTAAGATATAAAAGTTATAAGTGTCGTTTATACATGGTCATTATGGCATTATCAGGCACATTGAAATTCTAAATTTAGAAATGTTACTATATTTAGTAAATGTTATTAAATCTAGTAATACTGCATAACATAACATATCAGTTATACTGTGGTATATGAAAGTGCAGAAATCACAACGATACATTTTTCAAATGATAAAAGTTTTCAACATTATATGTAAAAATTTGTCAACTGATTACAATGATCATTACATGAACTATAATAGGAGGATCGTACGGGCTGCCCTAACCCTAACCCTAACCCTTTGATCTTAACTTGCGAACGTAGCAGATACGAAAGGCGTCAAAAGGAGAACACACACAGTGTTGTACATCCTGAGGAAATAAGTTCTTAGTCGTTTGTTATAGGCAAACATATTTCTAAACTGCGGACTGTTTAACTATCTTACATTAATATATAGTTTCAGTGTGGATAGGTGATTGACTAATTCGTCAATTTTGTTCATTGTATTACGTGACTATAAAGTCAATAAAGCTGACTTGAGATTTTATTTTGTTTTATACATACTTGTATTAATACATACATGTATGTATTTAAGCAGTAATCATTACTACATTATCATACGTTTGTTTTGCTCTTGGCTGCATGCGCTTTGTATGTGACTGTAATGTTCTGTACTTGTTCCACTGGCAAAAGTGTTATCATGTTTAGTTTGATCTAAGAACTGTAACTTGTGCCTAGTCTGTTGATTTTTCACAGTTGACATATTCAACCCTCTGTTTGTTCGTTTTTCGTAGGAATCTATGAATGGGAAATAATAACTAAAATATATGCGTAGAGCAAAGATATCTAAATTTAATTATATTCCGTAGAAAGACAACTCAGAGATCTAGAAATTTGAGGCGCAGTTCGGATAGTAGTAACGCACGGTCATGGGCCCGCTTACTGGCCAATGCACTCTTGCACGACATTTACGTACCTGCAATAACAAACAATAAAAACATTAACGAACATCATGATTTTTCAAAATTGAAACAACTACGGTTCTATTTAACGACCATTTTTTAAGCTTGCGCCTTTTAAAGTTCATTGTTTGATACCTAGACATAACAGCTGCTCGCTCTCAGATTTGGTTAAAAAATAAAGTTCTTTAAACTATTATAGTCAGATAAAAAAGTTCAAGAATAAATATCTGTAAAGTATATCTGGTTTTGTTTTTAGATTATACGCTACCAAATTATAAAGCGTTACAAAATTTCAATAAAGTCATAAAGCGTGGCGGTGCCGTAAAATTAAGCTCACCAACATTGTCGACAGATTTTCTCAAATTGCTATCTAGATATTTACTTGTGTTGTTGGTTCCAGCAATTAGTTATACTTTTTATGCTTTAGTGTATCATTTTAATGAAATCAAAATTTTCACCGGATACTGCGAAAGAGCAGCTTTAAAGGTATGTTTGCAAAGGGGATTAGATATTACAAATAGTTCAACTACACAATCAATCTCTTGAAGAGTGTCTACACAATAACATATAATTATGTTACTCTGTTTACTTACTATAACTAATTGTATCATAGACATTGCCGTTTGTCTTTGTTTGTCATTTTGTCTTGCCGACTTGAAATAAAATATATCGCATTGTACGTATTTTACGAAATTTCGACTCAAAAATGGTTTATAGACTTTAAGTTAATGCAAAGTAAACAGATGCATATATTGCATTGTTTTTATTTTTTGTTAAATGAACTGTAATGTATCTTTATTTGCAGAATTTGCTACCTATTACATTATAAAGAAGCAACTGTGAAGGTTGTCCTTTATCATCTTATTTTAAAAACAAAGACATGACGATATGAAATGAGATTAGAACATTGTTTGAATACTCACAAACGGGAATGTTGAAAACCTGGCTCTGTAATGTATGAAGTATACAATGTAACGCCCGAGCGAAAAGTTGAAAAACTGAAAGGAACAAGATATGCAGTATATTTACAATGTAAAAAATAAATAAGGTATATACTAGCGGAAAAAGAGATAGAATTATAGCAGTGTCTTCATATTCCCTTAAAAATACACAATACAATTTTTTTTTAAATAAAATAAAACAATAAAAAATAGTACAAATACTTTTTCTGTAAAACTTTATTATCAGTGGGTAAAATTATCTTGCATCGAATAATCTTGAGAAAAAAAATGAAGTCACATGACCCTCCACGTACAAAAAAAACCCCATTCCAGACAGTACGCCGCACTTCAGTGCGGGCGACAATAAGTAATAGTAAAGCACTGGAGTTTGCAGATTATTACATATATTGTCTTACTATGAATAATACACAATGACAACCTTCTTCTTGAAATCTATTCAAGAAAATCAGAATACGCTTTATTAATATAGTGCACATTAATAGTAGTGCACATTATGTAGTGCACATTATTAGTAGTGCACATTATTAGTAGTGCACAAAAAAGAAAACTTGTGCTGCATACATATAAGTAATGGCTTAGTAGTGTACAACATGTCCGAATATTAAAATGTGCTGTTTTACAGGATTATTGTTTCCTTGGGCATACATGAAGTAGTCAGAATGCATCGTTTTCGTGTAGATATTTTACACAGTCTTTTTTATCAGAAATCAGTTTTTACATTAAACAGGTGTAAAAGGAACAAATATCACTACATAAAAATGTGTATCAATCTAATTTGACATTTCATTCCATCAAATATGATAACTGAACTTCAGGATCCTTAAACAATTAAGGATGTCTAAATGTAGAATATGTTATTCTGTTTGTATATGTATATGTACACGAACAAGACAGAAACGTGTACTAGGTGACATATTTAACACATAATAACGATAAGTAAATCAACTATCTTCATGTCCCAAATACATGTGTTTTCATTTTGATACTATATTTGCGCAAACTGTAATAAAATTTTCATCACTTCCATTAGCTTAAAACAAAATATGCGCTTATGTTAGACTTTACTGATTGCGTTTCTGCAAAACGTTTTCTAATCTGCTCATTAAGCATGATATGAGCAGTGATAATTTCCTTTTGCGAAAAACACCATTTTGATTTCGAACAAAATATATTACTGTGTAGATAGTTTGCCAAAATTGAAAATACTAAATTTATTTACTAATCAAAATATTTTGTATGACGAAAACCAAATGAAAAACAAAACCATTTAATTGTTTGTTTGTTCAAGAATATGAAGACGTTCTAAACTCCAGCTTGAATCAGTCGGTTACAGACTAGTTAATCACTTTATCTGTTCTTTATTCGAATGTAAATCTTAGACTAGAATATGACCTTTTGAAAACATTTCAATTAAAACTTATATTTGCCAATTTATATTTTTGTAAACATTCAACATTATATTGAGAGCAAAACGTCTGTATACGAGATCTTGTCTCTGAGTTCTCAGTTATTTTCTACAAAACTACCTCGACAATTGCTAATGGTACAGATTAAGTACGACTAAATCTAATAACATTATTTTTTCAATACAAAAAATCCCTGAAAACATAGTTAACAGTACAAAGAATGTATTATAAAAATATGATAAAAATCAAAAGATGCAATACTTTGTTAATAAAATAAAACAATATGTAAGTACAAGTTCATTACCTCTCCCGCTGTCTCACTTGGTGCCATTATTCCCGCACCAGCATTAAATACAGCAAACTGGTAGGCCGTCCAAGCGTGCGGACCATATGGGTCCACTCTAACAGGCGGATCGGCAAGTACTTGCGTGCTTGCGACGAAAAATGCCATAAGTAGAATATAAATAGTCTTTCCCATCTTTACAAAACAGAAGAGTAAACACTTTCGTGTGAAATACTGTTTCTATACTGTGGCCCTCTTTCTTTATTGCCTTTATATATCTAAACATCAAGTTATAAAAAAGGACTGATTAATCATTATTTTCTCTTTCTGTCGATTGTCGTCAATCAATTATTAGACAGAAATAATTGTGTGGCTTTAAAAGAACATGCAATGCATTCTAATTAATTGGAATCTTTGCTAAATGAGTTATATATTTGTAAATACTTTGTATCATTCTTTCAATTATGAGGTGTATTTAAAAAGTTTTAGAAGAACGTCATTCTGTAGGAATTATTTCAGGTATGCTCATGAATGTTTCGTAAACATATAGTTGTATTAGTTGTATATCGAAAAATATAGAAGAAATCGCCGAGTTATAAGCGTTGAAATACAGCATACTCATGTTAACTTACTTTTGTAAGTATGAAATCTGCAGAAAAGAAAGAAACTATGACTTTCATAAAGACGCGTAGTGCTGTGAATAAACCAGGTAATCTGCAATACCTATTTTAAAACTGAAAAAGGACAGAAATGTTAATAGGGATTCTCTTTTTATTCAAAGTCGCTGTTTATAAATTGGTAAACGTATTTGATAAAGGAAAATATAGAATCAAAGAGTGAAAGAGGGTGCCCAAAAACTTCGCTTTTTCTAAGAACAATGATGGTAGCTGAAGACATTTGGTATACACTGTTTGTTGATATTTCATTAGGGAGTGTTCGTGAATTTCTGACAAAACACATACACGTACAATAACCAAAGGTATAATCGCGGCGGGTTCCCAACCATTGACTAAATAGTAAATGGCCTATTGGAAGATGTGATGCAAAAATCTACTGAATGTATACACAATGCGCACAAAGAAGACTCAATGAGTTTGTCACAGGTGATGAAATTTTGATCTATTATTTCGAACTCCATAGATACATAAATAATGAATAGTGGCTAAGGAAAGGAACGGACAAGGAAGACGTTATAAAACGGGTTTATATACGTGTTTCTCTTCAATTTCAAAGGTTCCGTGTGTAAAAACCAAAGTGCACTTTGCAAATCTATTACTAGATATTTTTATGGGGATAAGATATTCTTATCAATAAGATTATTTCGCACAAGAGCTTATATGAAGGGTATCTGTCTTATCTGTGACAATGCATCTGCATACAAGCAGTATTTTCCGACATGTCAAACAATTCCAGCACGCTACATTTTCCCAAGACCTTCCTGTGACATTTCTTTCTTTCTTGTACTGAAATAGATGTTTGATTGACGTAGCTATAATTTAGAAGCGCTCTTGACAGTGTTCGGTATATCAGTGTTGACATAGTATACAAAGGGCAGACTACTTTCCTGGCATGGAGTTATCTGAAAAGTGCATTTCTGTTCAGCGAATATCTTGAAGGATTGGTAAATCATCGTTAGTCTTATTTTTAAGGTAGTCGAACGTCAAAATATTTTGATCCTTACGGAATAAAAGTTTTTGAGTATAAATTAGTTTTTGAAATTTATTTATATTTTGTTTCTGTCATGTAAAAGTTAACGTTTCATCGCAGCGCTGCTTGTGCTAGATATTAAGTAAGGCAGAGGAGATGAACTTTAATTTACTTTTATTCGTTCATAAGTTGTTTTATGTCTGTAATTACTTGTCTAGTTACAGTTCAACAGGATATTATGCAGCAAAAACATCTCTGTAGTAGTGTAATACAGGACGTGGTTTAAGACAAAAAGTATCATTAATATGTTGAACTCGTATTAGTTCTATGTCTTACATTAAAGTGCAGTCGTTCACAAAGACTATGTGTGTTATCGTTAAGAAACAATTACACGTGCGAATTTTTTTTTTTATTTCTCTTTAATTTGCATCTTTAATATTATTTCATCTATTATTGAAAAGTTAGGAGAAAATGCAGCATCTAAACTTCGTTATATTCAGAAGATTCCAGATCCTGGAGCGCAGTATGGAGTGTCGTAATAAGCAATCATAGGACCTCGTGGTGGCCAACGTACTCTTGCTCGACATTTCCTTACCTACAATTACAAGCAAAAGCATGAGCTAACATCAAGCCTTTTCAAGACTGGTCCAACAACTAGAGTTACTGTATATAGTCCATTTTTAAAGTTTATGCCTTTAAAAAGTTCTTCGTTGAGTACTGCGACTGAGTACAAAGAGAACTGATAGTTGAACAGATGACTGGTTGGCAAAAATGACATAAACTTGTTCAACATTGAAGAATGTCTAGGTCAAGACTCAGACAAGAAGTTTATCAAACATGGCATGTTACTTAAAGGGAATACCCTATAACTGATGTCAAACTAAATAACCTCCAAAACATAAATAATAGAATCTTTGGGAGTATTAAAACTTCACCTAAAAGTTTCAGCTATGCATTCCCAGTCATTATCGATAAAATCAGCGGTTTAAAATAGACTGCAGTACCGAAAAGTATTCAATAATCTATGTAGAGTTGTTGTTGTACAATAAATGGGTGGATGCGATTTATTACAGAAAGCCTATATATTGATTAATTGTGGTAAAATGAGGCATTTTTCGCCATAGGTTCTTCTTTGAAATTGTATTTATTTATCATTTTACATTCATTGAACACATAATCTATGTTTCGAGAATATAATCTGCTAGATGTAGGGAGTGCCTCTTTAATCTAAAACAGTGCCGTTAAGCCTATTATCCTTGCAAAATATATCCTTCTATATAATCCATTCTAAGAGATGAACCTCATAGTTTGACTAACACTATTCACTCATGAATACAGCTTTGCGATATGATTACATTAACAATTATGGAAGTCATGGGTTATTGTATATAGGTAATGCTTCATGTATATAGTATATGCATGCCACATGTAATTGGTATTCCCCTGTTGTTTTTCTTTTTTAATTATATTTAATGTATGACCACGTTTACCCACATTCAATACTACGCGATACTACGAGTTAATTGCAACAACCCTGAGACTGCGTTATGGCCCTTGAAACTTTCAAAATCTTGAACGAAATTGCTCATGCTGTCTAAGAATGTCTGATTAATATAAATGATACTTCTAATAATATAAGATACACCAATTAATATCATGGTTTGCTGCTTTTTGTGCTTTACCATTGTTTCTACATTGTGTATTGCGTTTTTTATGTTATTTCTGTGCTGTATGAGTGTGAAATAGTTTGTATTATTTACCCATGGATGTCTGTATTATTTACCCATGGATGTCTTGTATGTGCATAATGTAATTGCAAAGTTATATTGTGAGGAACAGACTACCCGACTTTGATTTGAGGTGAAAACTGTTTTTATTTATTCCTATTGGAGTTTTTATGACCAATCCCTGCAAAGTGTCATGTCTCTTTATTAAAGATAGTTCGAAGGATATGAGTCTAGATGTAGTTCTTCCTAAGAACAATTGGAAGGTAAAGTGCCCACTACGGTATAAACTCATACAATAACATCAAAGAAAATAAAAGAATTGCAATCTATAGTTGACTGACTGATTCATTAAGAACAAGCAGTTGCGAAAGTAGTGCTTACTTCGAAAATAAAATATGCCGATATGAAATAATATTATAACAATGTTTTACTCACAAACGGGGTTGACGGATACCTAGCTCTGTAGTGCAAGAAGTACAGACTGAAACGTCCTAGCAGAGGTAAATACTGAAAGGAAATAGTACACACATTAAACAAATAAAAGATCTACTCATTGGAAAAAAGTGAAATATGTATAGCAGCGTCTACGTATTTACTTTAAAATACATAATAAAAGGTAAAAGTTAGAAGTAGTGAGGAGCAAAAGGCTTGCTGATTACATATATGATCTTGATTACTATGAAACATTCACTCACAAAAACCAATTTTCTTACACTATGGGTCTTGAAGTTTATTATATATATGTTTATGATAACAGAGTACCCTTTACATGTTTTTGAAACGTTGCATGATGCAGCGGAATATGAATACATTTGCTGTTGCTTCGTAATGTAAAACATGGCCGAATAATACAATGTATTGTTGTTTTCTTGAGATTAATAGTCAAACTGTTTCGTGTAGATACATTACACAGTCTGAACTATATATATTGCTATATATCAATCACGATATCATTGAAATAAAGAATATTCATAGAACGGATGTGATACGTTTTCGCGACCTCTCAAACATTAATTTAATCATTCAGTGACAGGATGTTTGTAAGCTAAAAGATAATGACAATCAAAATAAACCTGAATGATTTCGTGATAAAATCAGTTTCTTCAACGCTGTTATCAATTAAGAAAACATTTTGCCCAAACCATCACGTTCCCTTGAAGAAAAATGTTCTTTGTCATTAACAGAACTCTAATGATTGTATGAACGAGCAAATGTCTTCATGATATATTGATTTGTCCGAAAGCTAAAGTCAGCGTTATTTGTTTCGGAATTTTATCTTAACACCCGTTGGTCTCCTGTTTGAAAGAAATTCAGATGTTTTTTTTTTCAAAATTTTAATATTCCATACAGTTACTCAGTCAAGAATTCGTTCAAAAAGACAATTTCTTATTGGGGAATTTAGAACGTCATGTTTCATTTATTCAGTTTTGTTTATTAGAATTATCTTTATTTCGATACATGTATTGAATTACCCGAAAAGTTATAAAAGGTTCAGGCAGAATACCTTTTAAGAGATACAAGCATATGCATATTTTACTTGCATCAAAATATAAGCAATATTTAACGCAAAGTTGTGTGATTTCTGAAAACGTATTTCTTAAAAACCTAAGTCTACAGTATTGATTTCGTTTTTGCAACTTTTTGTGCCGTATGAGCATTGTAAAACGTTATCTTATCTGCTGTTTAAACACGATACGAGGAAATATATATTTTTGGTGAAAATAACAGTTACACTGTATTTTGATTTCAAATACAAGAATGAACTTGTTTTGGGGAGGCTGCGTTTTTGGTACGTGGCATTCCCTGTTTGATATTATTTTTGTTTCTTTGTTGTTTTGAAAATGTTTCTATTGATTTTAAAATTAAAATATTTTCATGGCGAAATGAATTTCAAAATATAAACACATTATAAAAATTCTGAATGAATATGGTTGGAATCAAACGATGCAATTCTTTTTTGAAGCAAATAAACTAACTATAAGTTCATTACCTCTGCTCCCGATGCTGAAAGTGGTGATATCGGTACCGCACCAGCGCGAGTTACAGCAAACATGTAGGCCGTGTAGGCATGTCGGTCGTACGGGTCCACACTAACAGACTGGGCAATTACTTGCGTGTTTGCGACGTAAAATGCCAGAAGTAGAAGATAAACAGTCGCTGGTTTCTGGGTCGCCTTCTGCAAAGGCATTGAGTACATACGTTTTTGGTTCTCAAGGTTGCTTTTATATATTTATACACGAGCATTTTTTGTTTTACATACCATCCTTTTTTTCCATTGCGTGTGTTAGAGATTCACCTAGCAGGGATTACTTTTATTTACACTGTCCTGTGACTTTGGAACATGGTGGGGGTAAGAGTGAGGTTGGGTGCGCACCTAAACCGGTTTAAGCTCCCCAGTGGTGTTTTTGCCACTGACCGTTCCAAGGCGGTGCCCCCTGTGTTCCTTTAATTGTTCGTTTTGTCCTCGTGTGTTTGCTTTGTATGCTAGTGTGTTTGGTAGTGTATATGGTGTGTGTGCGTGATTGTGTGTGTGTTCGTTTGTGTGCGTGTGTGTGTGTGTGTGTGTTTGGTGGTGTGCACTTCTGGGTGCTGTGGGGCTCGTTTTGGGGAGGCTGCGTTTTTGGTACGTGGCATTCCCTGTTTGATATTTTTTTTTTTTTTCCCATCTTGACGAAAAGTTTATTTCTACGGTTTCCTGTGAGATAATGATCCTATACAGGGACCCTTTCCCTGTCTTGTGTTTATATATATAACCACTATACGAATTTTTCAAAACATAAAATGACACTATATATAATCATTCTTTTTCCTTTAAAGCGTCTTTCATTAAACACAGAGTTTTTGTCTAGGAACATGCTATGTTTTCTAATTGCGTTAAAGAGTGCTTCTCTTTGCATATTCTGTTTGTTTATAATTATGAGGGAAATTCAAAAAGCTTTTGAAAATGCGCCCGAAACTTGATAGTATTATTAGAACATTGATGTAATAAAAGCCATGGCATCCGAATATTCGCGCTATATGGTGTCTTATATCACTGTTACATCCCTTGGTATTTCACTTGGAAATGTTCACAAAGGTATGTGCGCGGATGAGTATCCAGAGAAAATGCCAAATGGTTGCAAAATTGCAATGATCTTTTGAAAGTGAACAGAAATGCTGATGAAAGAGGAGAGAATGCGCTTCCTACAGGATGGGTATATCATTACGAGCATCGAATAGGAAATTTTCATTATTTTATCATTGTAATGGTTCATTATGAAATTCAAAGGATTGAAAGGATTTAAAAGATATTTGGAATTTTATGACCCTTATCCCTATCTCGAAAATTAAAACTCACCGAATGGTATACCAAAACAAAAATTGTCGATAGTCAGTTACCGTTATATTCAGTCTTTACATTCAACCAACAAATGAGCCTGCCCAAATGATCGAGATGTACATGATAGCAAAGTTAAAATGAAATCAAATAAATACAATGTAAAATCAAAGCAAAATGTAAAAAGGTATAAAAATCAAAGCAAAATGTAAAAAGGTATAAAAATCAAAGCAAAATATAAAACGGTATAAAAATCGAAGCAAAATGTAAAAAGATAAAAAGATCAAAGCAAAATGTAAAAAGATATAACAAAGCAAAATGTACATTTTATGAACGGAGCATGAATGCAACCTTGATAAATGTTGTCTTTATATTGTTCTTAACATAATGGCTAAAATAGTTAATTTTTACCGTCTAGATTTTCAAATAACATTACCAGACCTGAAAACCGATTGCCGATGTTCCGACAGTTTATGATAACAAAAGCAACACATTAGCTATGCTATCAAATCAAACTAATTTTCCGCGTACAAAATATTTCTATACAGAGAAGATAAACTGCTCTAGTCAATTAATAAGCTAAACAGGTACTTCGGATTTAAAAGTCGGAAAGCAGGGGGTAAAGTTGCGGAGTCTGACGTCACACAAAAATAAAAGCTATTGCTGTCCTAAACAAAAGTACGATTACCTATATGTTTTAAAACCCTTTCAGGTTCGACGCCTATTTGATAATTCATAAAGTACCCATATTACATTTTTCGATACGACTTCTTAAATATCGATAAAAGATTTAGCTGTAAATGGAATTTTGGATAGGATGGTTTTTGGAGAGAAAAAAAACACAACACAAAGATCCCCGACCTAGAAAAACATGATTTTGTTGGTCAGTTCTTGTATAAAAACATGTAAGTATCACTAATGGTGTGTAAGCACAAAATTGTTTATATAACTAGTATTCAGATAATAGTTTTACTTATTGATAAAATATTCTGATCAGTTATGATTCAGGTTTGTCTATGATTTAAATTTGATATATCCCCTTTCCTTCAGAAATGTTTAGCAACCAGGTTTATGTGTAGACCAAATTGTAAGGTACAGCTGTGTGCAAGGTACGGGATCCTCGTTAATTAAGATTGATAAATCCTTGAAAAAACATTCCAATCTTTCTTTCCAAACTAAAGGACGAATGTTTTTGAATCACCTAAAGTTTAATAGTCTATAGTGCAATAGTAATTAAATGAAACACAAACAAATGAGTCAGCCTTAGTTTGCATTGGTGCGGAACTACGACCATCTATACGCGTACATAAAAACTACGAAATTAAGAAGTAGGGTCGTTTGGGTTTTCTTTCTTTCTGTTGTTCAGCATGCGCAATGATGGTGTGGAATCTGTCAAAGACGTACATGGACGTCCTTAATAAAGTTGATAAAACACGTCCCCTGAAAAACACTTGAACAGTCAGTCAAACAATACTCCAAATGTTGGTACAAATGAGTTTGATACGAGGGAAGACCTAACCAGTTCTCCCGAACATAATGGTTTTGCTCTAAACTGTAGCTGCAAAAACTTTCATTTGTACGTTAAATCGACAGTTACGTGGCTATTCTTTTCTTTTTAGCCACATAAACCAAACGAAGGTCACATAATGCAAATGACATCAAAGAAACTTTATTGTTACCTATCACAGCCATAGTCACTTAAATCCCACTTTTTACGTACATATTATGTGAAATTAATAAGTTCATGTATTGATAATAAATTTTAAAGTCCCAGGATCAAATTTACAAGTAGCTCTCATTTGATTAAGAAAGATGTCTTACTGACAGAAATGACCGTTATTTGTACCAAAATCATTCTTAAGTTTACTTTTCAAATCGATCAGTACATATTTAAACATAGCGTAGTATTTGTTTTAATGATATTGCAAAAACAAAAAGCATTTCTGACAACTGTATTTGACGAAAAGAAAGGTATATGTCAACATTGTTTAGAGTTAATAGAATAGTTCTATCGTTATACAATTAATAAATTTATTTTTCTTCATCAGTACATTGAAAGTGATCCTGGGACTTTAACATTTATTGTACATAATTTACCTAGACGGATACTTTTTCAACATAAAATATTAGTTTAACTTTATTATGTAGATACTATAATAAACAGGAAAAAACAGATCTGTAAAAGATGGTTGAACATAATGAGGAGAATCTCTTTAATTAGCCCCACCAGTAAACTTCCTGAAATATGATTGAACAGGGCATTGCACCTTTAAACAACAACATTAATTAGTATTCGTGTCAGTTTTGCCAGCAAAGTTCTAAGAAGAATAAAAAAGTTGATACATTAAACTTCTATAAAACAACATATTAATCATCGTTGTGTGCATGCGTTAATTCTTGAACTTTAATCAAACTCATTCGTCTATGGGCATTCCAATAGCTGTCACCACTTAATCATATTTTTACCATAAATGATACCTTCAATTCTTGAAAAAAAATGCTCCTTTATGATAATGTATATTCATAGATGCAATGTCAATAAAAAGAAGTGTCAAGCTTTACAATGGCCAAAACATGTATTAAGTTATGTCATAAAAACATGAAGACACGCAATGTTTTTTATTCAAATTTCTTGCGACCATTGATTATTTCGTTTACAAGGGTATTTACTTCTACAAACTTAAAATGATCTGGTTAGCCTTTTTTGAACTTGCTGAAAAAGTCAAAACTCTACTGTATATATCTCAGACGTGGTGCTTAAATCTTGTTAAAGTCTTAATAATATAACATGCTTTAGCCAATTATTTGATACTTTTTGAAAACATTTAAATGATTTTATTATTTGTTTTTTGATGTAATACATTGTGTGCGGTTGCTTTTAGCCATTGCTCTATAAAAATACTGAGGACATATCTCCCTATTACTGATACTCTACTTACTGCAGCAAGATTTGTGCCGTCAAGTTACTGCTACTCAGTCGATTCCTAAAATCATGTAAGATTATAAGAATCTTTCACTGGTTGTACGTGCAGATGGGAATATCTGGCTCTAGGGTAACTGTTTTTGGTGATAACGAGGCTCTGCCGAGTTACCGCCAACAGCTACCCGAGAGCCGGATATTCTCGTCTGCACGTGCAGCCAGTGATAGAATCTTTTTCTTACATACCATATTCGACTAAAAGTACTAGAAATAAAAAAAAAGTAATGACTTATATTTACGCGCTATTTTCTTGTAGTAATGTATAAATTTACACATTCATTCATAAAAGTAGTTCTTTCTGACGTCATTAAGTCATCTTATACCAGAAGGTGCTGGACGAGATTTTCCAGCACTAGTAAAACATGCAGATATCTTGATCTTGTATGCAAGAAATACATAAGGTTAAGACCTCTGAAAACATACTACTTACAGTCATGTGAAGCAATTTAAGCTACGATGTTTACGTTGAATATATATCAATGTTTGCATAATATTCACACATAGTTTGAATGTAATTATATGTTAGACAAACACATTTTTTATTATAGTAAGCACTTTCTAATAGTATCATATATTGGACTGCAAAATTATATGTTATATCGATATACATGTACGAGTATATCATGTTTAATGACAAATTTAGTGTTTTTCTGTCAACATTATGCTATTTTCATAAAGCATTGTCGAAGTAGGGATACAAGACGCTGTTGCCTTGAAAGAAGTATCTAGGATTGTGAACTAAAAAGATGTGTTTGCACCGGAAAATAAAATTTTGCGTTGTGATATAACTTAAAAATAATTGTGTTACCAGCGTGTTATACAGTCAACGAAATTAATTGCTAAGAAAACAGACTTCAAAGTGATTTTAGACTTAACAAAGCTAGGGTTTCTTATTTGACTCATTGGACTGTTCATTGAATCTAAATCTTGTGTTTTTTTATAAACATACGATAGATCCCTTTTAAATCGAGTTCATAGTTTCTATAAGTATGAGTTCGTTAAAGATAGTGCTTAGCATTACATGTACGAGTTAAAGAGATAACAATTAAAAGCTTGAGGTACTTGTTGTTTATAAAGAACAGAAAGGACTGTGACAAAACAATTGTGGCCAATAAAAATTAATGTGAGTTTGGCGTCGCATTACTGTACGTGACGTCATTTCAAAAGTGGGCAATGACGTGTTATGTATGCCTATTCAGGTGTAATTTTGTATCTACTGGACATAAAAAATTCAAATATTTGCATGTGTGTATATTGAAATGATTGTTTATTCAAAATATGCAAATATCCTTATTTAAAGGTCCATTACTAACACCAAATCGAATTTTCTTTTAAATCTGAAATTGTAAAGGGCGTCTTCACAGAGGGAAAAATATGACATACTGCATCGAATGTGACCATATTGTGTTGAAAATTTGAGTTTAACAAAAGAATTAATAAATTATATTTTACCTTTTCAAAAACGAAAGTA
>JAFMSR010000009.1:48255897-48545897 GCA_022818135.1 Saxidomus purpurata | reverse complement strand
TGTCATTGTATGTTAATTTATTTGTGATAGTCTCTTATACATGTAACTCTGTATAGAATGGTCATTTACAAATGTGTTACTAGTCATATGATATATATGATTTTATGATAAGATGTGTAATGTAAATGAAAGAAACTTTAATAAAATATTTGAATTGAAATGAATTGAAAAATTGCAAACATACAAGAAGTGCACTGTACTATTGAACATATAGCACCAACATTAATAAGGATTACCTTCATTTAGATAGTCAGAAATCTGCGACGGTTATATATCATTTGACATGTTTTGCTTATTTTATCACTTAGTTTTTAGTTTAACTTTGCTTTCAACTCTACGAAGTCTTCAATTCGAAGGTCGGCTTTTCAAAAATAACGAGTTTAGTCACATGGAATATGGTCTGTGTCATTTGGGGATTCATGTAAACAAAATTCAGCTGGGCAGCAGTATATGTGCACGATTTTGATATATCATAGGCGATGAGATTTGAGTACAGAACCTGTACTAACTTGCAGTGTAACTATTTGCGTATGTTACGCTTCCAGAGGGAAATTACCTGCTGACTGAAAATGGCAACTCATATATATGTTTAATATATTAATTTAGTGTACTCGATTTAACATTGTTTTCTGACTCGGCGTAAGTCCATACCAAACGCCATTTTCAAACCATACTGAATGCTTTAAAATATTTTATTACACGGTGACCATACAATTTTAATGCATTGTTATTTGGAAGTCTTACTCGCTCACAATAAATTTTGTTTTTCCATATTGTAACTTTACAACTCTCAGAGTGCGGCGCCATTCAAAGGAACACATTTGACAAGGCGTATATAGGAATGTAAAAAAAGACATATTAATGACTTTGACCGACATCTGGTAGTCATGTCTTGGTTTATGAGGAGCAATCAAAAGGCAATGCTTTAGACCATATGCTTATTTTTATCTTACTGTTACTAGAAGTGGTTCTATTTTCAAAAAATTTACAGTGTATTACGGAATGTTGTTCCGTCGATGTTTATATATTAAAGAGATTTGTAAAATGACATCATAATATTTGACTGATTTTTAAATGAAATTAAAAGTTATTACAATTTCTTGCGTTTTACAATTTATCTATCAATAGAAGCAAACGTTCATAATTTTGAATTTTCAAGATTGCCACTTTATTCGACATAAATATAAAAAAAATAGTTAAAGAAACTGTGTATCAATAAAAAGGATAACATCAGAAATCATATCAATAGAAACGATTACTGTTGCAGTAACTGTTAACCTCTTCTTTATGATAAGAAAGACAATAATTTCATTTGTAATTTAATAATATCGATTTGTTTTCTAAAATGGTTATTATTCTAATGTGTTGGTCATCTTAGAAATAAACACAAATACATACCGAATGTCAATAAAGGGAAGAATAAATGATGTTACCCTTTCCTTTTTCAGTTCCAGGCTACACCACTTTCATGTAGCTATAATAGTACCAATAAATGATGTTACCCTTTCCTTTTTCAGTTCCAGGCTACACCACTTTCATGTAGTTATAATAGTACCAATAAATGATGTAACCCTTTCCTTTTTCAGTTCCAGGCTACACCACTTTCATGTAGCTATAATAGTACCTATAAATGATGTTACCCTTTCATTTTTCAGTTCCAGGCTACACCACTTTCATGTAGTTATAATAGTACTAATAAATGATGTTACCCTTTCCTTTTTCAGTTCCAGGCTACACCACTTTCATGTAGTTATTATAGTACTAATAAATGATGTTACCCTTTCATTTTTCAGTTCCAGGCTACACCACTTTCATGTAATTATTATAGTACTAATAAATGATGTTACCCTTTCATTTTTCAGTTCCAGGCTACACCACTTTCATGTAGTTATTATAGTACTAATAAATGATGTTACCCTTTCCTTTTTCAGTTCCAGGCTGCACCACTTTCATGTAGTTATAATAGTACTAATAAATGATGTTACCCTTTCCTTTTTCAGTTCCAGGCTACACCACTTTCATGTAGTTATTATAGTACTAATAACTGATGTTACCCTTTCCTTTTTCAGTTCCAGGCTACACCACTTTCATGTAGTTATAATTGTACTAATAAATGATGTTAACCTTTCATTTTTCAGTTCCAGGCTACACCACTTTCATGTAGTTATAATAGTACTAATAAATGATGTTAACCTTTCGTTTTTCAGTTCCAGGCTACACCACTTTCATGTAGTTATAATTGTACTAATAAATGATGTTAACCTTTCGTTTTTCAGTTCCAGGCTACACCACTTTCATGTAGTTATAATAGTACTAATAAATGATGTTAACCTTTCGTTTTTCAGTTCCAGGCTACACCACTTTCATGTAGTTATAATAGTACTAATAAATGATGTTAACCTTTCATTTTTCAGTTCCAGGCTACACCACTTTCATGTAGTTATAATAGTACTAATAAATGATGTTACCCTTTCATTTTTCAGTTCCAGGCTACACCACTTTCATGTAGTTATAATAGTACTAATAAATGATGTTACCCTTTCCTTTTTCAGTTCCAGGCTACACCACTTTCATGTAGTTATTATAGTACTAATAAATGATGTTACCCTTTCCTTTTTCAGTTCCAGGCTACACCACTTTCATGTAGCTATAATAGTACTAATGCTTAACCAATTTCCTTTGAACGAAAGGAAAGTAGACAGTTTTGCTCGTGTTTGTTAGTCTAAGATTCGCCATTTTATTAAACCCTGCATTTTGATCAAACGCATTCGGTAAAATCCGTAAATAGCGAATCCTTGTGATCATTAAAAATAGGATCATAGTCAAAACAGATTTCTATATCCAGGAATGCATGTATTTTGTTTATAACTATAAAAACGTTATCAGTACTTAATGCCTTTCTAAGCCGAATAGGCTATAGGAAAAAAATCAAAAGTATAATTTTATTAGTTAATTTTTACATTTGGAGATTATTAAAAAGAACAATATAAATTTTGGACACTATCGATGAAGTTTGACCTTGGCATTGAAAGAAATGAAACCTGGATGAACAATGCAGGGTTTTGCTGATCGCACTGCTTCTTAATTGCCTTATTTGGGATTGACAACGAAATTGAAAACTTCTAAATGATTATATCAAAATACACACAGACACCTTAAAGAGACACTTCCTAAAACTGGTGCCAAATTAAATGTTTTCAAAAACATAAGTAACAGAATATCTGCAATCATTATTGCTTAACCTAAATGTATATTACAGGAGGTCTCTATGTTGATCATTTGTGCTAAAAGGAGGTATTTTTCGATATATGTTATTCTTTAAAGTTAAATGTATTTACCATGGTTGTACTTATTATGTACATGCATTATTTATGTTTTGAGGAATTGGTCTATTAGATATAGTGAGTGTCTCCTCAAAGTGCAGATAATAATACAGAAAGCGTTTTGGCATGATATCACGTATGTTGTTAAATACTTGAACGGTTAAGGAAATAAATGTCACCCTTGATAAATATACAATGTCTTTGTAGGATATATTCCTTAGACAAATATCATTTTAACGCATATAAAAAGCAATTACAATTTCTTGTTTTTGACATTTTATCTATTAATTGAAGCATACGGCCATAAATTGAAATATTCAAGAGTGCCACTCGACCCTGCATATTCGATTTATGGATTCCTGGATGTGTATCCGACTTAGATATTAGATTAACTATTGAATTCATTATTTACTTTCCCCTCTACTTTATGATGAGATGGACAATACTTTCATATCGATTTGTTTTCTAAGATGGTTATCATTCTTATGTTTAGGCAAAAAACACAAATGCATACCGAATGTAGATAACGGGGAGAATAAACGGAATTACTCATTTCCTTATTCAATTCCAGGCTACACGACTTTCATGAAGTTGTAATGATACGAATGCGTATTCTTTTTTCGATTAAACGCATACAGTAAACTCTTTGGGATCATTTAAATGTTGTCCTTATATCCGAAGTATATTATATCTGCACAGTATTTTCATATAAGATAAAGCAAGAATAACGTCGGACCCAGAAAATGTGTTCCTTATATCCGAAATTTCGCTATATCGGGGGTCGTTATATACGGAATTTACTGTACATATAAACACATCGACAAAAACAATCGTATTTATTTGCAGGACACAAAAATGCAGGCATAAATCTTCTAAGTACTTTGGGAGCCTGAAAACGAATTACGTCGATCGCTTGTATTGAGGTAAGCCGCTTATGTGATGAAGCAATCTTCTTATTTTGTAAAGTATCGCGCGCACTTTTATTGTCAATAAATTCCAACAACTTCAAGAAGGTTTAATGTCATCCATGCCACACGGAGTTTATTCATCAGGCAGACGATACACCACTTTTTGTATGTATTTTATGAATTTAACGTCTGTAACGTCAGCTGTTAAGATATTTCCGTCTTTATAGCTTTCTAATACTCTGTTCAAGAATGGTTATTGCTTTTTCTTCAAGCGGTATTTGGCTATATGCTTTCATTCGACTCTACAATGAAAGCCTTTGCTTCCCAGTTTAGAACATAGTCATGATGTACTATTCTTTTGCATGTTTTTATAGTTTATACTTAACATTTGGGTGCCGCTCACGGTATACAAAAATGATTGTAAATTATTATCGATAGAGGGTCAGGGGGCTCGAGCCCCGCTACCCACTTTGCACTTAATTTGAAAAGGGTTCGCAATTGCCTAAGGCGGATAGGGGCATATAACTATGATACTTAGATAAAAGAAATGTGTACTTGTAATTGAATAAAATTCTGATGAAACGCGCACCTCGCTATTTCACTAAAAGAGGTAAGACAATTATGTTCAACAACATTTTACATTTTTTTGGCATTGATTGTCGTGTAAAGATTTCAAGCTACTCTCTGAAATATGCTGATCGGTGTTGTGAAAAAGTCCAGTGTAAAAGAAATGGTTCGCTATATCCTAAATTACAAATCATATAACCTCCTAGACAGTTTGATCGATCTGTTGAACTCGTATAGATCTATACATATCTCACCTTACCTTACCTTTTTTATCACTCATTAACAAGGTATACTCGAAGTCTTCGTCAAAACAGGCGTTATCGTACATAATTAATATATTCAATTTGTCATAAAGAACTGAAATGTTACTCTAAGAAATCGGGTTAACAAACCTATTCCAAACCTTTCATTTCTATTTATAGAACTGATATGATATATCACCATTAATCACAAAGCAAATGTTTCTATGTAACATAGAAGGGAATGGTAAATATTACAACAACAATCATTGTGAGCGCTGGCGTTTATACTGAAGGAAAGTTCAGACGCACTTGTGTAGGTGTAAAATTAAGGTCTATATCGATATTTCACTTCAGATAAGACAGTCGTGCTTAGTGATCATAAATGTCAGAGTAAATCAAGTCTAAGACATCGAAAAAGCAAACACTAATGCATAATGCAAAACAGGTAGACATGATGTCACTTTTGCCAATAGATCTCGGCTTTCCTTTAGTGCAGAAATAGTATCAGCGATTGTAGACCTCAAATGGTACATTGTATTATACTATATTTTGATGTTTCACAGCAAAACACAAACAAGAGGGAAAATGACCAATTTCTTGACAAAACCAGATGTTTTTCAAGAATGAAATTAGGAACTTACCAAAACATCTTGCTACAATTACTTGAAAAATCATGTACGTCAAATATATGAGTAAAGTCTTCATGGATAATGGCAAAATATTCTGTGGTGGAAACAAGCAAAGAAAAACAGACATAACTCTGGCTTGTCTCTTTTGCTATATTTCCTTGTTTTCAACGACTTGAAGAACGCACGGTTGTTCGTTTATTCAGTAAAGTCTGAGAAATGTATAAAGTGTTTACTATCAAATCTTCAGTATACAATATTTTCTATCAACATATAAAAGTTTTGCATAAATTCGGAAAAATTTCCAAAACGGCACCATTGAAAACTCTTGGTAATAAAAGGTATGAAATAATTTTGCCTTCGGGAATTTTTCACTAGAACAGTGTAGCATGACACCTGGTTTAGCCATGCTAATGCGTTTCGTCACGTGTTGCCCATAATGTGATACCATCACGAAATACACATTCCTGTCTATAACGTCTGGCCATTTATACGTATATACATGATACTGTTTCTTTTATTTATTATTGTGAAATTCAAGATTATTACTTTTCATATGTATCATTTGATTTTCTTGAAAGCGCTTAGAGGTATGCATGTAAGAAAATCATTAAAATCCGTGTGTAAATAACAGCTCGTTTGCCTTTAAAACGTTGATTTATTCACTTCTCCGTTCGACATTTAATCTAGATTTTCATAGAAAATGTTTCTCATAAAATATCCGTCCTCCTTTGCTGTCTAGAGTTTCCTGTATGGAGATTATAAACATTTGTTGTTGCATGATAAGTTTCGGATAAACTTAGAATTTCAATTATCATCGATTTGAGTTAGTATTGAATTCAAAGTACAGTAAACTCTGTTTATAGCGAACTCGTTGGAACATTTAAAGATGTTCCTTATATCCGGATTTTGTTATATCCATATACCATTTTCATAACAGAAATAATTATAGACAAAATATCGGGTCGAAAATTTTTGTTCCTTATATCCGAATTTTCGCTATATCCGGATTTTTATAAGGAGTTAGTTGTATGACTTTTATTAACATACCGCGTAGTCATATACAGAAGTTAATTTAATTTAAAGCTGAGAAAAGCAAGTCAACATAGCAAAACAAACAACTCTAAACATTTATATTTATATTTCAATATATTAATATTTTACAAAATGTAACTATATAATAAAATTGCAATTATATTGAATGATGTTTGAATAATAGCAACAAGTGAAACTTGAAATAATAATATCTATTAATGCCCTTATCACAATTCGTGTTTTATTTGCACCTTTAAATAAACAAACCTGTTACGTAATTATTACATGTAGTCCTGTTTCGACTGCTTGGTAGTTACAGTTAAAACTTGATCATTCTTTGATATTTGCATCAATATTTCACCTTAGAGTGAATACAGCCCTCTTGTACAATAAAGTTCCGTTATTACATTGTAGACCACCCGATATTAAAACCGCCCTCGGTATTAATTTTAAGATCAGATATTTCAAACCAAATTTCTTAAGTTCACAGTAAAAAGGTTTCACTTATAAGACCGATGCATTAATAAGACCACTTTGTACTGATCCGAAGGGTGGTCTCAATAAAGGAACTCTCTGCATATCACGAACTTAATGATTACGAGTAAACTTGTTTTGTATACAAAACGAAAAAAAATGTTTTCATCTGGCTGACATGGATAATATTTAAGAATGATGCTTTGAGTATGTGATTATATTACAATGCTAGAAATGTATAGGTCATTTTATATTGATGTACACATATATTTTTTCTGAAAACACTCTACCATTAATATCATCGTTGTTATGTATGAGAATTACATAAACGAGTTAGTGGTAAAACCAGTATTGTGACACAAAAAAACCCAACAAATTGATGCCTTTTTATGTGTTGTGCATTTTCCATGTTGCTTTGTAGCAATAACATTTTGTGCTTTCTCAAGTCGTTCTCTAGTTAAGACTGTTTGTTCTTTGCATGTATGCTTTCTTGTGGTATATTTGTCATAAGCGACTTTAGAAATACACATTACACATTGACCAGTGTATAGCACGAAATGGTGCATACACATGACAAACTGTCGTGACTACAGACCGACTTGAGAAATGCATTCAACATACTGACAAATACACAGCTCGAAATGATACAAGTGCATGACAAACAGTCGAAACTACAGAACGACTTGAGAAATGCATATAACACAATGTTACAACTATAAAACAACTGGGAAAGTGCACAGCACATAAGGAAACATAGTATCTGAAGGCATCTCCGGCGTTCCATCAGAACTAGTAATACATGTAACTGTTATTTGAATATTCGTATGTTGACGACTGTATATAAAACATCTGAATCCCTCCGTCGGTTCTGCTTAAATGAGTACATCATTTGCCATTGCAGCATATTCAGCATGCGCTTAAAAGTATAAACTTTCCTATGAACTCTACAGAAAAATATGAGATTGCACTGTCGCCCAAAATAAAAATGAAATGCTAACAGTTGTAAAGGTTCAAAGTTTGTATTACTGCAATATACCATAATAACCATTTGACGAAAGGGCAAGGGCTTGGTCAAGTCGACCATAGCTCAAGTCACTCAACCATGTCGACGATAGATCAAGCACCCATAATTCAGCCTCATTGACGATAGCGCACCGACCTCTGACATGTCGAGGATAACGTACGTTATTTGACCATGTCGACGATAGCGCAAGAAACTCGGCCATGTCAACGGAAGTTCAAGCATTATCAATGGTAATTTACGACGCAGACACTGCCAATGTGTCAGTTTCAATTGGAAAAGCAGATGATGCGCAGGAATATTTATGAAACTGGTGTCATCTTCCATATGCTAGTACATGTATCCGGATTTCATACTGATGCACTAAGCCCTGTTGTCTATTCTAAGGAAGAAGTCCTCAATTTGTAATACCGCTCCGCCACCGTAACGATTTGGGTCACAAGGAGTTAGTTCCGAGTCTTTTGGGGGAAGAATGGAAAAATGTTGCACGATTGTAACAATGTATGTGAACAGTCTTGACATTGCAAAGTCGCTTCCAACACAGTATCGTTTCCCAACTCCAAGAGGTATGAGTCTGTAACGGATTAAGTTTATCTATTAAGTTATTACACTAGCGACATAATTGCTATAATGTTTAATTATGAGAATAAAGGATACAAAAACAGGTTAAAATTGCTGATACGGTACTGAGTATTTTTCAAATTCTTGCACCCGTAATAATATTGATAAAGATGAGCAGGTGTTATGAACTTACATTAACTTATAAGCCTTTCAATAGAGAACGTTTAAATAGTGATCGTTCAACTTGTAAGCGTTAAATGGCAAGCGTTTAAATTGTGAACGTTTAAATTGTGAACGGTTATTTAAGCTATGTAATATAGCAAATCAACAAGCATACAGGACATTTATAGCCTTCCCAACTAAATGCCTAAAATGGACTATCCTATTTTTAGATTTGGACTACACCATTAATTGGTCGAAGGGGTGCTCCCTGAATATTTATAGACTGAACAGCGAAAAGTGCAAATTCTGATTATACTGCACGGATACGCTGCTGGTCATGATCTACACTGGTGAAAAATGGCAAAATATGTGGCTGCATGCAGAACGCTTTGACATAAAACCCTTGATAGTTGGTTCTGCTTGTCTATGAAACGACTGCAAAATGTTCAATGTTTCTTGTACAAATGTATATACTCTGTGGTTATGAATACTGTCTTTGGGGAAATTCGGATTTTGGAAATTCAATTAAATAATGATTGTATGACGTTAGAAGAATGTGAAATAATTCAAAATATATGAAGGCTGTCTTGGATGGTACAAAATTTATTCTTTAGAATTTAATTTAATATAATCCTCTCAGTAGTTAGGTATCTGGCATGGTCGGAACCAGGTCTTAAAATATCTGTTAACTTGTTCAGTCCATATTTCAAATCTGTTTATACTCATGAAGAACAAAATTGGTTAACCGATATTAAGTCAGATTTAGCTTATCATTTTTGACAACAGTTTTTTTTAAAGTTCATAGCTTTAGTTAGTTGTTTTTTTTAAATATAAAAAAGTAAGGTCACATTGATTTATCATTTAAAGTAAATATGTTAAGAGTTAACAAGTTTCTTTTATCAATTAGAATATGCACAGTGTTATAACAGTTAATACCTTTGTCGGGTTTGACTGTCCTCTGGTAATAAACTGCCTTTATCATCAAGAAATCTTTCAGGGGTGAAGGTCCATGGATTTTTCCATGCAGATTCGTCATGGTGGCCTGACCATATGTTTCCCCAAACCATAGTATCTCGTGGTATGGTCAAACCATCAAACTGAACATCTTTTGTTGAACTACAGGGAAAAAAGTTATTGTTAAAACTACGGGAAAATGTGCCTATCTATAAAATATACCACTTTTTAATATGGCATTATACAAGATAAAAACCATCAGCAAACGTTGAAGATTATCTTTTGACTATATTCAAAAAAACATGACACGATGTAGTAATTTTGTTAGATTAGCCAATTTCTGACGAAGTAAACCTTGAGAAAGGAACAGTGTTTCCTATTACTAAACGCAGCAAGCTTAGCAAGTGCTACACATGTTGTAGTACATTTCTTACAATCGGAAATGCCTGTGTCAAGTTGATTATTTGTACTCAATGTATCAGCCTTAAAACTGTTTTATTATAAGAGTTGTTCTAGCTTTAACAGACACTCGCAGACTTGATCACAACAAGACACGTACCTTTTCCTTCGGAATAACCTATGTGTGTATAGTATGTATTAAATAAAATATCTTTTCAAACAGCTACTCTCTGAAGCAGACGACAAATACAATGTCGTCAGATGAGGATTCAAGTTTTTGGATCACAATTTACAAAACAACCCTATTATTTTACAAAACATCGACTGGACCAAATAAAAGTCAGAAGATCCCATTGTAAAAATCTAGGTATAAATGGGTTAGGTAGTTTCAACACTTACCAGTAATGACTCACAATTGGTACAACTGTAGAGTAGCGTTGTGTTTCAAGGATGACCGCGTAACAGTACGGCAATTGTTTGACATCATCCAATGTTGCGAATCGGTCTTTTCCCAATACTGAATGTATCTCATCCCACATCTTATCCAGGCATTTCCGATTGTGTAACAGGTTCAGAATAGTTGCCAGAATTGTGTTTGATGTTGACACAAATCCTTAAATAGCAATAAAATGGTTCGATTAACAACCCATTGAACTCATAGACAAAATGGCTGACTCAAAATAGGCATTGTGTGTTATTAAAAAGCATTAACAAATTTCATTGAAGACATCGACACAATGCCTGAATCGTAATAGTAACTGTGTATTATTAAATAACTTTATGAATTAAATGGGGTTACTTGGTAGCAGCTTGTTTTCAAAACAATGTACTTTTTGTGTATCAAAGATACATTGTATGTTCAGAACCTTGGCCAGGAACAAACGCCATGTTAGCGTATACGATTACATGTATGTACTTTGTCAAAGTGCCACAGAGTGCCACGTCATTATTTTCATATTTGTCATTAACATCTTTGTTCATGCTTTGAATTTGTTTATGATGTATGTACCTTAGCGTTCCTTCTTAATGTCAATGACTGGTTTCTTAATGTCAATGATTGGTTTCTTAATTTCAATGACTGTTCTTAATGTCAATGACTGGTTTCTTAGTGTCAATGACTGGTTTCTTAATGTCAATGGCTGGTTTCTTAATGTCAATGACTGGTTTCTTAATGTCAATGACTGGTTTCTTAATGTCAATGACTGGTTTCTTAATGTCAATGGCTCTTACTCTGGGCAAGGCGGACCAATAATTTTATTTCAGAGTATAGAAGTACATTTGTGTCAGAATAACTGAGGCATACCCCCTCCTATAGTGTCCATGATAACTGCTTTAATCATGTTATCTGTCAACCAACTTGATCCATCTTTGTTGGTCTCCTCTTCCTGTATACACAAACATGTGTCCACAAGCCCTCTGTTTCTGCCTGCTTTGTACGTCTCCTTTAATGGAAACGAAATGAAACGTAAAGATCACAAAGATAGCAAGTCTTTTAGAACAAAATGGGAATTTTTCAAGAGCCTTTAAAGCAGTGTATTGCATCCTGGCTTTTTTCCATGCTGTACCTATTTTTGCCCCTGCTACCGTTTTGTTTTAGTCCACATATCAAAAGGTATACACAGACAAAGAAGGCAAAGGAATGCCTCGCAAAGACGTGAGCCACTACCGAACATTTGGAATGTTTTTCAGTTTATAGCATTGCCCCTACTATATGGTCACAAATACCTTACGAAAGAACTGCTCTAGTAAATTATCTTAGCACCCAGGGCGGTGTATCCTTTTTTTAAATACTCTTCTTGTCTATATCAAAAGAAAACCAAAAACCCTCAACTTCCAGCCGTATTGCGCAATGAAAAATCCTTAAATGTTTGGTAGTAACGGGCGATAAAGGAAGTTAAATATTCGTATTTTGTACCCAAGAGTTACATCCCATTTATATCGTATAAAAACTTAACTCAATCGCACTCATGCTACTTACGTCCTCCTTTTGAATTCTTTATTACCAAAACAAAATAATGCATTTATGATTTTTATACTCTACAAATATGGAATCTTTTAGTAAAATATGTAATATACATACACGATAATCGGATAGAAACCTTTGCAGTAAAATATCTCTCTTTTCCACCGCAGCAGCATATAATGTGCCAGCCTCGCCTGGAAAATGTCTAAGAAATGGTAAATTCTTCAAAAGGCTCTCTATTCCAGGGCTCAAAAGTTTATTAGATGAGGTTACAAAGTCGGAAATGATCTGTTGGTCGCCATTCTTTCGTTCCCCTGCAATCTGAAACCAAACGATGATTTATACAGGTTAGCTTGTAATATAGATACTTTAATCCAGCTCATTCATAGTTACAGGACTGTAATAGTAATTTTCGTGTACATTAAAACTCAACCATCATGCAATTTCCGGAAGTGACACCAAAACGAGGTTCGAGCTAGCAACCTCTTACCATTCTGAATGGAACATATACATTGTACACAATGTACATCAATGAATTAAGATATGTGAATGTGTAAACATTATAGAATGCAATTTTACTACAGCTATCTCTAACACTGAACCATACATACTACATTGTACTTTTCGATGTATTGATAACATACATGTTTGTATTTACAATGTAAACAAGTATTGACCTAAAACAAATACATTGTGTATCAAATATTATTTAGACTTATTTCGACCTCATTATAAATTGTATTTCGAGTAAAGGCACGTGTAATCCGACTCGACATTTAGAAATCGCGCCACACTGTACTTCCAAACTGCTCGTCGCTTCTTTCACCAGGGCAAAACGTTGAAACTTCTAATACGGTAAGAAGATAAACAAAAAATATCTTTAATAAAAGATTAACGGCGTTGAGTCGATGTATTTTAGTATATACATAAACATCAGTCCTGGGAGGCGGTTGATCAATGAAACGAACACGTGACCAAGAGGGTCGTATAAAAATTCAATTCACCGCGATTCTATTCGCAACATTTGATTGGTCCAAAAGTAGGCAAAACCCCAGCTTACTCTGCTACGCCGGAAATATGAGTTTAAATAAGTAGCAACAGATGGCAACAATTTTCTTCTTACCAGCATAATAAAAGTGTCTGCAATTATTGACTCAACCGTTTGTTTGGGACTAATATCTTTCCCTACTTGAGATTTGAACCCCTCAACTAGCTGCTCGAGCTCCTTCCTCAGTTGGTCACGTGACATTGACGGTTGTAAACCTTTATGCATCACAGCCTTCAGCTTGAAGGTTCTCTCCCTGTATGGACCTAGCAGAACGTCGGAATGGCCATAGCATAGGTACGTTCCGTAGAAACCTTTAAAGCCAAAATCAAAAATTATGAAAGCTTCATATGTTTATTCTATACAAGTATTGACAATTGATGAGGTAAACACAAGCGTCATATGTTTACTCTATACAGGTATTGACAATTGACTAGGTAAACACGCGGCTATATGCTTTGGTGACAAAGGTCGAAGACTGCTTTTCATTGAATCTACTGAGACAATTATGTGTTTCCCAAAGCTGCGAATGTTAGGTTGCACTTGATTGGTTGAAACGCTGTTACAGTTTATTTGATAGGCCGAAATTAATGTTCAACTGCCATTCATACTTTTATCAGAATTGGGTTATGATCATATTTATTGTGCACCGGACTGTGTTATGACCAATAAGATAACAGAAGAATCATTACTATATAATAAAAGTATTATCATACTAGTACATGAACATTGCCATGTACAATCCAGTCGGAACACCTAGGCGGATTGCTTCGCATCTAACGTTTGATGTAGGGTAACGGAATATGCCGAGGACTTCCGATTGATGTACAGTCCTTTCGGAAATTTGCAGTGCCTATGCATCTTCAGTTAATATCGTTTCATTTAAAGGATTCTATCCATACGCTGTAATTTTAACAAATAAGAAAAGGGTAATGCGTTAAACATAACGTTTGTACTTTGTAATAATATTTCATACCGCAATTATTCAGTCGAAAGTAATGTACATGTACATGTTTTAGGGTCATCGATATAAAGCTTAAATCCGTACTGTGTTGTGCTTGTCTTGCTGAACAGTAAATTAGTAGACAGATGTGGAGATAAAATATTGTCTGCATAATATTTGCATTGAATTTGATAAAATATCCTCTTTTTTAATTTTACAGTTTGAACTAGTGTCTGCCCGTAACAGAAACAAGCAAAGGTAACAAATGAAAATTTCATATTAATTTTGTATTAAGGGAGGGGAGAGAAACATGACGTGAAGCTGCATTCTTTAGTCTTTTCTTTCTCTCCATAAAATACTATATAATATTCGATGTACAACAATATTCGGTATTGTAAACGTCTTTATACTCACGAGTTATTCGTGATTTTTGGAATTCGCGAGAAAACTGAGTCTCATTGTGCTAATTAAGCCTTTATAAAATCTAAAGACCAAACATTTTGAGAGATTGATGAATACGCGATGTTGTTAAATTGAGTAGTATAAAATTGGGGGTCCCCCCCCCTCGAAAATTTTGCACATACCCGAAAATTTTGCACATAGAGAATGTTTGCGATGTAAGGGAAGTAGCTGCTACAGAAACTGGTTTCACTGGTTTCTATCATCGCGAGGGAAGGTCCATAGAAGTCTAAAATAACATTGTCTCGTTTGGCACCAAGATCCTGAAAGTCACCCAGGGTGTCAAAGACTGTCGCGGACCTTTGTATTTGACTCATGAAGGTCCATAGGAGTCTAAAATAACATGATCTCGTTTGGCACCGGTATCCTGAAAGTCTGCGAGGGTGCCAAAAACAGTCGCAGACTGTTGTATTTGACTCGGGAAGGTGCATAGAGATTGAAACTGACCTTAACTCGTTTGGCACCAAGATCCTGGAAGTCTGCTAGAGTGCTAAATATAGTCGCAGACCATTGTATTTAACTAGGAATGGTTCCTAGAGGTCTGAACTGATCTTAACTCATTTGGCACTGAGATCCTGAAAGTCTGCGAGGGTGTAAAAGACAGTCTCAGACCATTGTATTTGACAAGGGAAGGTGCATAGAGATTGAAAATGACCTTAACTCGTTTGGCACCAAGATCCTTAAAGTCTGCTAGAGTGCCAAATACAGTCTCAGACCATTGTATTTGACTAGGAATGGTTCCTAGAGGTCTAAACTGGTCTTAATTCATTTGGCACTGAGATCCTAAAAGTCTGCGAGGATGTAAAACACAGTCTCAGACCATTGTATTTGACAAGGGAGGGACCATAGAGCTAAAAAATGACCTTTACTTGATTGGCACCAAGATCCTGGAAGTCTGCGAGAGTGCCAGAGATAGTCGCAGATCGTTGTATCTGACAGAGGTTTGCATTCATCTTTGTAATGAGACGCTAGGCATGAATGGGTTAAAAACGTGTTAAGTAGCAAACATTGTCAACTTGCTGACTGGTTCCATGAACATAAGACGATGTGTATATCGCCTCTGTCAAAATCGAAATAAGGAAACTGAGCTAGAGGAGTTAACTGGAAGGACGAGGAGTGGACATGAGGGAGAGGAGTGAACATGAGGTAGTGGAATGAGGTAGATATTTGTATGATTTGACCAATATGGCCGATACACCTGCAACAAAGATTTGAGTTTGATGTCTTGAAACTTTCTTAAGCAAATGTTTAAATGTCTGACTTTTTTATTCTAGCTCCGTCATTGCAAAGATGACAGGAGCAGCTTGATATACACCCTTCGTCAGCGTCAAACCTACATGTGATGGCATGATATTTATTTATGGTATTTATATACTATTGCAAAACTGGTTCTGGCCGGTTCGGAGACCATATCGTCGCTTTTGCGTCCGCCATTCAATTCGCACTTCATGTCCGGTGTGTAAATCTTACATGCATGAGTCAGTATTCTATAGGATGTGTAGCAGAGCAAAGGTCACAGGATATATCTCTACAGGGGTATAGTAGGAATTCGCTATGAGCACCCCAACGACCAATAAATGGAACCTACCCATTGTAAAATTCCAAATGAAACACTTATTAAAAGATAGGACGATTTATTCAAGCGTATAATGCAATGAAAATGAAACAAACTTTTGCGTATAGTTCTCAACATACATGTAGATTAATCAAATATTTAAAAAAGTTGATAACTAATATAATATTTCGAAAGGACATCCACTGCATACTTGTAATAAAAACCACAAACTGGTATTAAATAACAAGCTAGATTGTCATGGTGACACGATTAAATTACATTTTTTGAAAGAATACCAAGGACACACTGCGACCTGTAAACCGCAAGCCTGTACTTTGAATAGCGTTAATTTTAGTGGAGTGAGCGCTGTAGGAAAACATTATTTTAATCTTGCGTATATTTTTAATGAATAGTTTTAAATAAAAGCTCATTATTTGATGTTGCTAGACGTTTTTATATACTCTTAGTTAAATGGTAAACACCACCTATTGGAAAAATGACCGAGAAAGAGAAGTCACAAAGCAACACCTTTATTTATTAGCTACATTTATTTTTGTCTTCTAAATCATCTACATTTCTTTAATATAAAAGCATGCGTTTTAATAAACAGACACAAGTTTTGCTCTTTCCGGATGGAACAAATGAATGAAGTCAGTCAATTCGTTGATAGAAATGTCACAGATCATAACGTTTTTTTTTTATATACAAAGACACGCAGCTCACTTTAGCTTCGACAATATCTTTTAACTATTAGCCGAACAAGTTCGGCAGTCCTGTTATACATGTATCACTCTCATTCAGTATCTTCAATTAGTTCCGTATCTTCTTCCTCTTCCAACTACGGACAATCCAACACAGCATGCTTGGCATGTGACAATATTGAAGTACCGCTCGAATACTGCGGAAAGTGCAAAGTCGCGAGATACTGTAGCAAACATTGTCAACTTGAGGACTGGTCCCGTTTTCATCAGTCGATATGTATATCACCTCTCTCAAAATGAAAATGGTGGCGATGTAAAGAAGGGGAAAATAAGACAAAAGATAGAAAATGAGGTAAGAGAAGAAAGGTGAGGGAAAGAGGAGGGAAAATGGAGGAAGGATGAGGAGAGAGGAGGGTAAAAAAGTTAATAATAAGGTCGAACTGATGGATAAGCTGGTAGTAAGTAGGATACCTATTTACGTGTGAATATCGATATTACTGCAACGGCGGTCTTAAGTCTTGAGTCTTGAACGATAAATAAACAGAATTACATTTTTGTCTTTAGTGATTGCTTGGATGTCAAGAAGTGTAGACGTACACTCGAGAAAAATGGATATATTCGATACAAAAGAAAAGAGAGTAAAGAGGAAGTTTAAAAGGAGCGCATCTCGTAAAAGTCATGTGCCGCATTCTGAAATGTATATACGGATGGTCGCCCCAGCGGATCAGACGACAGCTATAGCTAAGAGTATGCTTGAACGTCAGTCCAAACCTAAAGTGACATTAATCGATCTGGAATTGCAACGAATGAAAGAAGTCAGTGAAACACGGAAGCGTAAAGGTTCCAGAGTGAAGTTAGATGGTATTAATAACAAGAGTACCAAGAAACCTAGACAGAAGGCACCATCTGCGAGCAGAAAGCCGAAGCAGACCTCAAAAGAAGATGAAAACGTCACTACTATTGGACAGGTATTAAACTGAACACTTACATGACTCCTCCTCATTTGCAGTTTAGCCTTCAAGCGCGATGTTTGAATGTGATATCTGTTTCAAAGGTTTTAGAAGGGATAACATGTTACGGCATAAAAGGTCTGCACATCCGGACGAAGATTCAGAGGAAGACGCGATGTCAGACATTTCTGTACAAGAGGACATCTTTGGACCTGTTAATGAAAACAATTCCGATAACAGCGACGACGATATGTCTGTAACCTCTGAGAAGAGTTTGGATATTGACCCTTGGGAATACATTGTAGAGGAAGCGTTTGATAAGTGCCAGTCGCAGTATAAACCGAAGTGAATGAGCTTATGAAAGAAGATACCGAGATCAGTGAAAGTGAAGCCAGAGAAAATGTCTTTGAGGACATGAAAAGCACTTACAGGAAAGCCATGATGAACATTTTCGGTAGAAAACTGGTGTGGTTCGATGCTATGAAGAAGGATCCCATCTATAAAGCGAAAAAGAAGACAGCCAATCAACTAATTGCATCAGAACACTACGAAGGGGAGGAAGCCTTAAAGTACGCCATTCTTAAACGGATATTTCTGTTTGATAAAGTGCTGGACAATTACGTCACTCCACAGTTGGAAGAGGAAGAAGATACGGAACAAATTGAAGATACTGAGTGAGAGTGATACATGTATAACAGGACTGCCGAACTTGTTCGGCTAATAGTTAAAAGATATTGTCGAAGCTAAAGTGAGCTGCGTGTCTTTTGTATAAAAAAAAACGTTATGATCTGTGACATTTCTATCAACGAATTGACTGACTTCATTCATTTGTTCCGTGTGCCTGTTTTATTAAAACGCATGCTTTTATATTAAAGAAATGTAGATGATTTAGAAGAAAAAAATAAATGTTGCTAATAAATAAAGATGTTGCTTTATGACTTCTCTTTCTCGGTCATTTTTCCAATAGGTGGTGTTCACCATTTAACTAAGAGTATATAAAAACGTCTAGCAACATCAAATAATGAGCTTTTATTTAAAACTATTCATTTAAAATATACGCAAGATTAAAATAATGTTTTCCTACAGCGCTCACTCCACTAAAATTAACGCTATTCAAAGTACAGGCTTGCGGTTTACAGGTCGCAGTGTGTCCTTGGTATTCTTTCAAAAAATGTAATTTAATCGTGTCACCATGACAATCTCGCTTGTTATTTAATACCAGTTTGTGGTTTTTATTACAAGTATGCAGTGGATGTCCTTTCGACATATTATATTAGTTATCAACTTTTTTAAATATTTGATTAATCTACATGTATGTTGAGAACTATACGCAAAAGTTTGTTTTATTTTCATTGCATTATACGCTTGTATAAACCGTCCTATCTTTGTTTCATTTGGAATTTTACAATGGGTAGGTTCCATTTACTGGTCACTGGGGTGCTCATAGCGAATTCCTACTATACCCCTGTAGAGATATATCCTGTGACCTTTGCTCTGCTACACATCCTATAGAATACTGACTCATGCATGCAAGATTTACACACCGGACATGAAGTGCGAATTGAATGGAGGACGCAAAAGCGATGATATGGTCTTCGAACCGGCCAGAACCAGTTTTGCAATAGTATATAAATACCATAAACAAATATCATGCCATCACATGTAGGTTTGACGCTGACGAAGGGTGTATATCAAGCTGCTCCTGTCATCTTTGCAATGACGGAGCTAGAATAAACTAGATGGGTGTTCAGTAGAACACTTGTGTCGCCCTCTTATGCTTTGTCAGAATAACCAATAATTTTGTGACAAAATCTAAGTACAAAAAGGGGCATAACTCTGTCATATATGACCTTGACCTACAAATTTTGGCGGCATCATGACCCTTATATCATAAGCAATGCAATTTGAAAGTTTGATGAAGAAATCTTAAGAAATGGCAAAGTTATAGCCAACATTAAGTTTTCGTGACAAAATCTAAGTACGAAAAGGGGCATAACTCTGTCAAATATGACCTTGTTCTACAAAATTTGGCGGCATCACAACCCTTTTGACACAAGCAATACAATTTGCAAGTTTGATAAAGAAATCTTAAAAAATGGCAAAGTAATAGCAAAAATCTAAGTTTAAAAAGGGGCATAACTCTGTCAAATATGACCCTGACCTACAAAATTTGGCGGCATCACGACCCTCATGTCATAAGCAATGTAATTTGAAAGTTAGATGAAGAAATCTTAAGAAATGGCAAAGTTATAGCCAATGTTAAGTTTTCGTGACAAAATCTAAGTACAAAAAGGGGCATAACTCTGTCAAATATGACCTTGACCTACAAAATTTGGCGGCATCATGACCCTCTTGTCATAAGCAATACAATTGTGAAGTTTGATGAAGAAATCTTAAGAAATGGCAAAGTTATAGCCAACGTTAAGTTTGTGTGACGGACGGACGGACCGACGGACAAAGCGATCCCTATGTATCGCCTTTTCTCCGAAAGGGCGACACAAAAAGTCAAACATTTAAACATTTGCTTAAGAAAGTTTCAAGACATCAAACTCAAATCTTTGTTGCAGGTGTATCGGCCATATTGGTCAAATCATACAAATATCTACCTCATTCCACTACCTCATGTTCACTCCTCTCCCTCATTTCCACTCCTCGTCCTTCCAGTTAACTCTTCTAGCTCAGTTTCCTTATTTCGATTTTGACAGAGGCGATATACACATCGTCTTATGTTCATAAAACCAGTCAACAAGTTGACAATGTTTGCTACTTGACACGTTTTTAACCCATTCATGCCTAGCGTCTCATTACAAAGATCAATGCAAACCGCAAACCAGATACAACGATCTGCGACTATCTCTGGCACTTTCGCAGACTTCCAGGATCTTGGTGCCAATCAAGTAAAGGTCATTTTTTAGCTCTACGGTCCCTCCCTTGTCAAATACAATGGTCTGAGACTGTCTTTTACACCCTCGCAGACTTTCAGGATCTCAGTGCCAAATGAGTTAAGACCAGTTTAGACCTCTAGGAACCATTCCTAGTCAAATACAATGGTCTGCGACTATAGTTGGCACTCTAGCAGACTTCCAGTATCTTGGTGCCAAACGAGTTAAGGTCAGTTTCAATCTCTATGCACCTTCCCGAGTCAAATACAACGGTCTGCGACTGTTTTTGGCACCCTCGCAGACTTTCAGGATACCGGTGCCAAACGAGATCATGTTATTTTAGACTCCTATGGACCTTCTTGAGTCAAATACAAAGGTCCGCGACAGTCTTTGACACCCTGGGTGACTTTCAGGATCTTGGTGCCAAACGAGACAATGTTATTTTAGACTTCTGTGGACCTTCCCTCGCGATGATAGAAACCAGTGAAACCAGTTTCTGTAGCAGTTACTTCCCCTACGTCGCAAACATTTCTATATGTGCAAAATTTTCGGGTATGTGCTAAATTTTCGGGGGGGACCCCCAATTTTATACTACTCAATTGCAAAAATTAGCGAAGATAAAAACCTTGCAAACAAGATACATTTTATGTTTGCAGTTGTATATTCAGCACTACCAGGCAATCACACCAGTACGTATAGAGACTTACTTTGGTCACTACCGGACCCCTTCATAACCAGACCCCTTCACTACCGGACCCCTTCATTACCGGACACTTCGACGTAATTTAAAGTCCCAGCAGCACTTTCAATTAAAAATAATATGTAGCTTTTATATTATCAAGAAAGATGTCTTACCGGCGAAAATGACCGGTTTTTTGTACAAGTCTAACATCGCTTTTGGAACCGGAAGTATACGCTACACGTGTAGCGCGGTAAGTTTTTCAATGATATTGCAAGAAAAAAGCTCTATGACAACGCTGTCTAGTGAAGAAGCGAAAAAACGTGAAAGAAAAGGTATATGTCACTCCCTATATCTAGCAGAAAATATTCTCCAAACACAGAATATGTGTTCAATGAAAAATGATAAACAATACAATTTAAAAGAAGAATCTATGGCAAAAAGGCCTCATTTTACCACAATTAATTAATGTAAAGGCCTTCTGTAATAAAACGCATCCACCCATTAATTGTACAACAACAACTCTACATAGATTATTGAATGGTTTACGGTACTGCAGCATATTTTAAACCGCTTATTTTATCGATAATGACTGGAATGCACAGCTAAAACTTTTAGGTTTAGTTATAATAATTCAAAATATTGTATTATTTATGTTTTGGGGTTATTTTGTTTGACGTCAGTTATATGGAATGTCCCTTTAAAGTGATACCGGGACTTTAAAGGCAACAAGAATGACTCAACAAGACTGAGGTCGTTGTAGCCAAATCGATGTCAAACACTATTATATCAACACAATAGAGACAAGATATATGTCTGTATTGGATGTATCCATTTGTTATTTATTCGAAACCGTAAAACGTAAAACAGCATGCATCTTTTATACGGTATTCTCAAATTTGCCACCATATGAACAGTAAACAATAACAATTATAAACACGCTTAAAGTTGTGAGACGCGCCTGTATATACTACAAACTATAATATGACAGTAATGTGCAAGACAGTCAAATATTTTGTGTAAATCTAGTGGATAAGGTACTTTACATGCATGTTTTACTTTTTACGCAATAGCCATATCCAAATAATCTCTTACGTCACTAGCACATTATCCTAGATTAACTGTTACAGTAGTACTCCGTTAAAAATCGATTAGTGTTTAGGGGAGGCTGCGTTTTTGGTATGTGGCATTCCCTGTTTGATATTATTTTTGTTTTTTGGTAATATACACGTTAAACTGAAACTGAAATTGTGATCCAATAATTGACAGAAATGCGATTTTAAAACTAAGGTGGGGTCAGGAGATGGGGATTAAGGGCTCGTGGCTCACCTGATGTCGTCTTGCACAATACTGGGTTCGAACCAGCTACCTCAAAGCTAATCGACAAGTACTTTAAATTGCTTCCGTCTACTTAACTTTTAACCTACTGGCGGCAAATAATTCTGCCTTTACCACAAGTGTAGACCATGATCAGCTTGCACGGTTCGAATGCGGTCAGTAAGCATGCTTTTGAAAAATTAGTGGTACAGCTGCACTTGAAACACGGCCAAGCCCATTTTAGAAACTAAGCAGGGGGGATGACAGGTTATCATTTATTTAGATCTATCCATCACGTAAGTAAATGATAGATTTTTCGTTACTTAAACGCGATCACATATTTCAGAATAGTAATGCTATATTTTCAAAAGAACTATAACGTAGGCAAGTTGATTTCAATAAAACGAAGATTATGTTTTAGATACGCATCATAAAAAAAACAAAATGAGATGAAAGGTTTAATGCAGCGGAAAATAATTTGAATAGATGCATTCAATGGCTGTCTCGGTAGTCTTTTCAACCGCTATTTTTTCATTATAGACACATTGCTGTCAAAATACTCAGGCCATGCAAAATTAAGATAATGCTTATATATTTAAACGCCCAGTTGCAACGAAAAATGTCAACTGAATGTCCCTGGTACAATGTACCTTTCTAAAGGCTGCTGTCGGCCGGACCTTGACCGGACCTGGACGGCGAGCACTGTTTCAAGGAATGCGATATACGTTATCATCAAAAACACAAAAAGAAAACATCAGAAACTTTTCTATCTATATCATAGTGACCATTTTCCCCTATATACATCTTTACTACCAAAATGACTGCGAAAATCATTAATATCACATAATTATTGCACTCTGAACTTTTCTAATGGTATCTTTATGTTCAAAGCTTCTGTTGTATTTTGTAATTAAATCCCAAAGAATTGCTTTAAATGTGGGTGTCACTGAAAATTCCCAATTTAGGTGAAAAACCACAATGTTTTCTAATTTGTCTGGTACCGGGCCCTTTCCCAAAATGGCAAAAACAAAAAAAACTCTCTGACCATCGACAAAACACGAGAAGATTAATTGGCCAAGGAGACTTTAAAAGTATGACGTCATGATATGTTTTTCCCTATATCATTTTCATCAATTTCTATGAAGTTGGTTCCTGGCTCCTTGGTCGAAAAAGGAATGAATAAACAACCTTACAGACATGGTTAATCAACTAGCAGTAAAAGGAACTACCTTCTGCTTTGTCGTTGAGGGACTCTTGAAATTCTTCTGTACTGAAGGCCTTTCTCATTACATCCGACGTGTTGAGAATCACGATATTTCTCTTAAGTAAGCGGATATGTACAACAGGACCGTAACTTTCGAACAGTTTATGCAGACTCCGATGCACAGCTGAGGTATCCAAATCCTGCAAAAGTAAAACTTTACTATGACTGACCGCTTGTACAATGTATACCTTGTTTTTTGTTAGCCTTCGTGGTCGATCGGTTAGAGCCGCTGACCTGAAACCACTGTTAACTCTCATAGATTGAAGGTCACGAGTTCGAGGCCTGCTACCGATCATGTCTCTTTATGTAAAAAAAGATAGCCGTTTCTTTCGGAGGAAATGAGTCTAGTACTGGCCCTTCCCAGGAACGACGGTAAGGTTAACTACCCGCCTGTATAAAGGACCAAACAAACGGTTGAAACCTGCGTTAAACTCCTACATCTGATATTACTACCTTATTCTCACAACATTGAAAGATAAAAGCTAAAACAAACGAAAATAAACATTTAGAACTATCCTGTTTCTAGTATCCTGTTTCTAGTATCCTGTTTCTAGTATACTGTAAATTGGGTAATAGTCGCGTTGATTTATTTTCACTATTTTCACAAATATTCATTTCACATAGATTTACTATCAGAGATTTTTCTTTTCGCGAATTTAAATCAATTGAATAAGACCGTCTGCTCACAACGCGAAACTTCTGTCACGCACAAATTACTCAATGTACAGTAGGCTTCTAATTAATCCTTTTGGAGAGGTTAGATTTTCATGGACAGAACGGCCTACGTCAGAGGAATTTAACTGCTACTGGCCGAAAGTTAAAGAAGCAGTCCTCAGGCGTAGTTTATATTTAATATTTATAATTTTTAGAATTGAAGTGTACATTATATGTAAAATAATAGGTTGCTCTATGTACTATATACGGCAGTATTTAAACAGTAATTTTGTCATGAAGTACTTTTGCTTAAGTGCGTCACACTTTAAATCAACAATAGATGATAATGTTAATTGTAACACTCCATTGTTATTTGAATTTCATCTATGAGCAAATGTTTTACACCACTTGAAGTTTATGTTTTTATAAAACGTACTTTTCGCCCAGAACTTAAATATGTATACAGGAGACTCCGTATATAACGAAATCATGTCGACCATTCAATTCTGTTTCTTATATCCAGAGTATGTTATATCCATATAGACTATCATTTTCATTTTTAATAAAGACGAAAAAGAAATCGGACCCAGAGATTGTTCCTTATATCCGGAATTTCGCTATATCCGGAGACGTTATAAACGGAGTTAACTGTATTTCTAAATTTATCATATGGGTATTTTATCATGTAGTAAATTGCATCTTGTAAACTCGATGACAGTTGTATCCAAGTAGATATTCCGATTAGATTTTTTGACAGATAACGCTGATAATAAATGCTTGAATTAAAGTGAGTTTTTTTGCTACTTAATTAAAGAGTGTATTTTCTCTCCTTCATTTCTAACTGCTTTTACTGAATGTTAACGTTTTAATTTAACTGTTTTAAATAAATGAAGGAACGTCAGACAGTTATTTCATTTGATATCAATTAGCTAAAATCAAGTGTTTGGAAAGCTTTGAAGTTTAAACTTACTGAAGGAGCGCTTCCTATGCATAACCGGAAGTTGTAATGGTTCGTACCCTCGGCCTCTATATTAAGTGTCATGCACCTTTTCCGTTGCGTGTGATTCTTTACTATAAAACGTCGCTAAATGGGGAGTAGTTTAACCCCATATATAACGAACCTTTAAGTTGCAAAGGGGCTGGTAAAACGTTCAGAAAGTCGTAGTATACAGGTTCATTGACATGCTATGGCCTCATTAAACCGCAAAGACGTAAAGACACAGTATACTATGCTGAAATCAGTGAATGACAAATCATTTACGATTTGAACGATGCTAATTTTACTCTACAAATACTAAAAAAAGTACAGGAAAAAATAATGGTTATTTATTAGATATTTAGAAATTATTACAAACTGTCTTACCTTAAAATTCCCCCATAGAAATGCTGGTTGTGGTCCCGGTGGTAGGTTCGATACTGGCTTACCGGAGTGTCTCTTCCACAAGTATGCTAACAAGGCAACGGCCACTCCGGTGAGTGCTATTTCCGAGAACATACTTCTTGCGATTTCAATTTTAAAAACAATGATCCGCAGCCGCCGACAGTACGTCTTCTTGTTTTTACAATCCGTTCTCCTCTTTTTATATTATTAAAGTTTCATCTACAGCCAAGGAGTGGTGAGTATAGATGTAGTATCAGTGATTGCTTCTTACGGATGTTTCCTGAAAATGATATAAGATGTCATTAGTCTAGGACTTCATATCCACTAAACACCTGAGACATCTCCTGTATCAAACAGAATGTAACAACTTCTCTTAATAAAACTCCTCTGCACATTACATAAACGGATGTATTCATCTCGTTGGATAATTGTATAGAAATTCATCGTGTAACTGTATACCTTATACTTAGAAAATTGTAATTTTGCACACCGCAGGGTCGGAGGAAATATAACACACTTCTATTGCAATTTGCTAATGTTTTAAGAATGCCCTTTAATGATAATGATGTATGATCATTATACGACAGATTGGTTAGATACAATGAACGATGTACCGTCACCAACGTACACTAACAACGGTATCGAAGATCCTACCCATGAAGTATTACCGGATATTTTCTTTGTAAAAATTTCAACATTTAACCGAACAAAAAAAAAGAATTTCCTGGAGCTTTCCCACGAAAAAAATCTACAATACAATAATTATACACAAAACATAAAAAGCTGTAGAAAACTCAAAACATACATTTAAATGTGCCTGTAGTTTTTGCTCAAAATGGTCATGATCAGTACATTATGTCCTTAATCCAACGAACTTAGATTTCGGTTTGTTTTCGTCTAATGTTGCTTTACGGCATTCGTCAGAAACATTTACGTAAATCTCAATTGGATAAAAATTCCATCCAATTTTTTTTCAGTCTATTTATAAGACAAATTACACATAAACCAAACTTAACTATCAAGTGTCACTTTATCCGCGCTTAATATATCTTAATCTAATCTTATCATGAACTCCTTGTTCCAAGAGCTCGCACTATCCAGATATTATAAAGAATATTGTCTGTATGTTCTCTGGCCCGACTGCAGAAAGCCTCGCTTTACTGCGCACAAGGGGAAGATTTGTCGTTCTTTATTATCCTAACGGAGAGGTTTAAGTGATGTAAATTATTTATGTGTCCATTACTTCAGACATTGCTTTTAGAGCATTTCTTTTTTTGTTGTTGTCGCGTCAAGAAAATTACCGTTTATTTCATAGATATGTGTAAATGTGAATAGAATAAGTGACGAACTGAGAGTGGATCGGAACATTAATGTCCCTGGGGCAATATTATAAATAGCTCTTATTTTACCAAGAAAGATTTCTTACAGCGTACCAGCGGAAATAAACTTTATTTGTACCAAAAACATTCCCAATTTTTCTTTTAAAATCGAAAAGTACATGTAAAAAATAATGCACAGTATTTTTAATAAAATTGCAAAACTTTTGAATGGCTTTCTGCATGGTAACTCAGTTTCATGAAGTAACGACTTCAATACAAAATTAAGGTAGTGGATGTGTAATGAGTACTTCCTGTTTAAGGATCATTTGGAATACTTTGGATTTTATAGCAGTACCTATTTTGCACGTGGTGCAGTGGTTAGAGCGTCGCTTTGAGATCAAGAGGTCCTGAGTTCAATCCCCGAAGGAGCCAAAACTTTTTTCGTTATTTTTTCTTTTTTAGTTATCAAACTGAATAACATGAAAAATTAAGCCATTTAACAAGATTTGAAAACTGTATCTTAATTTTCCTTGATTAATCAAGCTGTACAGTTACTTACAAAAAAATTGACCGTGCTCATTTTTAAAAGTTGAATATCTCAAAAAGTAGACGGTAAAACATTTTTATTTTTTCTTATATTTCAATTCATTTACTACTTATAAAAGTTTTATAATCAATAGTGATGGCCCTACTCCGAATCTTTTGCTAAAGCCGTGTATTTGTACATGTGTGATATGTCTCGTGGCAAAATTAGGAAAATTGTATACCCTCGTCTTTGGCATTATTGCATATTTTTTGAAACACATGTTAAGCTTGTAGAATTATAATTCATGTTTTGTAATTCTACATTGCTTGTAGTACTTTTTGAACCTGGAATTTTTTTAAAATGTAAATAGATACTTGCAAACATACCTATTTTAACTTTTATGATACTTTTTAATATGGTCAGTATTTCTAAAGGGGGGGTAGGGCAACAAAAAACGGAACTAATTTTTAATTAAACGGTGAAATGTCTTTAAATTTTGCACACTAGTCGGTTAACAGATGTAGATCATATAAATGTTAAGTTTAATGTGTTTTGGAATAGTGTCCATTAGACCCCCGCTACCTTAAGGTATATCTCAACATTGTTTTAAAGTGAATATAGCACGGTTCTATCATTATCCTGTTAATTATCATATCAGTGAAATATAGAGTGACGATATAGATTTCATATCAGTCACAGTGTGGGTGATATACATGTAGGTCTACCGGAACTACTTTTTTAAGTGGCGCATATACATAATTTTGCTTTTGTTTTAATATTCAGCATAAAATAAGAAGAAAATACGTTTGTTTTAAGTGTATATGGAATATATCTCAACTCAAAGTGATACCATTTTCACATTTTAAATCGCGCTTCGCGCTCGTGAAAATATTACAGAACAGAACAGAACAGAAAGGAACAGAACAGAACCTCTATTTATATACACATATTACAAAACGTACATTTGTAATAACATGGGATACAATTGTATCACTTTTGGTTGAGATGTATTCCATATCCACTACTACTCTATTTACTATATCAGTAAATATGTAGTAAATTACTACACTGCAGTGTTTTTAAAACTGGCATTGCTTTCTATGAAGTGCATACGAATAAAAACAACACATGGCATTTAACATTATTTTTATTAAATGGTATCGGGACATTTGAATATTCAGGGGAAAGTTAAAACTATGTAAACTTAAAAAAAAATCAGAATAAAAAGACGTTCAAACAATCTGTAAATAGTGAAACATCTGGCATATAATGGTCGAGCTTTAAATAATGATGTGCAGAACACTTGTCATTAAACCATTGTATATTTGACAATACATCACTATACGTGTATGGTTTAACAATTGGGAGTTTTACAATAAATTGTAAAGTTTAGATCAAGTATCACTCGTAGTTCAAGATGTAAAATTTACCACATTCTTAAACCGCTCTCGTCACTAAACGATAAGTTGGACATACCTGTAGTTTGTTTCAGTACGTAAATAACGTTAAATAATTCATGTCTTCAAGCGACCTATGCCCAATGTGTCAACATGTCAACGCAAGTGTGAAAAAACTTATTACTAAGTCACAATATCTGTCATAGTTCATACATCAAAAGCTTATCCTGTTTTGTTTTTTTGCGATAAATGTGACTTGTTTACAACATTTTTTCCAGCTCTATTCTAGGAAAGGTGAAAAATGTACAAAATATTTGTCAGAATGTCTTTGCATCAGGCAATACCTATTGCCTAAAACATAGTTTCTTAGTCTATGCTTTCTGAATGGATCGTGCGACCATATATCTCAGAATGCAAAGCCGAACGTGGCTTATCAGCACAAATAGAAAAAATGAGATCGGCTTCTTATATGTCTTTGCTTAAGTATGCAAACATTTATTACACTTGTGATGATGCAATCTATATATTCGAATGATTGTTTGATTCGTTATTTTGAGTTTACATAATGCAGTGATGGCCCGAACATCCTATGCAGTATTTGGCATTGTCACTTCGTAAAAAATGTTATTGGTCTTTGGTTCGAATGGTGATTGTAAGTGTTCGATGAGCTAAACGTAGAACGTGCATTTCCTTAATGATTCTGTGTCTTTAACGGGGCAATAAAAGTATCCTTTTTTTCAAACCGTGTTCTCTTTGACAGTTTTGTTTTTGCACCGGAAATGACGTATTCCTTAACAATGCTTGTAACTTACACAAGTTCCAAGGGATAATTTCCGATTTCCGAGAGTCCATAAAATTGTTTCTATATGGTCAGCCTCGTTTTGGGTCTTCCTGATCGATTTGCCCGTGTTGTTCATGGCGGTGCTAACTCTCTGAAGACTTTTGGCACATTAATTATTATTGTATGAAACAAAACGAAAAGACACATGCCAAAATAACCTTAGCTATACAAACTGTTTCTAAAATCACGATGCCTCTAATCTTTAGAAACACTTTCTTCAATAAATGAACGGGTCTGACCAAGGTTCCAATAAGGAACAGATTTGGACGGAATGAAACTTCAGTCATGACATCTAAACAGCGGAGATTTATTTATTACAGTGAAAGATTCGAATTCATCACGACAACTACCGTTACATCAGATTGCCTAACTGACACAAAAATACCGTAACAGCATATTGGGTTACATAAAAAAGATTGGATGTTTTAGTATAAGATAAATCGAATTCATACACATTTATTCCGTATGATCAAAAGCCGACGCTCTTATAAACAATAAGAAAGTGTTTCAGGTAATAACCCTGTGTCATAATTTGTATCTAACAGTTGCACATTTTTTGAAACAGATTCACTGAAATGCGTACAGAATATATAAAATCTCTACAGCAATTCATACACATCTTAAAGTATGACGAAGGCCGATTCTATAATGGAATAATTTAGCAATAACTGCACGACCGTGCTAATTGTTTGATACATATTGTCACACTCTTGAAACAGCGATGCATGTTATACAAAACATTTAAAGTATACGAATTAGGGGATTATCGCACCGAATATCTTTCAAAACTTGTTCGCTGATTTATCAAAACTTGCTCGCTATTTTATCTACCGAACACATCAGTCATTCAACCTTAAATCAGGTTAATGAGTGAGTGCATAGTACTTACGTGTTTGTCAATATTCACATCGATGTATTTGTCGGAAACAGGTCATCAAAAAGTTAATTACTAGTCAATAAAGGTCAAATACAGAGATACATACTTTAATCACCGAACATAATCAAAACTATTCAGCGGCTTTTAAAAATTACAAATGGTCACAACGAAAATATTTCTGTTCTTAATATACTGACACCAAAAAGAAACTGTGCACTTTTATATTAAGCGTAACTTTTTTGTTACTAAGTTTAAAAAGATAGATTTTACTATCATGAGTAACAAAATAATGTACCATATACAGTGCATTAATTTACCCAATATTTAAGCACGTGGGTGTCCTTCAAACCGACTGAAGGTTATTATGCAACTTTTTGCACGTGCTACCCGTGCAACATGTTAACAAGTACAGATTATCACTGACCGATACTTTACTGGCTAGGCAATAATTAAATCACAAACTATTTGAATTTCACTCATTAACAAGATGCCACGGCTTCAAGAAAATGAACACATTCGTGCACTTCTGCAACTTGCATCCGGCGTCAGCACTTCTGCAACTTGCATCCGGCGTCGGCTTGAGAAATACCATCATGAACCTTCGACAACGTTACCGTCAAAATAGAAGCGTTAGAGACCTTCCACGATCCGGCAGGCCGAATGTGACAACGATACGTCATGACAGATACACGACGTTGACGACTTACGTCACAGGTTCAATGCGTTCCAGATCACTTGCCTTGATCCGTAGAAGAGGAGGACATAACAGATACTGATTGATTTCCATATTTCTTGACAAATACCTGAAGCTAAGTACGCATTTAGAAAACAATACAGATTTGCAACTTTTACATTTAACCCCTACTTCATTCAAGCGTAGAACAATGCACTAATAAATAACTGGATTTGATTCCAAAATAAGACATCGCGTAAAGAAAAGATTTTTAAACATTTTGATACCAAATTTGCCTATATTTCTTTCACAAAGGATATAATTTTTATTTCTTAAACAAGTGCTCAGTTTCTTTTTGGTGTCAGTATAGATCAGAAGTTAGTTAACCAAATACAGATAGATAGAGAGGATAATTGTTGGTTTCGGTGTAAGATCACGTTATAATTTTACCGAGTGGGCACCAAAAGTGATATTCACGAGTGGCGCAACCACGAGTGAAAATATCTACTTTTGGTGTTCACGGGTGAAATTATCGTGATATGACATTGATACCAACAATTTTTCTGTTTATTTCATGTCTCAAACTCTACTTTCGTGAGTTTATTTCAATAAAATGTCGAAAATCGCGGGACACGTCACTAGAAAGCATCACAAACATGACGTCATTTTAACGACGTCATCGTCATTTTAACGACGTCATCGTCATATGGTTTCCGACATTCATTACGCTCGGTATACTTTTTGACGTTAAATCCGGGTAATAGATTTTGATAATTTTCACTGCGTGGACAGTGAGTTTATCGGAATATAATTCACCGTTATATTTCGATACACCACCGAAAAACATAAAATAAAGATATTTATTGGGTGGTTTCGGAAAAAAGTGTACCACGTTTTGAAACAGTGGATACCATTTTTATTTTTCACTGTTTTGCAATCTTTAGCCCGGTTTACGTCAAAAAATACCGAGCGTTAAAGCTGGAACCAGCACGATGACGTCTTTAAATGACGTCATTGTTCTGTTTTCTGTACGTTTCCGCGATTTTGATATTTTATAGAAACAAACTCAATAAAAATAAAGTTTAACCATAAAAAAACAGAAAAATGTTGGTGTCGGTGTAAGTTCATAATTTCACTCGTGAACACCAAAGTAGATTTTCCTCGTGGCGCGCCACTCTAAAATATCCTTTTGGGCCCACTCTAAATTTAACGATCTTACACCGAAAACAACAATTATCCTCTATATAGTCCACTCTTAGATAAGTAATGAGACTTGAAGAGCCTTTGCTTCACAGTCATAGCGTTCCCGACAAACGTCACCGGCGGACGGCGGACCAACGATAGCTCCATATGATCTACTCATACACAATTAAAAACGTAAAATTACATTCCAATGCAACATTTATTTTTGTAGTTTTACACGTTTACCATTCCACGATCCTATAAAAAATGTATGCTCCGCGGCAACGTATAATTTATCACTGTCAAAATCCAGCCAAATTACGGTTGCCACTATACAATAGCTATTACGTTTCTACAATTATGTGAATGTTTGGGTAATGCTGCGTTAGCAATTGTTGAAGTGCATTAGGAGGTCACATTGGAGTTCAGGACTGTGACATTTGTGACAAGGTTAAGCAGTTTACAACACAAGACAGGCGCCATACGAGCCAAAGATGTATTGTCATATCTCTTAATCATATCGTACCGGTTTATGCTTTGTTTGTTCTTTATAGATCAGTATAAATGTAAAGGTATTAACTTGTCCCCGGTTGCATGTGACAATTTGATTAGAGAGCTCGATGAGGCTTGACCATAATGATAGCTCCTGCTCCTGCTCTCTGTTTCGCCAATGGCACGAACACTGGTTAACGCCCCGGAAAGCTGCCGCCCTGTGTTAGCTATGTACTTTTAAATTAGCGTGTCACCGACGTGTAAACAAGTCAAACACTTTTATCTAGCCTTTACAGTATATCATTTTGTTTAAATCGAAAATTTCAAAATTGTGTGCAAACAGTTTTTACTACCTATAAATCTTAAAACTATATTGTTAACTAGATATTCTATATTCTATATATTCTGTATTATATTTTATGTAAAGTGGTTTCGTTGCTTGCGGATACACTAAAACCTGTTTTAATACAGTTTACCTGATGTGCAATATCTGCTTGCATGCTATTTTGTCTATTTATTACTGTTTATAGCCAATAAATAAGTCAAAAAGAGCGCGTAAATGACAAAACTAACTTCTAAACCTGTGGGAGGTGTGCTACATCTTGACAGTAAGTGCAGACGGCCCGCTAAAGATAAGTTGGCCCTGGACACTCTAATCCAAAACCTCACAACGGTCCTACCCGGACACTTAGGTCCCGTATTTAACACTCGATACTTGCACTTAACAGTCAAATCCGGCCGTAAACACAGGGTTGAGGTACAGGGCACTCGAGTACGATATTGTACATCCTTGAACGGCACTTGATATATATTCGAGTCTGAAGCATGTACTAATCTCTCCCGAATACGATATTAGACACCCGAGAGCGGTAATAGACAGTTGCTACGGTTCCGTATAGATACTCGAGTCCGTCAGTAGAAGCTCCATGTGGTACCAGAAATTTCAGGCAATTACTTGGCCCTCTAATTAGGTATTAAACATCAGATTCCGATCCTGTTAACTCAAGTCAGATTCGGTACTAACGATCATGTATCTGGACGCCAGAATCTGTTCCTGTTTACTCTAGTCCAGTTCTGGACTACCGATCATGTACCTGGACAGTCGAGTCTGGTCTTGTTAACTCTAGTCCGGTTCTGGACTACCGATCATGTATCTGGACAGTCGAGTCTGGTCTTGTTAACTCTAGTCCGGTTCTGGACTACCGATCATGTATCTGGACAGTCGAGTCTGGTCTGTTAACTCTAGTCCGGTTCTGGACTATCGATCATGTATCTGGACAGTCGAGTCTGGTCTTGTTAACTCTAGTCCGGTTCTGGACTATCGATCATGTATCTGGACAGTCGAGTCTGGTCTTGTTAACTCTAGTCCGGTTCTGGACTATCGATCATGTATCTGGACAGTAGAGTCTGGTCTTGTTAACTCTAGTCCGGTTCTGGACTACCGATCATATATCCCAGTTCTAGACATTCGAATGCGGTATAAGGCACTCAAGTCCGACCCACGAGTATGGTTCTACACATTAGATTCCGGGTTAAGAGAACTGATCCCGATCCACCTCTAGATATACAAGTACGATAACAGACTTTTAAATTATGAACGTTGACACTAAAGTACTGTACCTTACTCCTGAATCGCGAGCTAATGTCACCAGTACTGTAATAGTCCTTAACTCCAAAGCCCGCTCCTCGGCATGCACTTTCGAGTCTGGTTAGATGAAGGTGGCTTCAACGTGTATCCAAATAGTTCCTACATCCAAAATATTCATGCATTGAGATATACGCATCGCTTCCGTATAAAATTAACTTTTTGACACTATGAAAACAATTGCAGAAAGTACGTGCGGATATGTATAGTCAATCTATCTGCAGCTGAGATGTCATACGGGAAGAGCTCTCCGGTGCACATGCACTTACTTTCTTTATAACTTTTTATTTTGCAGTGTTTCTTAATAAACTGTCATGGCAGATACGTGTTTAGAGAATAATGAAGACAATGATGCGTGTCTATCATACATTAACTACTGATACACGACATCACTTAATGTCTTTAAAACTCAGTCTTTCGATTTAGAAATGTTTGGATAGAAGTCACATTTAAGCAAGAATCTTACAGTTTGGTGACAAAACATACGGCTACATATGGTAAATAAGTGATCGTATATTTAATTGTCGGTTACAATGCTGAAAACAAATAGACTTACATGTAATATGATACATGTATATATCTTACTTTTCAAAACTAATTATTTGTTAAAACCTACCTGAGATTAGGTCTTCCTTCTGATGACATGAGTCTAGACGAACGTGTAACTTATTAACTTTGACATTATAATATTTTTATATCAAACACAGTTTTATTTCATTATACAGTTAACATCCGGTATATAAAGAACTGATTGGGATCATTTAATTTTTACCTTATATCCGGTGTATATTATATCCGTAAGGTATTTACATAAACAATAAAAAAAAAGAATAAAACCAGTCCCAGAAAAGGTGTTCCGTTCCTTATATCCGGAATTTCGTTATATCAGGAGTCGTAATATACAGAACTTACGGTAAAAGGAATGGGATAAAAAAGCAGGACAGAAAAGGTTACTTGAAACAAAATAGTATTTCCCTTTGACAAAGCGTGATATAATCATGCAACTTAGTACGCAGATACACTTACGATATTTGTTTTCTAAAAGAAATTGTTATAAGCATTTTTTTAAAATAATTATCATTATAACCACTATAATAATTGTATACGGTATACGTATATAGATCGTAAGACCGTGCAGTACGCACCATTATGGTTTAAAGCAACAAGTGTAGAAATACTGAAAAAAATGTTACTTACAAGAGCTATGAAAAAATGTCAACACCATCAAATCCTTATATAAATCATCAACTTCAGCCAAGAGATATGTCAACATTTGATAAATTCACACTTAAGATGTTTTGAATATTAATAAAATTCCTATAGTGTAAGTTTCATACGCTTTTATATAGTCATATTGTCGCACTGAACGCAGCGATATATGTATGAGGGGAGAAATCACTTAACCATACAGCGATGACCGCGTGACACTATGCATATAGTAATTATTCTATCGTCATATCTCATAATTTATTGCATCCTACATTTTATACCTCCCCGATTTGATTGTAAATTTGACAATTTCATAAAACGCTCGCATCCTTCATTTAAAACGGTAACGAACGCGGATATCAGAAATTACACACCGTATGATTTCTAACAATGGACAAAGTACCCTTTCCACTAAATTAATGTAATGTAATATGTACACTTATGTTTAATGATAAATTAATTTTACACTTTTCAATGTATATCATAATATAAAGTATATATAATGCATTTTTTCGGCAGTTAAATAATATATGACTGTACTTACGTGCGAAAAATAGCAACAATCGTGTAGAGCAGGGCTAAATGAAACCCATTGATATTTATTTACTTCACTTAAAACTTTTATTAAGTGTCTTGTTGATTTTGTATTTTTTGAAAGTGGTTGACGGAAATAGATCATTGACGTAATAATAACAATAAGCGGAAAAATACCAATTAGAAATAGTAAAATTCAAACTTACTAAATAGTAGAACTGGACAAAAGTACACGTATTGTTTCCTCAGTTAAGTGGCTATGTCCACATGATTGTACATGAACATTAAGTGAGAAACTATACATCTACCAGTATCATATTTAAACTATACAGTTAACTCGAAAAATACTGCCTGCAATTGCAAAACGAATTACAATCAACACCGATGGCTCAATGCATGATTAAAACTTAGTAGCAAATTTTCATAACAATGTCTTCCTTTTGAGCAATGGGGTAGGTTTTTGAGTATGTTACTGGGATTGTAAAAATAAGTATATCCGCTTGTGCATAGGTTGCCTAAAATAGCTAAACATGAAACCCAAGAACCCGGATCTACATACATTTAAACATGTTTTCCTATTTACCCCCTTAGTGGTTTTAAGTCTATCGCTCACACGATTGGTCAATCTTTTACCGTAATCCGAGCTACTCTAACATACGTCTGAATAACTAACTATTTCACGAGAATGTGACCAAAGACGCCCAATCATTTTTCACCGTGACCGCATTGAAAGTACCGCCTGTTGTACTTTGTATGGAAAGACGGCCTCGCTCTGTGTCGGTTATACAAAGTTGCTATTAATTATGCATTTGGTCATCTTACAGGTGGTGCGGTGGCCGAGTGGTTAACTCTCTGGACTACCAATCTGGAGGTCCACGGTTTGATTCTCGGCCGGGCACTGGACATTTCAGAAACGCTTTTCAGTGTTTCCCACCTATCTGAGAAGAACTGGTTAGAAATCCAGAAAGAGTCTCGCGTGTATCGGTGCTATACACCGGGCATGTAAAAGAACCAAGGGTTCTATTCGTAAAAAGAGCTAGGGTCCCTTCTATCTGCTTCTGTCTTTAAAAAAAAGAAATAAAAAGGACCACAATGGAAATAAGAGCTTGCTCTTCATTGTGTTATTCTTGGCACTTGGTACTGAAGAAAAAAAAATCATACATGGCATCCGTCCGTCCGTCCGTACGTCCGTACGTACGTACATACATACATACATACAGAACCCTCTACAACGAACTGATTATTCGATGCCCATTGTCTTAGAACTTGCCTTGTAAAGTATAAAGTCCAGAAAAATGTGTGTTCAAGTACATCCTGGAGGAGGCAAACTGTCGTATCTAATGTGGTAAGAACTTGTCACCTGACCCTTTTTCCATATATTCATTATTATATGTTGCATTTTCCTTAATACAAAATATGTTTAAACTTAAGCAAACAATAAAACACCCTATTTACAGGCCATTGAATACAGGTTATAACTAGTTTAATATGATACTTTTCTGTTAATTTTTACATAGATATTTAAAGAACTCTTTCTTTTAAAATCAAGAACACAGGTGGATCATAGCAAAATGCTTGTTTATAAAACCGTTTCCGTATTTTCGCCACTAGAATATACAAAACGTGACTGAACAAATATTTACAATGTACTGAAAGTATAAATTGTTTACACGAGCAAATAGCTAACGCAAGAGAATACAATTTAGTAGGTGTACACCAGTGTGCTGCATATGCGCGAACATTGACGTTTTTCAATAAGCCTTATCAAAAGAAACACATTTACAACTTAGGTCAGCCTGGTTAGCTCATTTGATAAAGCACGAGACTTGTAAATTCGGGCTTGCGGGTTCGATTACCGGGGCGTACCAACTAACATGACCAACATTCTTTCGGATGAGCTTTTCAAACCGAGGTTCCATGTATGGTGCTGTACACCTGACATGTATAAGAATCAGGAAAGAATATCTGAAATTGGGACGCTTTCAGTATCTTGCACTAACCTCCGAAACCTAAAAAAATAATCTCTTCTGGGGGTGTTGGTCATATAGGAAACCGGTATCAACGATAAATCAATTACGATTTTTGAGAGCAACTGACAAAAAATATAACAAATCATATTACCTGAACTCATTTGAAAATTTGAAATTCCAATATCATTTCGATGCATGTTTATCAGACAGCGTTAAAATGCGACCCTAGAGAGATATATCCTAAAGCTGACATATTTTCTGTAAACACGATGTTAAGATCAAGAAAACCATTGGGATAAGATATCAAAATATCAAGACAAATAAATTACACTCGACTTCAAAGGGTACTTTAGGCATTATTTACTTCATTTCAAGTGTAATTATATAACCTTGATAAAACAAATAATATAAAAGTAAAAATATATAACGACACCGTTTTACACTGCATGTTCCTTAAAATGACATGATCAGACATGTAATAGATGCAAGATAAAATCGTTTTAGATGTCCTGATACGGCCATCGTGCTGTCGTGTTTACGATCGTCCTATAAGAACACCGTATTAAACAACCTCGGTTAAAGTCAAACGAAAAATGTATGGAATTAAGCAACGCTTAGACTAAGTGTGAACAGTGCCTGGATGGCTGACGCCGTCGGAAAGCTACAATAACTAATGCTGCACTTTAATACATATAGTTTTCTAGTCTGAGAAATAGCCAGAGACTTATATTAACAAAACTGTATGACTGTTTTCGGCATTTATGAAACATAAAAAACTGTATACACGGGTTTACATTTTTCGAGACTGTTCAACGTAGATATCCGAAACGTATCGAGTGAACTTGCGAGTTATCTCCCTTGAATTTTGAGTAAACTGAATGTATTATGCTTATTGACGCCGCCGTTGAACGGCGGCGTCAGTATTGAATAGGTTTCAAATTTGTACCATGGGGTGGGGTTTCAATCGTAGGAGCAGCCAACATTATTATTGTAAATCTAAATTATGTTCTATGTTTGAAAAATGACTTTATGAATCATTAAATTGTATTAAGTCATTATAAAAACAATACAATACAAAATACACATGTCTCCTTCCCTTATTTCAAAACTTTGGACACATTTAATGAGTATTTAATAACTTTTCCACAAACTCGTAGACCACGGGTTTTTATCTTTGTTCGGACCTTACGAACCGATTCATCATTGGAAAGCTCAGAAAAAAGATTCGGAAGAGTTTTGCTTCTAAAACACTCAGGTAATAGAATACATGGCGCCAACGATAAAAAATCAATGAAAACCCATCTTAATTACTACATTTTAAACTATAACGATTGAAAAAGGAAAAAAAAACCCTTCCCCCAACTAAGCAAAAAGGGGGGCCCTGCGGAATTTAATACCATCATTTTAAACAAAAACAATAATGCAATGGAAGTTCTGTAAAATTACGTCACAGCATAATTAAACATTGGTTTATTCTTTCGCCATATTGCTGGTTTGCTTCGGGAATAAAGAAAGAAAACACATGTACCACTAGGGGGGGGAGGGGCAGTATATCTGTTTACAGATAGTTCTTTTTCACAATATTTAGACAAGGTGTAAATATATTTGCACAGGGTTTTGCCTCGCTTCCAATTAACCGACCGTAGTCAGTGAAATTGTGAGAGGAACCATGGTTATAAATAGTTCTGTGTATCAGTTCCTTGGTATCAAAAATAGCCAGTGTAAAATTAGCATCTGAAAATAATTAAGGGGGGGAAAAAAGAGGTATTTAATTATCACAATAGGAGGGGGAGTATAAAAATATGGAAGTTACATAAGGATTTAGTATTATGCTAATTACAATAAAACATTTTATAAATCAGTTTCAAACAAAAAGGATAATACAGCAAATACACAGAGGCACGGACCGGTATATTACTGATTACCGAAAACAACTTTTACCGGAAACAACCAAAAACAAATGAGATTACCGGAAACAAGTCTTAATTCAATAGTTTTTTGTTAAATACACTTTTATATTCTAAATGATAAAAATTAAGTATTTGTTGAATATGTGTAAGTTAGAATGATACGGTAGGTTTTTAGGGAAATAGTTTGATGTTACTTAGTGTGTACTTTATGTTGTAAATTACCTCCTAGACGGTATTAAAACCCAAAATCATTTGCAATCACGGACGGGTGTGGGGGGGGGGGTTGGGGGTAATAAATGTGTGTGGGGGGGGGTTGAATAACATGGGAGTTATAAAGGTTTATAGAAAAAGGGTATTACTTTTCTTGTTTTGTATTTAAATAGTTCGATAAATTTTAGCGTTATTTTTTGTTCAAGTTCTTTGACAGTTTAACAACTTATCGCATTCCAGTTAGCAAATTCCCGGAGGGGGAATAAAAAAAAAAACAGAAACTAGAAAATCATTAAAATCTTTTATTTGCATATATCATTACAAGGATGAATAAAAATATATAACATAATTAACATAATGTGTATATAGGTCCGTGACAGAGGTAATGATCATTTATGTAGTAAAAAGGGTCCGCTGAGTTTACCACGCACATTTTATATAGAAACCTGCCCCAGTGCCCATCTCCCAGCCATGCCTAAAAAAAACATGCGCGGCGTCTTTGATGCCTTGCATCAAAATTCGTCTTGTAATCTTTTGAAAATAAGCTGTCCGTCTGACATGGTTGCTCGTGATATTGTCACAATAGATACATCATTGGAAAGCTTACGATCTTAGTTTTCTAACGATATGCAATTTAATACATTTTAATTAACCACAAACATTGAATCAGTTGCTAAAACTGACCATATATCGGGAATTTTACGTAGAATTAACATACAGTGATAAGTAGCCGGTAACATTTACTCGATATAAATAGATTCAAATAGACAGGAAACAGCCCCGTTTGAAACTGTAAAGCCGTGTATTGTATATTTATAAACAATCAGTTCATGACTTTAAAACAATGAAAAAGTCAAAATGGTTATTTTACAAAAATGTAAATGTATACGTTTTGCGGATTTTTTGAAACGCAACTATGTAAGAATTGTTTAAAAAGGTCCACAATTACGCAACGTGACAGCACAATGTCACCCCACGCTTTGTCACCAATACAACATTGTATTCTTTAAACTTCCAACATGTTCTAAATATGATGACACAGAAAAAAAAGCCTATCAAAAGTGGGTTTTTGGTGGGAATTTATCCTTTAAAAAGGGGTTTTTTTTTGGAATTTATTCTTTTAAAAACGTCTAACCAATTATTATTTTTTACGACACAAATATGAAAGAATAATGTGAGAAATCTGAAGAGGGTACATTTAATACCTAAAAGCAAACAAGTATCAAGGTAAAATAAGTCCCACTGGCATATTTCACTACCGTAACGCGAAAGATTTAGCTAATATCTTCAAAAGTGGGTTATTAGATGGGCTTTGTTAACAATGTACCAATAACAACCTTTCTTTAAGAAACATTTTGGTTGCAAACATAGATAAATCATTACGTGTACAAGTTTATTTTAACCAAAAAAATATTAAAAACTTAATAAAATGTATTCATATAACATACATGAAACAAATATCTACATGCATTGTATGTAACATCACATTTGATGCAATATAGTAATGTGAAACTAAAAAGTTAAGAAACTACATGCACCTAGCAAGTCGTTTATATGCCAGGTTAAGAATCTTCCTATCACAAATGGAAGTTTGATATATGTTTTACTTACAGAAAAAAAAAGTACGAAAAGCTAAGCCATAATTTATTATGACACGTTTCAGTATGCACTTTAAAGTTGTCTATCCACAGAGTTTGCTGTTGAGCTCCTTAAAATACGTTTTCACTGCGTATTGCATGTGTATATTTTCATGTTATAGCTATATTTCGGTAACGTTTTTCCATTTGTCAGTTTACATCAGACTCTTTTTCTATTATATAGGCAGTGAAGATTGAATTTTCTCAGCATGGAGCTGATACGGAAACATCACGCAATACTATTTCCACAATCAAAACGTATTGCAATGCTGAAAGATGACAAAATCCATTGAAGAAACAAACGTCAATATTAATGCCATTAGATGCCCGACGTGATGAATATGTATCACCAAACCAACAACTCGTGCGGCATTGCAGACATTACAGGGCCACTATCAAATCAATCATTTAATAGCATCCAACTATAACCAAGGACTCACCTTTTTATTCCAGATACAAGCCAAATTATGAATGAAACGTATGCACTGCTAGACCACAGAAATGCATAACACTTTCAATGTAGTCATTTCTAATAAATCCTGTGTAAACACAACCATACGTACTATATCCACAAGTATTTACTTTCGAAATTCAAAAAGTCAATTTGCAAAGTTCATTTAGAAGTTGGTCTTATCACTAATATTATTTATTCAAAATGGACAGGTTTAACATAAACTGTCTATGTCATAAATATATAGGCACATTATTGTATGATTTGGGTTTTATGCGTCAACTTGTTCAAACAATGTTGAGACAAAAGCACACAAATATCAATCCATTTTGTTGACATGTTCGTCTGTATCAATAAACCGGTAGAATTATAAGTATCTTTTAGGTAATAAAGAGTACAAAGTCTTTGTGAATTACACACTTAAAGAATCTTCACACTATGATGTGAAATACCCTGTACCCCTTTCTACAAAAGTTACTGTACCACACATGGCTAACGACTCCATTATTTTAAACACACAACTAATGTAGTGCAGAAGAATTTAACAGATTTAAAAACGTGCTGAAAAAATGTCTACATCTTGTTCCTTTTTAAATGTTTTATATTCAATGTCAAGCTTGTTTACTTACATAGACTGATTGGTGCCTGTTTAAAAGTTAACAGACCCTTGGTTGTGTGATGAGAAATTCTTGAAAAGTGTATGTGATGATTTTTGTGCAGAAAGATCATAATGTTGAAGTTCGAGAATATTTTAAAACCGCTTCAATCATCAGTTGCAAAGTGTCACGTAAATCAATCTGACATCCGCATAGCACTGCACCCCACACACACACACACTTCAAATTTTTGTACTCGTTTTCAATCTTACACCACTGAAGAAGACATTCTACACATACGTGTAATAAAACTGAGTATTCAACATTTCCTCAACTGAAATATATTTTATTAAGCGTTACCCTGTTAATCTGCAAATACTTGCATACAACCTTACCTCAACTAATCATAAAGTGTTTGTATAACTTTACCTCCACTTACCTGAAAGAATTAATATTCAGCCTCATCTCCGCTGATTAGAATGTACTTGTATTAAACGTTTTTTCCACCAACTTTGCAGTATATGTATTCAGACTAGTATCCACTAACCTGAAAATACACTGCCGTCCCGCCGCTGACAAACCTGAAAGTATTTGTGTTCGTTCTTACCACAGGTATCTTTAAGGCGTTTGTGTTAAAAGTTACCTCCATCAACCTTAAATTATGTGTATTCAACGTTCCCGAAACTTGCTTCAGAGCATTTGCACGATTTGTTATGCTTTAAGTGTTTTATATTATGAAAGCAACGTTTATTGGAAGGCCTCGAACGTAATGAGTTGCCTTCTTTACATATAGAATATTTTTATTATTATTACTATTTTTTGTATTATTTGTATTATTATTATCATATATAAACAATCTGATTCAGTTCATAACTTTGAAATAATGAAAAATTCAAAATGCTTAATTTACAAATATTGTAACTATATGTTTTGTTGATCTGGTGCATCGCAACCATATCTATAACGTAAACTCTGGAATTGATGAACAGTTTTATGTCCATCAGGTCGAGTTGCGAAATAAAAAGTATCCAAAATTACTCCACGTGGTAGCTCAATGTCGCTCCACGCTATGTTCAAAATATGAAATTGTATTTTTAATGGGTTATTGGTATAAAATCTACCTTTCTTAAACGTCTAATCTGTTTTTGTGTGTTTTTTGGACACAGATATTATTTAAAAAAACTGTAAGAAATAAGACGAGGATATTTAACATTCTGTAGCCTACAAGTATCAAGATAAAATAAATCTCGTGTTACACTGATTCAATTAAAAACGCTAAGGTTTAGCTAATATGTTCAAAAGGTAATATGAACCCGACAGTCACAAGTGGGTTTTTACAAGATGGATTTTGGTTAACGAACATACACTTAACAACCTTTCTTTAACAAACATTTGGTAACAAATAGATAACTGAAGATTAGCAACAATCTTTCTAGCGTTAAATCTGTATTAATCTGTGTACATACTTTTTGTGCATTGTGACAAAGTATTTGTTATTCAACTCTTATGATTCCAATTAAGGATGATCACACACATGTACAGTATGTAATGTTTTTTATATTCATTGTGTATGTGAATGAGACTACATGTATAATGAATAAAACGCATTATTTCTTGTTTATAAGAATTGCTTCAAAGCGATTTCTGAATCCGACCTTATCCACTTATCTTATACATTAAACCGATTCTAAAAGTGTTTAATAAATATTTTTGTCAGAACAATGAATATTTTCATAATAAATCGTTAACGTTCAAAACCACGTGATATTTCATCTTGTTTGTTATACATGTAGTCATTTCATTCAATTGAATACAAATACTCGGAAAATGACTTATACGTAGAACAGGTCACCTAATCGTTTATCTCGTAATCAAAACGTTGTTATCACCATCATGCTCCTTGTAACAATTGACACGATATGTATCAAACCATGTAACCTGCATGTATCCCATTTACGTCTGGGTAAACAATTTGCAGCAAAGTTTTTATGCAAGGCGTTCAGTAATGACTTAGGCAGATATAGCTGTCCTTGCGAACATAAAAATATAATAGGGCCAATATCAAATCAATCACTTAATAGCATCCACCTATAACCAAGGACTCACCTTTTCATTCCAGATGAAAGCCAAATTATGAATTAAAGATATGCACAGTTAGAACATAGAAATACATTACACTTTCGATGCAGGTTTTAGTTCTAACAGATCCAGTGTTAACAATACGTCCTACTACAGTATAGACTTTCAAAATTCATATAGTAAATTCGCAAAGTTCATGTGGAAGCTGATGTTTTCACCTGTTATTTATTTATTAAAAAATTATAGGTTTAACGTCATAAATAAATTGGCACTTTATTGTAAGATTTTGGTGTTATACATGAACTTGTTCAAGTAATGTTGAGACAAAAGCATGCAAAGATCAATCCCTTTTGTTGACATGTTAGTCTGTATCAATAAACGTATAGAATGATAAGTATGTTTTGGGATAATAAGAGTCCAAAGTCTTAGTACATTATATACTTAAAGACTCTTCACTCTATCATGTAAAATACCCATTAATCTTATATATAAAAGTTACCATTAATAAATTACAGTACCATACACGGCTAACAACTTCATTATTTAAAATACACAAGTAATGTAGTACAGATGAATTTAGACAGATTTAATTCATGATGAAAAAATGTGAATGGAAATTTATCTTGTTCCTTTTTAAATGTTTTATTTTCAATGTCAAATTTGTTGACTTAGTATATAGACCAAATGGAGCCTGTTTTAAAGCTAACAGACCCTTGGTTGTGTAATGAGAAATCCAATATGATTGAGCACTGACAACTGTACGTGATTTTCGTGCAGGAAGGATCGTAATGTTAAAGTTAATGAATATTTTCAAACAAAAATAAAGGTACAAACGCTTCAATCACCCATTCAGTTGGAAATGACATGAAATCAATCTGACATCCTCATAACACTGTATCTCCGAACCTGAAAGTTTTGTACTCGTTTTCAATCTTACACCACTTAAGTAGACATTCTGAAAATATGTGTACTAAAACTGAACCCAACTTATCTGGAAGAACCTGTATTCAACATTCCCTCCACAAGCCTGAAGCGTTACCCTGTTAATCTGCAAATACTTGCATACAACCTTACCTCCACTAATCTTGAAGTGTTTGTATGTTACTATACCTCCACTTACCTGAAAGCATTAATATTCAGCCTCATCTCCGCTGATCTGAATGTATAACTTGACAGTACACGTATTCAATAGGCAAGTCCTCTGTAAATTATTTCTGTAAACCATTTAATTTTCGCTCCTATTAATGTTTGCGTTTTGCCGATGTCAGACTCACTCGCGCCAATTTTAAATTCGCGTTTTCAGAAAGAAGTAATTACTTTTACTCGTACTCGTTTTACGTTTATTATTATTACATGATGTTCATTTAACACGACAGCAGCATAAGATTTTGAACAGTTTACGTAGACAACTATAGAACAAACAACCGGGCACTTCTCCTTCTTGCTATAATATCCTTGCTCAAAGGTAATCTCTCGAAAAATAATCAGAGTCTGTTTCCCTCATGGTTGCCGAAATACTGAATATTATATGTAAGTCGTTAACATGGGTTTGCCTACAGTCCGTTCTACTGTATTTACAAGAAGTTAAGTACCATTACTTCCAAACATTTGAAAGTACAGTCAAACCTGTGCTAACGGCCACCTTCGAATAAAGGTCGCACTGTGAGTAAAGGTCATTCTTTCAGAAACCGATATTGATTAAACAGGACAGTTTGACCTCCGAGTAAAGATCACCTGTCAAGAAATGCCACATTTGTTCACAGGTTTGACTGTAATTTCAGGTGTCGAACAAACAGTCATTTGATCATTTCCATCGGTTTAAAATCACATTTTATTCATAACAATGTAATCATTCAGCTCCTTGATAGTGCAAAATAATAAGATGCATGTACATGTATTCAGAATTATTACATAAACATTTGGATTGGAATAAGACTGCTAAAATAGTTGCTCAGAGTGCAAGCCGTGAACTAGGCCCTGTGATTGCAAAGTGCACGTCAGTTGATGGAGTACCATATAATGTCTACACAAAACTGATTATGTTGTTTGGACAGTAATGGAATTTGGTATTGCAATTTATGGGAATAAAATTTTCTCATGCATTAATGCAGTATTTTATAGGACAATGATATTTTACGAAGTGTGTGATAGTACACCTCCAGTGCTGCATTCATTGGAGATATGGGTTGGCAACTGATGGAAGTCAGACAGTGGAAGTCAATTAGTAACTATTGGTGTCGACTTTCAAATCTTGATAATTCTCGACTTAATAAAGCACTCCGGGCGTGTTTGAAAGTGGGTAAACAAATGTTGTAATTGGATCTATTGTGTACAGCAGAAACTAAATGCTTTAAACCTTAATGATTTTAGTAACTTAGAGTTGCGTATCGAAAAGTCAATGTTACTCTTAATGATGTCATGTTGAATATTGGATTCACTGATCAAGGCACCTATTCTAAAGCGAAGAAGATAAATTCTAGGGGTATCATAATATGGATATTTATCTCTATCTGTGATAATTTGATATATTTGCTGAAACGTTTTTAAATGTAGATCATATGTATAAATTATATTAGACTGTCTCTCATAATTCATTTTAGAATGGCATACATGTTAAACCTTATTTTCATAGTATATTAAATGTATTTTATTGACATATTACACAATGACATGTATGAAGAGACGTTAATAAACTATATAAACTAAACTTTATACACTGTATGCCAGTCACGTTTCAAATTCATCAAACAGCAAGCCGACGAGATAAGGTTAACAATAGAGTACCGCAATGTTATCAAGGATGCGGGTATAAGATGATACGGTAGGACTGTTAGTGTGTGGGATAATTACGTTTTTATGGTTATTAACTTATTTATGCATGCTTGAAACATCCTGACCAAAATTTTGAATGACTTGTTATTTGTATGTTCAGTTCATTTACGACGTTGCTTAATCTTTTCCTATGTTTGTAATGTCAATGGATGTAAACACTTGCGGTTAAGCTTGCTGATTGGTCAACCCAAATCGGAGTGCGGACCAATCAACAACCGCTTTGATGTCACAGAGCTCAACAAGGAAAGTATTATAACTGAACAATGAGTTCCTACAATTTGCACAAAGGAATGTATTCGACCGCATCATCCATTATGCCTCTATTAAATCTCTTAAAGAGGTACATGTATAGGCTTGTCTGTTTTTCTGTCATTGAGGATAACTTTTGACGGCAACAGACTGCTGGAAAGATTACGTTTACTCAGATATGTTGATAAAATTAACAAATACTTTTAATAACTAGAAAGAACTTAAGACTTGCTAAAATCATGCATTCTAGAAGGTTTCGAAATGTCAAAACTTGACACACGACACGTGATTCTTTTCCGTTAACTTTGATTCAAATGTAAATTAGAAAATATGGAGGATATAACCTATAAAATACAACGTAGAGTGCAATGTCATATCATACAGTCAAATGCATTAACAGTTTTAATTTGTTTTATATCTATGCAATGCTGAATGTTGCCATAAGGATGATAGAGCGCTTATATCTTATATCTTATATTTTATTTTAATTTTGACAGCATACTCATGCATTCATACTATACAACTGATTGTGATAAGATATATTTGAAATGGTTAGCTAAGTGTTATATTTTTCTTTCAGGGATCCACATCCGTATCTACATTAATGATTAAAACATTTGTTTCTTCGGTTCCAATTTTTTTTTATTCATAATTATGCTATTTGATGGTATCCTTTTTCTAGAGGATTATTTTATTCATTTTTTTATTTGGTTATAAGAGCTTAAAGTTTTTATTTTCTTGAAAACATACATTTCTTTCAAAAAGAGCGTTTAAGTATAATCTTTAATGTTAATCAACTGTTAGTTTAACATTCGGTTAAAGTTTCGAATAGCCGGGTCCAGTAGACTATATTTTCATGTAATTGTAACTGTTGGTAGAGTTGTAATGAAGTTTTGCCTTTATACAGCTTTCTCATAATCAAATTGAAAAAAAAAATCACGATTCCTATATGTTATTCTATGACCTTTTCCCTAAAAGCGTTTCTTTTAGCAATGTGGTATTGTATTTCTATTAAATGAATCGAAATAGAGAACAGTCAGCTGTTTACGTGTCGTTAAACGTTTAAACCTCTCTATGTAGATAATAAATAGATAACAGAAGAAAAGTTATTTAACCAACATGTACATTGTGTATGACTTTTTTTGTTGATTTCTTCGCCGTATAAAAAAAAGCCTTGGAGGGCCACTTTTGAGTTTCGACTTGCGGGTGTTTTTTTACTTTTGCTTGACTTTGTACGCGTACTTTTGACTATGACTAGAACTACTGTATTGCCTCTTTGCGTTTTTATTAAAACAATATAAACACGTCAACACTCAATAAATACAATTTCTATTTAAAAAGATTTTAATAAAATCAATTATATATATATAAAAGTTACATCATTTGTGTCAATAGTAACAAAATAAAACGGTTTTAACACGCTTTTGTTTTGACTTTTGACTTATTACTTATGATTTTGACTTATTACTTTTGACTTTTGACTTATTACTTTTGACTTTTGACTTATTACTTATCACTTTTGACTTTTGACTTTTGACTTATTACTTATCACTTATGAAAAAAGAAACCCTGATCCTAACCCTAACCCTAACCCTATATACGGTCCTCACTGAGGACCTCCAGCGGCAGGTTCAGGTAATACTAGGAACCTGCTCTGAGGACCCAACAATATAACAATATACTTATACATATTACAGCATTTTAATTTCCTTCGGTATACCTTGTGATATTAACATATAGATACAAAAAACATAAAAAGTAATTTTTAAAAAGTTACCATAGCAACAAAAAAATTCAATTTTTTTTACAGTTCCTTCATACTTGGCTTGACGCCTGGGGGCAAGTCCCCAACCCCCGCTTAAAGAAAATCTCAATGTATATTATCATTGTTAAAAGAAGGTCTCAGGTAGAAAGAATATGTTGCTTTATGTACATTAGCTAATGAGCTAGCTCTTTAAATAAAGAGATTATATCATATTATTATTATTATTATAAGAAAGAGGACACCCACAAGGCCTCCCGAGCCGAGGTTGCGTCGCCGCTCACGCGGAGGCTCCCAAGGTCGCCTCCTGACGCGCCGTCACGGCTCATGATACTAAAATAAATGACAAAGACAAAAGTAACTTAGTTCATTTATTTACAGCAAACAAGTTTACAGTGCTACGCACAAACACCATTTAAAACCTTAATACAGGTTCGAATCCCAGTTTATATTGTCACAGCAGACATTATTCTTTATGCAGTACCATTCCTCTTAAAGTGTCTGAAAGTAGCAGTCATAAGTCAAAAGTCAAAAGTTGAAAGTCATAACTTAAAAGTCAAAAACACCCGTAAGTCGAAACTCAAAAGTGGCCCTCCAAGGCTTCCATACTATGGTATAGTAGTCACACAGTAATGCTACCACAGATATTTATGAACGTGTTGTTCACTTTCGCAGATACACTTCAAATAATTTTAAGGATATTTTCTCTGTCTAAACCACACGAGGCTCTATTTCTAATTAGTATTTTTGTCACTAAATAGGTCTGTTTAACTTTTAAAAAAAGAAATATCTACCTCGAAACAAATATTCTTTTTGACAATTAATGGTGATACATTTGCTTCTGCGACAATATGTCTTCAAATCGGGTTCACAGTTTATTTTCTTCACATTAAATGCAGATTTATTTTCAAATGTGAAAACAGGCGTATCAAGCATTGGCACGGTAAACTAAGGTACGGTATAAAAAAAATACCGGTGTGGTCACACGGAACGCTAGTTCATTAATTAAGTACTTCTTTTCTTCAATAACAATATATCCATGATCCCAAAATGTTTTGTTGAAAAGACTTTCAATAGATTCGTTTGTAAACATTTAAATATCTTAAATAAGCTTTTGTTTCAGTTGTCACTAATATTATCTGATTTTAAATGACAAATTCTTTTAGTTGTTTGCTTTACTAAGGGACAGGCAAAAATATTTTTATTATATTAATTGTGTCTTTGAATAAATGATTAAAAAGGAGCTTTTATAAGTGTAAAAGAGTGCGATCTTTGTTACGAACATATTTTCAAAATGACTTTCACATAAATAACATTTTTATACGGGAATGACTGAAATTAAAAATGCAGTAGCAGTTGGTTTCATAAAAGAGAAAACCGACCTGGTGTATTTCAAATGATAATGAGAAATAACATATGCATAGCATATATACTTTGGATCTGTCTACAAGTTTCTAGAAATGGTAAGCAGCTCTGCACAAGAATACTGAGTATTAAAGTAATATATATTTACCGTTCAAAATGATCGTCACAATTTTAGGAAAAACATTTTTTTCACTGATTTATTCTCCTGGAAAATGAATTTTTACTAAAGTTATAAACACAATTTATGAATCTGTTCACAGGATCTTTTCCTTTCGAATAAATTAAAATCTATAAAATATAAATTTGACTTGTCTAGTCCAAAATTGAAATTGCAGCCATATTGTCAGGTATGTTTTCATTTTATTTTTGCTAACAACTGGTATAACTTAGTAAGGTCATCAAGACTTATTTCTTACATATTTTCGGAGCATTTATTGTGTTAAAGCCCCTTACTCATCCTTTATTCAGTGTGTAATATAAGTTGAACATTTATTTAGTATCCTTTTTTGACGGCAAGCGATTTTGTCTTTGTGAGCAGTGCAGATCATGATTTGAGAGAGATTCTTCCAAAAGGGTCATATTGCATTATGGTCTGGTAAAATGAATAAAAATGAAAATTTTAAAATGAATGCTTTAAAAACATGCAAGAAATAATACATACTGAGTTTGTTCTTCTACAAAGCAGATATATTTAAAAAAATAATAACGTGAAAAAATCGTGCATTTTTTTAAGTATAAGATAATAGTAAAAAGCTTTTCGCTACGTTTTTGTATATTCAGTAGGAATAAAATTGTAATACAGATTCCCAAAATTTAGTTATAAATTTTGTGAATTAAATATCAATTATTCCAAAGATATAAATCATTGTTGTATGCATTATGACCACCATTAGCGGTTGATACCACGCAATTACCTAGTATTCCGCTCTCATAGGAAGAATACTCTCCAGCTATTATAGCACTGATGAATGTTCACAGCTCTACTTTTCTTAGTGCTTGCATATTTAATGTTATATTCAAATGTATATATTGCTAATAACTATAATATAATACTATCATAATTCATAATCGATATACCATAATAATAGATCTGTACTTATATTTTCATTAGTGCACACAGTTGATGCGTTAAAAATAGTTTTTTAATCACATTTATTTTGCGAAAACAATGGGTTTCGAAAACAGATGGAGAGTCACAAATGACACTAAAATAGTCTTGATTGTTCAATATTGTACGTATAAATTTTAATTAAATATTCTTAAAAGTTCGTTAAGTTTTATCTCCACATTGAACTTGAGCAAAGTTTATATCACTTTTAAATAGCGTAAGAAAGTTGTAGAGTAGTTCTGTTTTTTCAGCTCTTGTTTTATCCAATTATCATCAAATATCACATTTAAAATATCATCGTGTAACAAGTACGAAATGCGCATGTTTTTTTTTATTAGATATTCATAACTTACTAAATAAAATTTTGGTTGTCTTGAAACACTCTAACAGTTATATACACAATTTACGTTTCCTTACATTACCTATAGATTGTATCTCTTTTTGTTATGCGAATTTGCATGACACAATTTGTACAAAGGATTGAACTATACGCAGAATGACTCCAGGAAATCAACAGATAAAGCATGTTTATTATTATCTAAACATTTGTTATGACAGTGTTTACCATTTTGCACGATATTACGACAATATTGTACAGTACATTTAGAATACAGTGACATTGACACAATTGATATATGCATTACACAAATGTTTCCAACCATTGCATATAAAGGTAGATTTTTCGTGCAAGAAAAGTAATAATCCTTATATTATATCAAATGGATTTACACATTTACCATTGGACTCTTCTGTGATGTCACTATCACATTATCCTAAATAAATTGTTTTAAACTGCTTTTTGTGTACAAGTAATGAGAAATCCCTGTAACTTGTCGATGTCACACAATTTAAACTAAAATGTTCTTTGGCCGTTTTGTTACCACAATGTATTTTAGCAACTAGAGCTGTTTGTGACTGTGACATTGACCGTTGACACGGTGAACAATCTTACTCTTTTACTAAGAAAATCAAAGCTATTACCACATCAAGTTGGTGAAAGTATTTTCAAATTAATGGACGGAAAATATCCAGTGTAATCTTGACCTTTGACAAAGTAACTTCAAAATCAAGAGTGCTTATCTACTGGCTTTGCCCAATTCTACTACCAAGTTTGAGGCCTTTTCAAGCTAGGTCAAAGCTTACTCAGGATGCTGATCGAAAACAGTTTTTAACTTCAAGGTCATCGTGACCTTGACCTTAGACCCAGTGACCTAATATCAATAGGTTAAATTTACTGTTCATGAGCAATGTCCCTACACAGGTTGAGACCTTTGGGACAAAGTCTTCTGAAGTTAATGAGCGCCACCCAAAGATCTACCGACTGACCGACTGGGCAACCGACCGATTGACCGACAACTGCAAAGCAATATTCGAAAGGGCGGGATAATTAATTATTAATTAATTACAAAATATTATTTCGTGAAAACGAAATATTATTTCGTGAAAACGAAATATTATTTCGTGAAAACGAAATATTATTTCGTAAAAACAAAATATTATTTCGTCCGGACGATATGTATTCCGTAATTACGAAATAAAAAATATGTATCGCATGTCACTTTACGGGCGCCGAACGATACTTTAAATCATGAGAAAAAACGTTATATGTACTATTATCTGTAGTATTTCGAAACGAAATTGTATGTTTAACTATTATATAGTGTGATTTGTTGTGACTGTCGTATGTATGTTATGATGATGAGCTTGTATGCTTAAATCCTCTGTTCTGTAAAATATCTGTCTTACATTGGACTGTTTGTTTCTCTCGTTTTTCATTCAGGTTGTGAGGCACAATCAGCATACACCGTAAGTGCGAAGAACTTATACACTGCATTGACATTTGGTTATACAGCAACCACCAGACCAGACAGCAATGTCCCTGTTTCTGTATCTTTCGCAGTTTCTACGATCAACGAGCTGGTAACTTATGAATATTACTTATTTGCCTTTTTCTTATACATTTTGTAATTCGTCATAAGCGTCTAACATGACCAATCTGCCTTTATTGCTAAGATCCGAGTTTAAGATTGATATTCAGGAATATTATTTTCATGATGAAAAGTGAAGCCATGACTCACTCTTAACGTTCTTTCTTTTTTAGTTTCTGGTACTACACAGTCCTCTCCTGCATATTAACTGACTGTTATTACATACATATTACAGTTATACAATACATACACAATTAGAGTGTTGTACAGTAAATTGTAAGAGGGGCACTAGTATTTCCAGTTTATATAATTCTCCGGGATAGTGGTACCAAAATTGTCAATTTCAAAAGAAAATGAATTCTATAAATATCATTTTATTTTTCTTGTTGTTGACATTTAAGTACATTTTACATACATCTCTCTCTCTCTCTCTCTATTATATATATATATATATATATGTCAAGTGCGACAATATCACATACTATTAATGTTCTAATAGTCACAGTGATTTCTTTCTCAGAATACAAGAACAGAAGAGTTCTCAGTGACAGGATGGTTTTCTCTGGTAAGCCAAGAATTATTAAAGAATTTTGCAAATAACTCAACCCAAAAGGCTCAAACGTATTACGTTTACCACAATTAAAACAATTACATAATTCAGTCAAAAATTAGAAACAGTACAGGTAATAATCAAACCAGGCGTTGTGGTGCTTGCCATATTATCAATTTAATAAAAGTGTGTATTTAAACATAGAAAATGTACTTTTGAGTTCATGTACTAAGCAAAGATCGAGATGACATCGTCAATCAATATATGTTTACAGTCTTGGGAAGACCACATTTACGACTGGACACCGGGTACATACAGCAATATTGAGTATATGTTTCTCACGAAAGATAATTGTTGGAGACCACAAATAGCAATAAATAATGCGTGAGTATTTGTTTATGTAATACAAAGTTTGAACATGCTGGTCTATTATAACGCTTTGCTGACAGTCTTTTATCGGGTCATGTCCCTTTAGGCATCTGTCATTAAGAGATCATGTTTTGTACCTCTGCATCCGCACTTCTCCTACTTTCTTCAGCGAAGCTGAGTTGCAGAAAATATATGCATCTTTCTCGATATTGTGCAAAATACGTCCGGCAAATTGCCACATTACATGTATGTTGACCAAATTAAACGGAAGATGCACCACACGTTCTTGTCTTCAACAGTCGGCGGCGTACATCCCAGTGGTCACAATCAAATAATAACTGTGAAGCTTTATACTTCTAAAGTTCGTCCAAAAGCTCGGTTGCGAGCTCTGACATACAGTCATTAAACAAAACGTCACAGCCAGAAACTGTTCATCATTTTTGTTTAAAAATAGCCAAAAATTTACCATAAAGAACACGTTCGGACATAGTTTCTAGTTTTGTTGGCTGCACAAGTCTTGAGGCGTAAAATGACTATCAAAACCTTTGTTTCCTAGGTTGTTGATGCAGACAACAAAAAGATGACATAGCTCTGAAAGTATTCAAGCTCAGACTGATCGAGTTGTCCTATAACTGCTCTCTTACAAAATAGTGATTCATTCCCAATGATACAAATATTCTTGTAAAACACAAGCTATATGATCACTTAAAAGTTTTCATACATGATAGATAATTACCAATGAAAGTGCAATGGAAATATATTTGTTGAAAAGGTAACTCTTTCTACGAGAAATCTAAACTGGTAGCTAGAATGATTTCATGTACAAACCTTACTATATTCTGATGTGTCCATAGTGAAATGTTGTGGCGGGTAGCCTGTATTCATCCGAGACACTTTGTTTATCCATGATTGGGAAGGTTTTGTGTACTATACCGCAGTCTAAGTTCTGCTATAAGTGTGGCATAGAATGTGATGACTTGCTAATAGATATGATTTGTGTTTTATATGTCATTTCAATCATGCAAAGAGAACGACATTCAATTCATCTTATAACATTGCTTTCAAGAATTTGTTTACAAAATGTGACAGCAAAACGTTTTTGCAATATGTGTTTGGACATATCGATGCTTACTTGTCTAATTTCATCACTGATAACAATTTTGATGATTTATCCTGGTAACTTTGTGCAAAATGCATAGTTGTTGTACTTTTTTTGTAGACAAAACTTAATTCGAACAAGTATTATGCGCAATCATACAGTATTCATCTCTAACCATTTCGTTTTTTGGGTCAAAGTTGACATTTCACGTGTGATGTGCTTTAAATTTAAAGTGATACGAATATTACATACATTTTGTTAGAACATAATATGTAATATTTCAACCCGAGATTTATTTACCTAATAATACTTTGTATTTTTATTTGTTTTCTGCTTCTAGAAAGTGTATAATTTGATTTTGTCTCACCTTTTCTTCTTTATGTGCTCATTGTTATCTTCATTATTACGGAGGAAAAAAAGATTTTATATATGTAAGATGTAGTTTATTAAAAGCTATGTCAAGTACTAAACTATATGCACGTTTTGTTTGTTTTTATAAAAAATATAAAGTAAAGTTCAAAATTACAAGTTGTATTACAAATTATATTTCAAGTTGTAGGATTTACATTAGACCTTGCAAAAAGTACTAACAAAAGAAGAAATCAGTGTATCGTCAATATGGGGGTTAATATTTTGTACCTATGTTTTAGATATTTTGTATAAAGCCGTTGGCTTAATACCAAACTATAGTCATGTAACATTAATTGTACATTTTCAAAATGTTGGCAAACAATACAGGTTCTGATCTCTTGTAGATATTTTGTTCGATTATATAAAATGTTACAAGGAAGAACGGCTCCATAATCGTCATCTCTGCCGTCATATAAATACTAACGATGTTTTCAAAATTCGTGAAAAGTATTTACATGGATTTTTAGATACCTTACTAGCATGTTCGTAATTCAGAAGATCTTTAGTGTTCCAGATGAAGATTGGTATGGCATTCCAGCGTAAAATAACCATACCTTCTATGTAGTCTAAATATTTAATTTACACTTTCGTTTCTCAATATCAAATCCTGATATTTTGAATATAAATCAAATGTCCTACAAATGACAACCATTGAAAGACGATATGAATTGGATGATTTATTTCCTATATCAATTGACCCGTTGTATAAATAAAAGTATTTCATAAATTAAGGCATTTTGAAATTGAATACTATTGTATGTTTTCAATGTCTGGTCGTGTTCCAAATCTTGCGAGCAGAACGTCCGGTCAGCTTTCCTTTGATTGTATTTATATGTCACGAATTCTTTTGAAGTGATTCAATTAGAGGTTGTCTTTAAGCCAAGGATGTGCTCTAGACTTCCTGGGGGTACAGACTCGTATAGTTTAAACTTACTGCAATTTTTTTCTTCAACTTGCAAAGTAATAATAATGCCTTCATCTTCCATGATTGTATTTTTTTATATCTAAATACTACTTCCTACCTTCTATGGTGTTTATATGCCTTGTGCATTGTAGTAGATGTCTATTCATTACATTGGCTTTCTTTATTCATTTTTTAAACTATACATTAAATGTTTTAAGTAAATTTAATTTCATTTTTTTCATTAAGAGAGCCTAATATAAAGTCCAGTGATCATTTTTCAATTAAATATCACAACTACAAATGCAAAATGTAACAGTTAAATTACTTAGAAATGTGTTATATAATTTCAGTACATTTTATAAATAAAGCGAAGTACATTTGTCAATGACATTGCAAAAAATAAGAAACGCTTTCTAAGAACACTGTTTTCATGATGAAGTTTATGTGATTGTACTTATCTTACTACAGTGTAGATAACCTAGACATTTTTAAAGACGATATGGATCTAATGCGAGTGAAGCATGACAAAACAGTGCTCTGGGAGCCTGGCGGGGTGTTTACAGTTAAATGTGCTGCTGATATAACGTACTTCCCTTTCGACCATCAGGAGTGCTCCCTTAGTAAGACCTTTTTACATTTCATTTATAGCTGTCAAATCCGTATAACATGGTCCTTTCAGGATATTTGGAGACAAGGAATTCCCTGAAATCGTGTACTGAGCAGAACTTTTCTAGATGTGTCAACTTTCACTTTTTCAAACTGTTTTCAAATTGCTTGATTGGGTTTGGTTCTACGTCCCTTTGATTTGTAACTTTAGTATTAAAAAACTTGACAGAAATTGTTTTGAAAATGTTAATCACCAAACTCCTTCCTCTAGTGACTATATCGTAGGTGCTAACTTTTGCACCTTTTTAATTGACTTCATCTTATCAGATAGAGAATTACGTATGAAATTTCACTCAGTAAACATATTTCGTGAAAACTGTTACGCAAGCAAATTAAAATCAAGTGTAAAATCTAGCTTTCTCGATAATAAATTCGGTTGAGTAGATGCTACATTGTATATAATTTAAATTTTCATTATATTTGTTTTTGTGAAATTAAATACTGCATCACTAATATACTCCACTTTAAATGATTCTGAAATTTTACTTAATGTCTCCAAATTATTAATAAGGTTTATCAAGCCTGGTGTACAGTGACACAGAGGTTACACTATCCCATTACACAGACAAGATCAATCTGAAAGATCTTGAAAACGATGCAGAGTGGACAGTAAGAGACACCTCTACAGAAACAAAAAGCCATTATGACGGACGAAATGCTTTCTCCAAAACATCACTGAGGTATACATCATTACTGTAGCTGTAGTACTGCCACTATCATAGCAAATTTTATTCAATTTAGCACCAATGAAAGTTAAAGTTTCCGGAAGGAGTAGATAGTCAAATACATGTGAACTATATTTCCCTTTTGTTAAAAAAATACGGTTACTTTTTCTTATTTCGATTGCTGTTACTCTCTTGCTGCACTGACGATAAAAAAGATATTACAGAAACAGTTATTAAAGCGAGGTCTCAAGACATCGTAGCCAGTAAGAGCGACCGACGATACTACAGGTTGATAATAACTCTTTTTTTCTCTTTCAGATTTACTTTTAATCTGGAACGAAATTATTCATTTTATGTGTGGACATTGTTGTTGCCTTATATTCTCATATCAAGCCTCGGGTTGGTTGTGTGTATTCTTCCGCCTATGAACGGAGAGAAATTGACCTTTTCAACGACGATTATTTTCCTGGTCGCAGTGTACTTCATTATATTTCTAACATTGATAGCACATCCAACGGGGAAATTTCCAATTATAGGTAAGCAGTCAAACGTTTTTCGGAGGTGGCATAGTACATCTCATATAGAAAATGACCTAAATTGATAAAGCTATTTGCTGTTTTCCAAACAATTATTGGTAATCTTCTTATTAATCTTCTCTACTTCTATTTTAACATTTTTGTATCCTGTTCTTTTTCCTGCTACGACGCCATTATCTGTGACATTTGATTTAAAAGCTACATTACTTCTGTCATTATCAGTATCTTCATATACTTGTACGTTAAGATAACATGAATTGCGTATAATTTCAGGTATATATTTCTTTTTCCTCCTCATTATTAATGTATTGGAACTGTTGATGACAGTCGCGGTGGAACGCATGAACAGAAACGAAAACGAAGAACGGCCAGTGTCAAGAACTGTTCAATCAAGAGCGAGCATGTTCCTTGCAAGACTTTCGTTCTATCGCAGCGGAGTTAATAACGGTAATACTGACTATGAGAAAAGCCACTCCCCGATTAGGTTTCCAATGCCAAAGAACACTCGTATAAGTCCTTCTACGCTACAAAGTGCTACGCCTGAATCACAGAGGCCAAGGAAACCAGATATTGAATTTGACAGAATCAGAAGTGCGGCAAGCACAAGGACGACTTCGACTGAAGTTTCTGGTGCGTCCTCTACTATGCCGTTGCATATTACAGATACAGAATATAGCTGGAAAGACATTGCAAGCATGATAGACAGGATATCTCTAGCAGTCTGTCTCATGCTTGTCGTACTGTCAACCGCAATCTTCATGACAGTTTTGCTTGTATCAATGGATTGAGTTGTATCGTACGAACAGATATGTCGCTCTCTGACTTATATCGACCATTGGTTAGTTTTGTAGGCGACTCAAACATATTGTGATCGAAATAGTTTTAAAATGTTAAAGTATGATTTTATTGTTACCAAAGCAGGGTCTTGTATTAATGTTACTTCATTACTAAACGAGTTCATTTCGTAATGGAGTTTCACATTGAACTTCATCTATCGTATGTAAAAACTAAACATATTCATAAACTGAAATAATTGGAGTTCCGTATCAAAACAATTTCAACAAGTGTATTTTACTGGATAATCTTAATGTAATATTTACAAAGAAGGTTGTTTATTTTACGAATCTTTTTATCTTGTTTTAAAACTGTTTCTGATATCAACAGTATTTATAAAGTTCCCGTTCAGTTTTTTTAAATACGACATTTATAGAGAAATTAAGCAAAATAACAAATATTGGTACATGCATAACTATAACATCAATGTATATACTGACTGTTAAATACATTACACGCCAATGTGACAAAACGTAGGTTTCAGACTTTTACATTCATTTTGTAACTCAATTGATTCTTGTCCACAATCTCTTTCGGCAACAAATAAACAAACGCATTTAATTTACATAAAAAGGATGAAATGTTGTTTAAAAGGATACAAACTTTCATCAATCGGTGTTTGTATTCATTTCTTTGTATCTTTCTGATTTGACAAGATATCTGATTTATTGGGGATGGGTATACGACTGTTAACAAATGATATTATACAAAATATTCAATTTTTATGAGAATGTAAAAAGTAAGAAGTTGGGAAATTAATCATCTTTAATATTCATATTCTATCAAAAATGAAGTTATGCCCTGTGCAGTAACCGTTTCAGTTTACCATGATTGCTTATCATATAATAAATGTTATTTAATCAGTATAAACAAAAACCATTTGGCACAATTAGGAACATTTTTCCGCGGCTAAAATTTGCCAACAAAGATTGCATGCCTGTCTCATGATTGATTTGATGATGACCACTTATTGTTTATCATAATTATTATGTAAACAGACGAACCCTCTGGTGGAGTAAAATGTCAGTTACATGTATAGTATATGTTACGGGGTAAACACTACATGTATAGTATATGTTACGGGGTACACACTACATGTATAGTATATGTTACAGGGTATACACTGCATATATGCAAGCATCGTGATTAGTCATTTGTAATGTATGTTGTATGTAGTTTATATTATACGTTCATTAAACGAACGGACAAACGTAAAGCCAATTTTTTAAATTGTATCATATTGTATTGCCTGAATGGCATGTGCGAATATGTTTGGTTGACTTGTAGCTATTTCAAATGTTTGCTTAACGAACTCTGTTTTTCACAAAACATAGATGTCACTGGCTGGATACAAATGTTTACAACAACTATATCAAAGGACTTTTACGAAAGTGTTTAGCTTAACGTTATTTCACATCTTCTTTTATCGGCAAGATATTCATTATATATACTCATTTATTTATTCTTAATTACGAAACAAGTTCTTACAACTTAGATTAATCACTCTCGAGACTCATTCCAGATGGGATCAACCTCGAAGAGAGAGAGGCAATATGGAATTGTTTGCAAGATAATCATTCAAATATTTGGAATACTTTACACATTTTGTTACTTTTGTAGCTCCTTAAAGTATTCATTTTAAAGCTTATTCGGACGCAGTTATGATTTATCATGATTGAATGAAATCCTGAATCACAGTAATCAGTAAACTCCGTATATAACGACGATTCCGGATAATTATATGGAACATATTTTCTGAACCCGATGTTTTTTCCTTCTTTATTGAATATGACAAACTCCGAATATAAAGATCAAATTAAATGGTCCAAAGGGGTTTGTTAAATACATAGTTTATTGTACTACCGGATGAATCCGAATAATTGTAACAATTCAGACGGTGATCTTGTCATATGTAGTATTCTGCAAATAAACTATTAATAGTAACAACAAAGGGAAGTAATTCTAAAAAAAGGGTAGCCCCATGGTGGTGAATGAACAAGCTCTTCGTGTCGTTTTACATAAGCACTATTGTGATGTTTCCGAAACAGTATTTGTTGTTCTTGTATTGTCTTGTTACTTTTATTGTTGATATTTAATGTTTACCAATGTTGTGAAAAGTGAACTAAATAAATTTCAACACAATCACGCGGTGTCTTCCTTTTCTTACTAATGATTATATTCATTCATAAAAATGAACCATCTGGTATTTTGAACCATCTGGTAGTTGAAATTGATTAGGCTTGCCTAACATTGTCAAAACAACTTACATATGTCTGTATTGTTTGATCATTGATTCATGACCCAGCCATAAATACTTTGTATTGTGAAAGAGACCTAGTGGGGTAGTAAAGAGGTATCACATTTCCTAAAACTGGGACATGGAAGTGGATTCGGTCTGATTAACTTCTTTTTTAGATATCAAAGAGTTTGTGCAGGTAATATTAGCTTATCTAAATATCTAACAGTACTAATGAACTTGCATGATCGCCAAATCTTTTTTCGCCAAACTGTACACACAGTAAACACACATTATGACCTATCCGAGACTGCATTTTAGAGTCGCAAGAATGTATAACAGTTTCGAAAAAATTTCAAAATTTTGAATTGTATTGCCACAGCCAAAAAAACAAAAATAATATCAAACAGGGAATGCCACGTACCAAAAACGCAGCCTCCCCAAAACGAGCCCCACAGCACCCAGAAGTGCACACCACCAACACACACACACACACACACGACACACACACACAATCATGTACACACACACATATACACTACCAACACACACTAGCATACAAAGCAAACACACGAGGACAAAACGAACAACACTTATTACTGCATATGATTCGGTTTGTAAACCTTAATTTTTTGGACGACTCCAAGTACTCGGATATTTTTTATTTCAGAACAAGCTATGTAGGCCTACTATGGAGGCAGAACAATGTAAGCTCAATATTTGGTTTTCATTTCAAAACATTTGACAAACATGGTGCAGTTCCAACCATTAGTACGATTATAAGTTGGCTAGCGTTAACAGTGCAGATATCTAAGTACACAATATGATCTATTTGCTGATAAGACATTTATGATATACAGAATGGAATACCTAAAGCCATGAGACAAAGCTGAAATTTATTGTTACAGTAATAATTTTTATGTAAAACGTTTTAGAAAAAAAAGACATATGAATTGAAATCATAAGTAATTAATCGTCATGACTAACGGAGTTTCGAACAACTGGGTCAAGGAAGAGATTACAGCGATTTCAAATCAGCGAGTCCGGAGGAGTGATTGTGATACAAAACAGGCATATTTCTATGTAGTTAAGTTGTTATACAATGTACTATGTGCAACAATACATAGACATACCGCCATGTATAACAGATAGATAATAAAGCAGTCTTATTTACATGATAACTATCTCTTTATTGAACAGTTATCACGTAAATCAAAACATCAAAATAGTGTACATGGACGTACATAAGAGGAAAGAACAGCGCTAAGAGAAAGCAAGCGAGCCCCGTTTTATTATAATATTGTAACAAGATATAGTTCAATACATGACCTATGATGATAATTCCCCAATAAAAAGTCCATTTAGTTATCGAACAGTAACATATGTACGCTTGTATACGCATCTGTTAGGTTGAACGACTTCAGGACTATATCGTTACTGCATGCTTGTGTCATCATCTAAAATAGGAGCATCATATACATATATGCAATGTAATAAAGACTGTAATTATCTGAATCCTGTGTAATTATGTAAACGCCTAGTCTACCTGTTTAGAATTTTCTCACATTACCAATCTCGCGTTATCCTTAATGTACAACAAAGTAACGAATAAAACGAAAAAGCTATTTTCAGTTTTTACACCAGGCATGATATAAGCAGTAATTCTATAGAATGGATGTCACTTTCCCAAGAAGCATTTATATTTACATTTGTATTATATTATTTCTATTACATGTAAATTTTTACAAACCCTAACTTGCGATATATCGAGCAGATTTATTTCGATTTCGTATTCTAAAACAAATACGTCACATATTCGAAAAAAATGACAGAATCAGAAATGAAGGGAGAATACTTCTTTGAGCTGATGTTGCGCTTGTTTCATAATTAATCTTACCATCGACTCGTAATCATACATGTAATCAATAAAAAAAAAGCTGGTAAATGATGTTTTTTGATAGTGTACAAATTTATTTTATTTATGTTGACAAAAGAAAAGAACAAAGTCAGGGGTATTAGCAGCATATGGGACAGGAATGGAAATACACAAAGTAGGAGAGCCAGTGTATTGTCATATATAACAGCAAAAATAAAGGGCCTGATTAATTGTTTTTCATTTACAAACACAGATTTAATTGAATAATATACCTGTAAAGTGTCTTGAAAGCAATCAGCCATCACGCCAACTTCCTTAACATGAACACCGGTATCAGAAGAACCAACGGGTGTGTACAATGGTATCATTTCACAATTATTATGAATCTGTGGAAGACATCTCAACAATGAAATTACTGTTTTTCACATCTCACACAATATTGAGTCATAATCAGGAAAGAAAGGACTTTATTTGAGACATACCCTGTGTATGTGCGTATTTTCCTGTAAGAAAGATCTTCTGATGACAGTACGCTTGACAGCTCGAACTGGATTTATACTAACTAAATAAAAAGAATTTCTATGGATTTGAAATGAAATTGTCATCACACCCAGGCAGGTAAATTTCATACCAGACAGATAACGGTTCATACACATTGAAAATGGTTCCATAACAGTTTTGTTTGTGACATCATGGTACATTAGTAAACGAAGCACCTATAAGTCAACAATAGATACAGAAGTCATATAATTGGTGTCTAGAACCAATTATAAATGTGGTTACAGCAGCAAAATTAACAAAGTTTTTAATTACACTGGAACTATCAAATGGTTTTCTGAATAGTTACGGAATTATATACATGTTAAAGTAAGTAGAGCTGATGTTTGTGTATTTATTTCGTTAATGATGTTGAATAGCTTAATTAGATGTAAAAAAAGAAAAGAGCTATAAGGCATGATGAACTGCCCAGCGATGTTTTTAAAAATGATATTGTTGTAAATTATTTACATGTTTTGTTCCACAATTGTTAAAAATATGGTAAAATACATAAAAGTTGGGTAAAAGTATGAGAAACCCCATACCAAAGGAATCTACAAGTAAAACTCGTGACCCTACGCCGCATAAAGGTATAAAAATAATACCTATTGTTTACACAGTGAATTGTTCACTATTGAATGATAAGCTAGCACGTATAATATAAGATAATGATTAAGTGTGAAGGTCAAAATGGATTTAGCAAGGGTCGTAGCACTATTTGTCACCTATATAGATTATATTTTATCATTGATATTAGATGTAAAATAAGTTGTCAGCAGTCTGTGCATTAATTGTGCTACGTAAGGCGTATGTTTCGGTTAATCAAAGTTCGCTCTGGCACAAATTAGTCAATTTAGCTTTAGAGAGAAAGCTTTTTCTTGTAATTTAATTATTGTATGATGTAATATGTGCTTTTAACATTGATAAATTTTGGAACGGTCTGGTTAACTGTTACAACCGGCTTGAAACAAGGTTGTTCCCTTTTTCTGATGCTTTGTTACTTGTTCATAAATGAACTTAAAAGTGCTGGGCAAAGGAATCATTATAGTTTCTTTTCAATGTTCTGTTCTTTCATTTTCTAATGATATTGTATTGCTATGAGATAAGCTATGTTCCTGTCTCTTATGCTCGGAATTACTCAAATAATGCATGCATAGCCGTAGTATTTAATGTTTTAATGTTGAAGGAAAACCGGCAATATGTCAGTAAATAATCTGGAGTAAAACTGCATATGTTAAATGTACAGTTTGCTTCTTGTTTTAAGTTTCTCTTATGACAAAGAAACACAGTAGTAGTGTAGTTGTAATGCATGGAAACATTAAAAGTTGTGTTGTCAAACACTGCTGTTATATTATTGTGCAAATATCCCAAAGAGCACGATTAATATTGTCCGCTATCTCTTGTCCGATTGACATGGTTTTCTTATAGAGTAATCTTACTGAAACAAAGTCACGTTTGCGTGTTAGTTTCTTTTACTGTTTACATTATACATGTTTTCGTTTATAAATAGTTAAATTAACATATTTGATTTGCAGATTCTTTTCTTTATAATTTGAATTAAGAAATAATCTATGGCCTGGAGTGCTTTATCAAAATTGAAGCATTCCCCGGAGGTGATGTGCCAGGCGGAAATATTCACGGGGGCGAAGCCCAAGTGAATTATTACGCAGGCACATTACCGACGGGAAATGCTTCAGTTTCGACAAAGCACTCAAAGCTATAGATTATTTCGATTCTTATAAGCCGAATTTATGAAAACTATCGTAACTACTACGGACCTTTTTTCTGTTCGGTGGTAATGTGTAAAATAATATAAATAGTGGCTGTTGGAATTCACTCCCCTATTCGGGCAACCAGTCAAGATATCATTAATAACTATATTACACAAACTTATTCTAGTTTAATCATCGAATACATAAAATATAAAAAATACCCGACTGTGGCATTATGTAGAAGACGCGATTTAGAACCTAACAAAGCAGACAATCGATTTAAAAGCGAACCGTTAATCTGAACTGTACAACGTTTTAACGTGGAGTAATGACGTCAGTGTGATGACGTCAACGTTTTCATTTATTGTTTTGTCTCCCGGAATCAAAACATTGTATGACGTTAATCCTGGTTGTTCTTGGCTTTTTTAAAGGAAAACAAGGTGAAGGTATTCTAAGGCTTACTTGACGCAATCAAAAATTATATTTAGGTTCTTAAACATATCTATTTCATGCGACTGATGTATTGATACAGATATTATTTCTATTTCTATATTTTATTTTCCGCGCGGGAGTAAATTAGAAAAGTCGGAAGACGCTACTTCCATGTCCGCAACTCCGCCTTCTTTTCCTAGTGCTTTAATCATATTAATGCACACTCGAATTGACTATAGAAATATACCATAGGCATACTAGAATAAAAAAGAAGGGTGTATTTACTAAGGAAATGCAAATATTTGGTAACAGCAATGTCAGTACTAGTAGCACCAGCAGGAGCAACACTAGCTTAAGATGCAAATGTTGTAGTAGTAGAAGTGGTGGGAGTACCAGTAGCATCAGCAGGGACAACACTAGATAAAGATGCAAATGCTGTAGTAGTAAAAGTGGTGGGAGTGCCAGTAGCATCAGCAGGAGCAACACTAGCTAAAGATGCCAATGTTGTAGTAGTAAAAGTGGTGGGAGTACCAGTAGCATCAGCAGGAGCAACACTAGCTAAAGATGCCAATGTTGTAGTAGTAGAAGTGGTAGCAGTACCAGTAGCATCAGCAGGAGCAACACTAGCTAAAGATGCCAATGTTGTAGTAGTAGAAGTGGTGGGAGTACCAGTAGCATCAGCAGGAGCAACACTAGCTAAAGATGTCAATGCTGTAGTAGTGGGGGGGGGGGGGGGGGGGGGGGGGGGGTTGGGTGGGGGGGGGGGGGGGCCGGGGGGTCCCCCGGGGGGAAACACCAGCTAAAGATGCAATGTTGTAGTAGTAGAAATATTAGTAGTAGTGACGATAATAAAAACAATAAGCGTGACGATAATACTGGTATTTATCAGGATGATGTTGTTGTTGATGATGATGATGACACTTTTCATAAAAAAGAACTGTTATGTTTATTCAAAGTAAGACAAGTACTGTTTTGAAACAGCTTGCCGAATGTTATTCAATATGTGTGCACAATTTCATAGAAACGTTTGTTAAAAGATATAAAAACAAGCACTACAGTAACCTTTATTCCAAGTCGCCATTTCGATTTGTCTGCCGGTACATTGCAGGAAGATTCAACCAGGGAGAAGCCATCTGTAATAGCTAGTGACTGAAGGCTGCAGTTGATTGGGGATGTCGTGTTTGTCGACGCAAGGCGTTGAGTAAGTGTTTTATCGCATATTTCTATATCTGATGTTTAAACACAAAGACGCATGGTATAATATATCTGAAATATTTTATTTGAACTAGTATCTTATTTAGATTATAAAAAAAGAACCAGTCGGGACTTAATTTTAATCAACTGGTTCAATGAACTTATTGAATGAACTTATTCGGAAACAATTTATCTCTTCCCTTTCTCTCCGATGATATAATAATGCTGTCAATTTTTGTGCATCAGTTAAAAACATACAGCTTAAATGCAGGCCTTTTCTCGGCTTTGAAACAACAAAATTCTTCATTGGTCACCGTACCATTCAATTTAATAACACAGAAGAAACTGATATACATGTATATAAAAATCGTACCTGGTGGGCATTGACCTTTGTCACACTCTTTAATATCTGTAGCTTCGCCAATGCAGTCGGTACCATTAGCTATAGGTGGTGGGTTCGAGCAGGTCCTCGTTCGTCTGATATGACCATTTCCACATACAACGGTACAGTCTGTGAACTTGCTCCATCCGCTCCACTTACCATCTAGTTCGCGTGTACAAAAAATTAAGAAAATGCTTATAGTAGTCTAACATTTGTTTTCAGTAATTGCCAACAGTTTGTCAAACGTATCATTATACAATTATTGCCTTTGATGTGGTGCACACAGGGCTTTAATTACCCGGTAAGGTTTTGGTTTTACTAAGGTCAAAATCGAAAGTCAGTAACTGGTTTATAATACTGTTCCATAATAATCATCGTTACAGATTGAATAGAAATATATTAGATGGCCAGGTTTAAACTTTATTTAAATTCACTATTTTAATACAAAAGTAACAATATCAAAACATCAATAGCCCTTAACAACCATGCAAAATGTGTTATTGTTTTATCACCGAGTATAGATGGTTTGAACAAATAGGCTGAAAGATAAGCAAATGCCAGACAAATATGACCGATATACAGTTTTGTAATTCTATTTTTTTGAAATACCAATATAGATGTTGGTGTTCAATTTCTCAGATCATCTTATATCAATCTAAAACAGTTTTTGTGGCAAATCTTGAAAAAAAAGAGTTACGTTTCACAGTTTTGTATTCACGTCATTTCACGATGGATTTGCTAAGGTTACAGATTAACTGTTTTTCTATTTAAAACAACTCTTTAATTCAAATTTTCGGCAATATTGCCTTTTTCAAGAAATTTGTCTACACTTTTTAAATTCACATGTTGATCATATTCATGACAAGCTTAGAAATGAAAAAAACAACAAAACGTCAGGAAATGACGTCACGTCCTAATGACGTCATATACACTAAGCGTCCAAATGACGTTTCCCGTACTTTCAGGTAAGAGTCCAATCACATGAAGAATACACTTAAAAACTAGAATTCAGTTGAAATTAAACCGAAATCTATTTTAGTTGATACATAGTCCTGTCTTGAATGCACTTATAAATCATATTATTACACATTTATTTAAGCCATAAGTTGTCCTATTATTTAACTTAAATTGTAGATCCTCTCTGCAGCATTTCCCAGGTTTTCTTAGTATTTAATCTTCCGCAGTTGATAATTATGGTCTCAATTTTTGCATGAAAAATAAAAAGTATAGATTTTTTAGATAAATAGATATACCATGTATTTATATAATAATACAACAAGTGAAATTGTAAAAGAATTGTAGAAATGAAGATTAAAATATTAAGCTAAAAAGTTTTTTCTTCTTATATATTTTCATTTCTAAGCTTGTCATGAATATGATCAACATGTGAATTTAAAAAGTGTAGACAAATTTCTTGAAAAAGGCAATATTGCCGAAAATTTGAATTAAAGAGTTGTTTTAAATAGAAAAACAGTTATAATTATTATTCCCTGAGGAATATTGAAAGTATTTGTTACAGATTAAGTTTGCATTTGATTAGCAGAAGTTGTGTTATACACTTTGTTTAGTTGGCCGAAGTTGATGTTTTGTTTTTATCACAACGTGGTTAATATGAGATTGCACTTGTGCTAAGCGACCAAAAGCCGTTAAAATTATACATTTCACAGACAAAATGCATATGGAATTAAATTTATAAAGGAGTTTTAAAACGTATTTCCAAACTTCTGCAATAAGTTTAAGCCGATTTCAGTACGACATGGTGGTACAATGTTTTTTTACTTTTTTCGAAGTTGACCATGGCGAGTAAGACGTTTGGTCTGCAGAATTACTAAATGCCAAAAAGAAGCGAAAGTGAACATCACGTGGTCTGCAGTGAGTACGAGTCAGCCACTCCGCCATACACTGTCTCCCGCGATATTGTAAACAATGATTTCATCCAAATCAGCCTCCTTCTGATTCTTGTTACTTTGAAATCAAGCAAGATGCTGAATACACAGACTTTCGTTCAATGTGAGCAACCAGGTATTTGACACATTTAGTTCTGACACGGAGACTACTTGATTTGTCTACTTCACAATACCTACAGAGCTGTCGGTTGATTTAGCCATATGTAACTAAGCATGTATGTTTAAATTAGCCATGTATGTCCACACCTACTATTCTTCCCCCTCAATGTGAATAGGAAACACATTAAACTCTGCATGTTGCTACTACAGAAAGGTTGTGTGGAGCTGTTCCTCGGATATTTTCCCATGTGAAGTGTGTACATGTGAGGTTGAAGACTTTTGCTGTCTGTCTGTTCGTCCGATCGCCTGTAGCCCACGCAGTCGATTGATTCACAAATCCTGTACAACCACGCCAAAGGCTGAGTTTGCTAAAACGTCTGTACCGTGGTATTGGCCAGATTGTGAAACAGCACACCACTCGGAAATTTGACGATAGTACTGGTAGCACTTACTCAAATTTCAATGGAAGAGAACCAACCACCCCGAATATATCGATCCCTCACCAACTATCATCTACTTTCCAGAGTATACCTCCAGATTGTACGAAACAAAGGCAGAAATATTGAAGACCTGGTTCAACTAATCCGGACATTATTATCGGCACAGACACATGGTTATCACACAATATATAAACTTCTTACTTCCAAGTAAGTTGTCCACAGACAGCGCATATGGCGGAGTTCTTGTGACCATTAAGATTAATATCGATGTACAAAGCGTTATAAGGAAGTGGAACTCATAACAAGAACCATCGAGACGGGCGAGAATACAATATTCATCTTGGAATAATATTGTCTTCCAGACAAATTTGATGTGCATAACGCGTGTTCAACCATCAAGGATAAATGCAAGAATTCTATAAACATACATGTATATATTTGTATGCAGGACACTTCAATGTGCCAAACAATGAGCCAATATTTCGATTGCACGGCCTACTTCAATTTAATTCCTGAAATATTTCTGAAAAATTGACGGTCGTCTGTTTATATCGATACATTGTTCAAGTACAAATGTATAATGAATGTTCCGGATCATTTTACTTAAATTTGTTATGTATGAGCTAAACACAACCAATAACTCACCAACACTGCATATCTGGTTTATACATTTGTCAAACTTGGTTGGGGATCCTACACAGTCACTTCCACCATATTGTGGAGGCGGGTTGTCACACTTCCTCGTAGAGACCAGCACACCCACACCACACGTCACAGTGCATGGATGAGCGGAATAGTCCCCCCAGCCTCCAGCTAAAGAACAATTACTATAAACAATTATTAGAAAATTTACAAGCTTTAATTTCTAATCATTGCGGAAACAAATATACCAGAACGTTCAGACTCAAGCGTTTTGTTTATTCTGACATCATAAGCGGTTCCCTCAAAATTTATTTCAGGATATGGCCGAATAAGCACGATTAGCACGTGGCTTAGATTGAAATTGAGAAAGACATACTCGCTTACTGTGTTTAGCTATAAGCTAAGAGTCGAGAATTATTGCAAAGAAATCAGCACGTTTTGCCATAATTTTTATCAACGGTCCACATGTTTCACGATGCATAATTTAGTTCTTATATCGATAGACACAATTCTGGAGAAATACTTAGAATATGAATGGTTTTACTGACTGTTTAAATGATATCTACCGAACCAAATAGTGCACAAAACGACCATCAGTTTCCTTACAGACTTCCATCTGATAGTACGTAATGCAAATGGATAAAGTGAATTGATCTTTCTAGAATAAAAGTAAACAGCTAGCAACTTACGTATCGGGCAGTTTACAACTGGGCACACCCGCACCTGGTCATGTTTGCCAGCACAATCGGACCCGCCGTCCTGTGGAGCAGGATTGTCACAGGTTCTGTACCTTACATTATATCCCAGGCCACAGGAAGCACTACATTTACCCCAGCTACCCCAATCACCCCAACCTCCATCTAGAAAACGGTTCATTTTAGACGTTATTTTCAATATGTAAAACGTTGCACTACATGGCACCAGACATTTGAAAAATGATGATTCGAATGGCATAATGACAGGAGGTTTGAACAGATTATACACAAAGCTTCCAATTTAGTGGTACATGGTATATAAAAAACATAATGTACTTGTACATATAATATAACTAAAACTCTAGAAAACATATTTTGTATGTTGATAATCTTATCGGGACTAAAAAGCACACAATGACACAAGCCAGTACATTCAAACACAAATACAAATATAGTTTGCTAAATTAAAACGCAAAATAAAGATCGCCAAGTTGGCCCCAACTCGCATCGTCTGAGTATTGAGTAAGTGGCCAACATTGCAACTTATGTCTTCATGTACTACTTTACTACAGTAAAGTGGTAACCATGGCCCCTTTGTGCAGTGGACACAGAACAATTTCATGTTTTACGGAAGGGGGAAGGAGCAAGTTAATATTCTTACTGCTGGCTCACGAGGAGAAGCCATTTACTTTAGTGTCTACTTTTTTGTAACAGTCGCCCCTATGTTCAATTGTCTGGCAATAAATATAACCCATCTTAAGAAAGAAGTGAATGTAATAATGGTACAAATTGATGACATTTCTACCATTAGTTCTTGAAAAAAAAAACGTTTAAAGAATTTTCTACTTCTAGTCACAGTGGCTCCTGTTTGCAGTGGGTCGGAACAATTTTCTACTGTAAGAAAGGAGTCAGTTCAATCATGCAACAGAGCACTTATGACAATAAGTCCATATTTTAATACTTTTCTATTCTTAGAAACAGTGGCCCCTGTACGCAAATACCACAACCAATTCCTATTTGTTCAATGCAAAGATGCAACACATTTCAAGAAAGTTGAGGATGTTGTTACCACTGGTTCATAAGAAAAGCCGTTTAAAGAATTTCTGTTTAGTGAAAGTGGCCTTTGTGTGCACTGAATCGAAATTATTTCGTATTTTAAGGAATCAATGCAAGGATGTTAAAGGCCAAATTTGGTGACTTTCCTACAATTGGTTCATGAGAAAAGATTGTTTAAAGAAATTTCTTTTTTAGACACAGTTAATTTATTGTATCTGTGTGCAGCGGACCAAAACCATTTCCTGGTTTTGAAAGGGGACACTGCAGGACTCTTACAAAGCAAGTTTGGAGAGGTTCCTTCCATAATGTATTAAAAAAAGGTTGTTTTAAGATTTTTATATTTTTCAGTAACAGTGGCCCCTGTGTACAGCTCCGTATTATTGAGAGAGGTCAATGCAAGGATATTTAAGAGTAAGTTCATGAGAAAAAAATATATATATTTATAGGAAAAGTGGTCCCTGTGTGTAGCAGACCTAAACCATTTCCTATTTTTTGAAGGGGGATACTGCAGGAATGTTAAAATACAAGAAAGGAAATTTTCCTACCATTAGTTCATGAGAAAAAGCGTTAAAAGCCGTTTATAGAATTTTCTGTTTTTAGTAACAGTGGACCCTGTGTGCAGCAGACAAAAACTATTTGAAGTTGGTCAATGTACTGCTGCTACAGAGCAAGTCTGCTAACTTTCCTACCATTTGGTTCTTGATAAGAAGCCGATTAAAAAAATATTTTTCGTAAAGCAGCGAACCGGAACCATTATACATATAATAATTATTTGAAGGGAGTCAATACAAGGATATTAAAGGGCATGGTTAAAATCTGACAAGTAGCTTTAGAGAAGAAGAGCTTCGAGTGAAATGTTGACAATATAAACGACGGACAATCCACTCGTACTAATAGTTCATCCATTTTTCTATCAAAAACAAGCACACAAAACAACTACAAACAGCATATGAATCGAATGCGAATTACCTTGCCTTCAGATGTATGTACATAATCATATTTCTTACCAACTATGTGCAGGCATTTAGCCTCGTTGCACACATCCTGGTCAAAAACAGCCCCAACACAGCTATCTCCGTTGATACAGTGTCGGCCACGGAACCGGGTACCATCGTCACAAGAGGCACTACAAGCAGACCAATCTGACCATGGGCTCCACACTGAAACAAAAATACTAATATACATAACACATGTAAAGTATGGTACCTTGTGCTCTACCTTGGGTATACCAGTATTAGTACTAGAAGAGGCAGGGGATCAACACCAAAACATGTAATAATTCTAAGTTGATAAACAAAACTAGTCTGTGATTGAATCGATTTGAGGTGCACTCTTATTATTACATTTATATTAAGTTACTGAACTTGTATGGCAAACATTACTTGGAACGAGTAGAGTTTGTGGGAACAACGAGCTTTACTTGGAACAAGTTGATTTGACGGGAACAACGATTTTAACTTGGAACGAGTTGATTTGGCGGGTGCAACGTGCTCGCCAAATCAACCAATTCCAAGTTATATTTCGCTATACAAGTTCAATAACCTTTTCATTACATATTTTCATATTGGGTATGAATAACGTGACATTCTGTTACCAAACAACAATAAATAAATGACGAAATGATCAACTATAAAATGTTCATACTTAATAAAGTTTGAAAATGGAAAACAGCTCCCCGGCGTACTACCTACATGGTAACGTACTGCCTGGTACAGTAAGGCCAGGTAATCGAGACCAAAACATGTTCAGTAATAATGTTAACTAGTACAAAAATAAATATATAAAGAACCAAAGACTTATGTGGGAAGATGTCTTAACGGCGAAACTGGACATATTTGTACACAACTCAATCATAACGCAGCGTTTGAAATCGAAAGTGCATATTATAGACATAGTCAATGGTACTGCAAATAAAAAGCGTTTAGACAACATTTGCTCGTGAAGAAGCGACATACATAGGAAATACGGGCACATGTCAACACAGTTTCAAAGTAAAAAGGAACATAGTTCTGTCATTTAGTCAGTTAATTGATAGTTTTATATATGAGTAACTTCAATTTGAGCATGGGTTTAAATAAGTCCAAGTCTAATCAACAAATCCATCCCTTTGTGATCCTTTTCTTACCGGAACAGGTTGGTCCACAAGATCTTCGATTAGTCTCATAAGCGCCGGATTTAGAACCGAGTGAACAGTGAGAAATATCAGTAGATACTTGGGTTGTTTTATTTTGTGATACTTCGCGGCGCGTACAGGCCCTAAGCTGATATTGTGTGCCGTCACATGTGGCATTACAATGAGTCCAACTTGTCCAGTGTTCCCAGTGATATGAAATTGAACGAACCACTGAAAAAAAATTGAAACTCATTTTCCGCCACATGGAGCTGTACAAAAATATCAGGTACCCGCATGGACTAAACATCACTGGTTAAAAAATGATTATGTTTCAGAAGTATTGGGTTTTTCACATGGCAGCAAATATTGAAAGATCTCAGACTTCTAAAATTAGGAGTTCAAATACAAATACAATACAAATACATTTGTATAGCATTCATTTGTATAAAAATGTATCGTACAATAGTATGTTGCGCTTCACATGCACAGTTCATAGTTATGTACAAAGTCATATATACACAACAACATCACAGTTAAGTCTTAATTATAAAACTTTGTATAAAGATGTGTTTTCACTTTTCTTCCGAAGTTATTTTCTTTGTGATACGTTTAAGGTCTTTTGGGAGAGCATTCCATGATTTTGGATCAACCAACTCTATTGATCTGTCAGCAATTCTTGGTCTATTTCTAGGAATCGCTGAATAAAATGCGTCTCATCAGATGATCTCAATTTGTATTTTCCCTGAACAACAATTGAACAATTTCTAAAGTTCGGCAACAAACTATATCTGCTGTTTTAAGTGAATTAGGCAAATATCCATTAATACTTGCACATTGAATCCGAAGTATTATAGTTTTTTGAAAACTCCAATTGATATGTATACATGTACTAGACAAAACTTCTAACGCAACACCTGCCTATTCCTGCTTTATTTAATTATTACATTCTTTATTCTTTATTTAAAATCTGCCAGCTTAGATTCTGCCAGCTTAGATTTGGCTATTATGTCTTGTAATTATGAAGACGGTGAGTAGATACTGCCGTTATATGAATTTCAAAATGATCAAGTGATATAAATCATATGGTAGAAAATTTCAAGTTTACGTTTAAACCCCTATAGACTTTACAGGGGTTGTTGCCTTGATGCCTTTTCGTTAGGAAACTCCCTCTTAAAGCGTTTCTGCCATATTATGCATTTGTACCACTCGAACATTTTGAAATTATCATTAGTATTGTAAGACGATAGTAAGGTTCTATCATTTCACGATAAAGATATAACAAATTTGTTGATTAACATATATGTCATCTTACTGAAACAAGTCTACAGAAAAACGGTTACATCCTCCTTTAACTGTTGAAAATCAGCAGAAAATAAGACATTTGAGCTTTGAGAAATTTCTAAAAATAACTCTTTTGACGGAGATCCTTTTACACAAAGATATTTTATCCAGAAAAGGCAATGCCAGTTATGGTAAATCAAACAATAAAGTAAGACAAGTTATTCCCTGATACCATCAAACATTCACTCAGACTAATAGACAAAGGAATGAATCTTCCAACTTAGAGACCATGCATCAGACAGTGTATACACAGTCAAAAATGAAATAGATCTACATGTATATAAAAACAATGCTTCTGCCAAGTTCCAAGGTACACGGAAATCACAACCACAAAAAAGTAGACAAACCACATATAAGAGGCTAAACACACCCGTATATAAAAACAATGCTTCTGCCAAGTTCCAAGGTACACGGAAATCACAATCACAAAAAAGTAGACAAATCACATATAAGAGGCTAAACACACCCGTATATAAAAACAATGCTTCTGCCAAGTTCCAAGGTACAGGAAATCACAATCACAAAAAAGTAGACAAATCACATGTAAGAGGCTAAACACACCCGTATATAAAAACAATGCTTTTGCCAAGTTCCAAGGTACACGGAAATCACAATCACAAAAAAGTAGACAAACCACATATAAGAGGCTAAACACACCCGTATATAAAAACAATGCTTTTGCCAAGTTCCGAGGTACACGGAAATCACAATCACAATTATGTAGATACACCATTCAGAGGAGAGTTAACACACATTTAAGTACACGAGATAGGTTAAATTCAACGTTATTGCCTTCTAACGGTTAGACAACCGAAACACTAGGGGTTGAAAACTGAGATGTAGCATGCAAATTAATCTTTACTGGTCGTTACATATAAGAATTAAAAATATGGGTTTCGTAAAAGTACGCTAGAGCAGTAACAGGTGTAGACGCCATTACCAATTACACTTCGGCACGGGTGAAAATTAACTTTATATAACTCTATATAAAGAACGGCAATTCTTGCATTTCTAGAAACTTTATATAAATCTATATCAAACACGACAACTCTTGCATTTCTGGAAAAAATAGACTGTGTCTACAGTTTTCATCTCAGAAGTACCTCAATTTTTCAATGAAGAGAGACGCATATATTTGATCTCCATGCATCTTTTACTCACCACGTATTGTATAATAAGAAAAGTTTAGTGAATAACATGTATCCCTTCTGCTACAAACTATTTTTATCAACGCACAATGTATGACTATTAATATAATTTAAAAGTTGACATGGGTAAGTATCATCTACATCAGGTCCCTTCACTCATAAGTCCATATTTATATTACAGTTAACCAACAAGTTAACAACACGGTGAAATAATTCGGAAATATTTATACCGGTATATCACGGTATTGAACATTAAACACATATTAATGTAGTCACAGATGCTTGAGGTCTGGACCTCACCCCCTTATGCCTGACCCTCGCCCCTGCTCACTGCAGTATCTTTAAATAAATCCTACAACTGCGTGTAAGCTAACCAATTACAGTTGCAATTCCTTATTCTATTTACCTACTGATCACATGTTTATGCTGACAATGTATATAAATACAAGATTTGAAACAACTCGATTTCCTCATCACATCTCAGGTATACTGTTTATGTCATTTCTAAAAATAGTACCGATTCGAAAACTATAGGCACCCGGCTATGGCCTTTATCGATCGTGTAAAAATGGAACCAGTCGTTTTATTGTGCGACACAAATATATAGATCTGTTTTCAAATTTACCGCGATAGCATTCACACAAGACAAAATCCGCGCTGTAAACGTAATGGTACCCCACGCACACTATTTCATATACTGCGATGCGGGAGACCTATTTTTATAACTTCATGTATATACTAAATCTGATTTGTGCAGAAGTGACAGAAGTGTTTTTCCTCGAAATTATCTTAATTCAATCGTATTCGATGCAGTTTCGAGTGGCATTTTATTCAGAAAATTGTTTTGCATTGGAAAAACCGGTTAGTTATTCCTTAGTTACACACATGCCTTAAATATGCGATTGGAGTTTTCAGTTGTTTCAAATCTTGTATTTATATACGTTCCGTACAACATGGGACAAGAATAGATTGGGTGGCGAGCTCTGTGAATGTAGTGATTAAACTTAAGACAGGTGCGATTTGGTGTTTCTAGAATCAAAAAGTCATGTGACAGAACTGATTCTGAATCGAACGGTTCTTGTTTCGGAATAAGATATACTCTTCAGAAAGGATATAATAAAAGGAGGTCAAAATCGTTTTTAAATATTAAAGCACTAGTGATAAAATGTATCAATCTAATAATATGAAAATATGCACCCAATTTTGTTTCCACGTGCCTACACGTGGCTATAGAAATTCTGCTTGAAATCCAAAATTAAAGGAATTAATTCCGAGATGTAAAAAGGCTTAATCGAACGCATCAGAAGTGCTTCTAGGAATCAATTCTCATTTCAGAACTTCCAAATCAATCCGTCTTCCGAAATAGATGAAGTTAATTCCGAGAAGCAAAAAAATAATCGAACGCTTCAGAAGTGCTTCTAGGAATAAATTCCCAATTCAGAACTACCAAATCGCACCCGTCTTTATACATGTACCTACCAGGGCAGTTTGCCGAACAGGTACGTGTTTCGATCTCCTTACTCTCTTTATATGTGTAGGGTGGTGAAGCAGTCACGTGAAGTACATGGCCGGCACTTGTAAAACAATGGCTGTATGGATGGGGTCTGGCACTTGAAATAGATCCGTTTGCAAAAGATGCGAAACATTCTCTACTTCTTTGATGAGAACCATCGCACGTAGCGCTACAATGACTCCACGCTGTCCACCGTCCCCATATGTGTGCAGAAACTGGTTTTAAAATAACACATGAGTATATAGTTTAAGAAATAAAATATCAGTGTGTTAATAGTTAATGCAGCCCTTTAGTAAATTAGAGCATCTTGGTCTGGCCCCTCAATGTGTCCTTGTGCTAGGCACCTATGCTTCAATTCACGCTGCTGTAAATGGGAACAATTAATACAAATTTATTGATTTCACCCAATGAAAGGCTATTGGTTCAATCAAAAATGGCGTCTCAATAATGATAAATTAAACGTAATAACATGTATATAGAGGACCAACATTAATCTACTCAACCCATTTATAAATGGGCTTATAACGCTGGTCCGTTTTCCAATCAAATAAATGTTATCTTCCGTGTGTTTGGGCTTCTTCACGCTTACACTTCTATTGAGTTTCAGCTCACGATAAGTTACTCCGAAGAGCATTTTGGCCTTTTACTCAAGTAACTAGAGCAACGAGAGTTCATAGTCGAACAACTCGGGTAACAGCAAACTTTCCGCACTAATCATAGCTTCATCACTGAAGAGCCAACATCTAATAACACGGCTGGCTGGATCACAGCTCAAAATCATTGTGCGCAAGGAGCTGGGCGTGAGCATTTTACATTATTCACAAGCCAGAACCAGGTACAAGGCTTTGATTGGCTGATTATATTTACTGGTGGGAATAACATTTAAAAATAACAGTTATACTAGGTAACCTGCCCTTAGATAAGAAATGCATACTACACATATTAGATGGACTGTTGTTGAAGCCCGTTCTCTCTACCCATTGGAAGGTATAGTATTTTACAGACTGGCTCAACAAGTCTGTGCCGAAATTTTATTTCAATGTAGTATTTTTTAAAATGTAATTTGGCATCATATTATGAAGAGGACTTGTGTTCGAGTCCCGACCTGAGCTTCTGGGGCGTATCAATGAGCACGATACCTAATGCCTAACGTGCGTTAGTCTACGCAGTTGTGAAGGGTATCACTGTATTTCTCTCTCTTTTTTATGATGAGCCATAGGCCTATGTGGTGTCTCGAGAATTATTAACAATAAATTATAAATATTAAAATAATGTTTAAAGCAGTTTTCTTAAATTTGCTTAAAAACATTTTCTAAGTTAAATATTGTTACCTTAACAATAAAGTATATTGGTATTTGTGTACCTGCAAAATGTGCCAAGATCACAAAACTTGCGACAGCAATAATGGAAACCCTGGCCATTATGCCTGAAATTTAAAAAATCGCTTTATTTGTTAATTGCATATTTGGCAATAACTTCGATACAGTAATATCATTGATATTATTTACCTCCGAAAAAAGACCACTCTTCAAATAAAGCACTGACAGCCAAGTCTGCTAATATTGATCTTTATGCAGACGACTCAACACTTTATAAATCAAGTTATAATGTATCTGACATAGAAAATAATCTTCAAAAAAGTCTAAACAGTATAAATGAATGGTGTATACTGAATAATATGTCTTTGCACCCTACAAAAAGAAAATGTATGGTGTTATCTTCAAAACATAAAATCAAAACAGTAAGAAAGTTAAAATTGAAAATAGGACGAACTCTGATAGAAAATGTTATCACTCAAAAACTCCTAGGAATATGTATTAATAACACACTTTCATGGAAATATCAAATATCAAAAGTATGTAGTAAACTTAACTCAAAAGTAGCATTATTAAAACATATTATATACTTCTTGTCTGAGGACATGAAGCGAATGTATTATAACGCATATATTATGCCATTATTTGACTATTGTTGTACTGTATGGGGAAAGGGAATAAATTGCAAATCGGATATTAATAAAATAACGAAAATTCAAAAGAGAGCGGCTAGAATTATATTAAATAAACCATTACGAACTAACTCATGTGATATGTTCAGAGAATTAAAATGGCTTTCGTTTGAAAATAGATGTAATTATCACATGGGGCTACTTATTTACAAGTGTAAAGATAGCCAAGTTCCAAATTATATTCCAAATCTTATAACTTTTTCAACCAATAGCAGATATAATCTACGTTCAACTGAACGTCTTGATATTGTTCCACCGAAACCAAAACCAGTTTATTTAAAAGATTCATTCACATACAGCAACGCAAATATATGGAGAACCATACCACCAAGTATCAGAAATCTTCCTTCACTTAATTCATTTAAACACAACTACAAAAACATGCTATTAGACGAACAGACCAAAGCTTAAACTGTTTATTGTATTCATCGACTGTTTTATCGTGCTTCGTATTATAGCATTTATATCAGTTACTTGAATGTTTTTCTTACTGTTACATTTGTGATACTATTGTGTACTTGCCATTGAATTTAAAATCTAATATTAAGGAGTGTTTGTCGGGTGTACATGAATCATATGTTTGTTTCTGACATGTGTGTTTTTAATTATGTGTTTATTCCACTTGATAGTTTTGTATTTGCTTTATTTTCTTTTTAGTTTTTATCGATGGACACATTGTAAATAAGAATATGTAATTTGTTACATAACTTAATGTGTAATACCTTCGTAAAATAAAGAAATTATTATTATTATTATTATTATTATTATTATTATTATTAAAGCCCAACAAAGAGAAAAAACTGCATGGTTCATCAGAAATATGTCAACTTTAAATTGCTTCAGCTTTTTCCACCGAACTGTCTATGGTAAAAGGTAAGACTGCTTTGAAATACAGTTTTTTTAATAACTGACTAATTACTTTACCTTTTTAATTATACCTATTGATGATTAAGATAATACATCAAAACAATTGACGGACCGAAATGCTGCACCTGTGACGAGAATCTAGTAGCAGGCAACACATTTACAGTTTTCACCCGTCCAAGACGACAGTAACTGTCTAAATGGATTAAAAGTGGAATCGGATGTCAAAGTTTCAGAGCACAGGAGCAGCCACAGGTGGAAGGAACATACCTTTGACTTTTTTAAGCTAATGTTTTTTGTATGCATCTTAAAATTTATATCAGAATAGATAATAACAAAAAATCTTTTTTTTCTTCATAGTTCTTTACTATCGTCTATAGTTAAGAGCTATGAGGAAAAAAAAAGAAAAACAATTGTTTTCCTTTATTCTGATATAAATTTTAAAATGCATAGAAAAAGTCATTAGCTTAAAAAAAGTCAAAGGTATGTTCCTTCCACCTGTGGGAGCAGCATATTTAAACAAATGCTTACAAACGGTTATTGTTTTGACGCGTAGGATTTAAAGTATTTAATAACGAAACATTAATTGAAGAATTTCTTTTTGTAATCCTGTGATGCTAAACCATTCAGTATTATAATAGTTTAAACAGCCAGACCGCATTCGTCTAAGATGCAATGAAGGAAGCTCAATTCTACTTAAGATTGTAAGAAGAGGAGCAATCGTCATACATGAATATCTGAACTCTTTCTTGTGTTTGTTCCATTTTGTAGATCAAAAATGCGAAAATGAAATATGACAAAATGAAAGTATGAAAAATTGTACGTTTGTTAAGTTTAATTTTAAAAGTCTTTTCCAATTTGTTTCAAAATATTTAGCTGCCTTCATGTTCCTAATATGATTGTTAAGATTTATTTTGTAACCAATATCTTTATCCAATAGTTTAATTGTATCTTTACAAGAAATCTTAAGTACCAGACCCTGTTTCAAAATCTAAAATGATCTTTTGCCTACTGCTATAGACCGAAATTTGTCTAGGTTGACTTCCATTTTATTACACTTAAACCAGTTAGCAAGTACATTATAGTAAACTTTCTTTTTTATGAATCATGTATTAATTCATAAAAAAATCCGGTTTAATTCTGTACAGAAAAAATTTAGACAAACTGATTTAAGATGACTTACCTTCAGCTTTGACTAAAATCTCAAAAAGGAGTGGGACAAATTTGAGAGATAAGAGTGCTATATTTAGTATCGTTATGTTCCTCAGTTCACGAATGCACATACAAGATTCACGATAACGTATACAAGAATAATACATGTTTATGATCATAATTATCGGTTTAAGTGCATGTTCTGCCTAAACGAGGTTAATCTAGCCTAACACTGATCGTTCCTATTTCCTATAGCAATATTTCAAAAACATTTTTAATATGTAAAGTTTTTTTTAACAATCAGTATAAGATGTGACCTGTTACTTAACTTCGCTTGTTTTACAACAATTATGTCTGTATTAAGATACAAATGTAAAGTAGTCTAAAACAGGTCTTAACTATGAACTCTAACCATTGTGAACTAATATCTATTTTTAAAGAGATACAGAATTACTTTTATCATGACCAGAGTAAACGCTTATTAAATTGTGTTTTAACACCCGAAGGTGGTTGAGCCTAGTTTGCTCAAGTTCAGTCGCTCCCAAAACATCTTCAAACTTAAAGGCGAAAAGCGCTTGAAGCTTTAACTAACGGTACCCGTTCACAACCGAATTTACTGGGGGTCGAACCTAGAACCTTTGGTTCACTAAGACTTGAATTTAAACCGCTAAAGCAGACCTCTGACGTTGTATTTCTACTAATTTTCTGCCACTTAAAATGCTTATATGAGGCGGTGCCTTTAACGTACAGCTATTCGCAGACATAACAGTCTTCAAACTAGTTTGCCAAATGCAGAATTATTTTCTTAGTGTTTGCCCGACATTTTTGACCAATTAAAATGTCTATAAAATTTAAAATGTCCCCTGTCTATTTGCCATAAACTTCTGACAGGTTATTCTATGTATCACTCTGTCTTTAATGTAGATGTGAGTGGTTTTACACGTAACACTACGTAATAGTTAGAGGCTAAATAGAAAAGAAACCCAAAGGAGGAGTGCTAGCGACCGATTGGTTGTCTATGTTGGATAAATTTCTCTGTTTTAGCCTCTAACTGACTAAGTGTTTGCCCTGCATTTGGTTTTTATTTACTTTTTTCATGACGTCATGCTCAAACATGTCTATAGAGTCTCGCTCTGTTAAGACAGAGAGATACATAAAATAACCTGTCAAAAGTTTATGGCAAATAAACAGGGAACATTTTGAAATTTTAGTCATTTTCATTGGCCAAAAATGTAGGGCTAACACTAAAAGTCTTTAGATACACTCTTTAACCAGAAGATAAGAACTTATATCTAGGTCTGATGATATCAAATTTTAAATATGGTCTTATTTTCGGACACTGGAGAAGAATGCTTTATTACTGTTACTAGTTACCCAAATGCTGCAAGAATGCATGAACATATACATTTCTAGTCCGATCTATGTATATGTAACACAAACCTATAGAAACATTTGGGCAAAATGGATAGTGCAGAAACATAATTATATCCCACAAAAATGATCTTTTACTATACATATATAATCATCGATATATATAATGTAAGATCTCCGAAATAATGTAATGCTCTTCCGCCGACAGCTTTTTTACAAATTCTAAAACATTTACTTATTTTACGGTTGTCTATTTTATGATCTGTTTATCCCTTCTAAATATGTAAATGCAAATCACTTTTGGAAAATAATCGAGCAAATCAGAATTAATCAATAACATATGTCATATCACGCGCTGGGTAGGGTGGCGCGGTGGTCGTGTGGTTAACGCTCTGGACTACCGGCAATCCGGAGGTCTTTGGTTCGAATCCCGACAGGGGCACTGGAAATGTTCTATTCTCGTGCATCTAGAATGAGCTGGTTAGAAACCCAGAGGTAGTCTCGCCTTTTATCGTGCTATCAAGGTCTTCCAAAATGGCGGGTATCCGGATGTTGGTCACGTGATACGCGCCAGGTTACTCGTTACCGGATCAGACTATTTGAAAGACCTTGGTGCTATACACCGACCACGTAAAAGAACCAAGGAGTCTATTCGTAAAAAGAGCTATGTCTTAGTCATATTACAGGTATTTTATATTATTAATGTTGTTGTCGGTCAATAGCTGCTGACTCAAAATAAAAATGTGTATCTTGTATCTTATAGATGCCGACTCAAAACAAAAAACTTGTCTGGTACCAGGATTCCCTTATATTTGTATCCGTCTCTCCAGCCTGCATCAGTCAGGGGTCTAAGGTTCGCGAGAATAGGATCTCGTGGGGGGGGGGGGGGGGGGGGGGGGGGGGGGGGGGGGGGGGGGGGGGGGTTCGTTAAACACGGCAAAATGGGGAAAAACAGTACATTTTATGGTAGAATATCTGTTAATGGGAAATAAAATGGACAAAGAAACACATACTTATTTTCAAAATATAAAAGAGAGTTTTGACCGAAGGACCACAATGGAAATAAGAGCTTGCTCTTTACTGTGTTATCCTTGGTACTTGGTACTGAAAAGTACATACAGAATATTAAGAGAGGTAACTCGTACGAACCACGCACACACATGTTGAAGTTAGTTCCCATATGCCTCTTTCCGTTGTGATACGCTTCTTTTATAGTTATGTAAAATTGTTTACTACAAATAAACCACTGCACTAATTTGACATCCTGACAACCCTTGTTACTGTTTCCGTTTAAGATTTGAATCCTACAAATATGGGTTCTACTGTTTTCTATATAGAATCGCTTAAATACAACTACTTTGTCATTATTTTCAGTCTTACACGTCTTGTATGGACACCCTTATTTTGAAGATCTGTCTCTATATAAACAAAAATTAGGGAAAAAAACCAGATTCTTGTGTATGTATGAGGCTCCCCAGAAGGGTCATATTTTCAGAAGTAGGCATTTAAATCACATGAAACTTGGCACGAATACTTGTATTTGATAACTACATTGAATTAAATCGTCAAAGAATAATTATGAATACTTTTAATTTTTCTTATATTCTCAAACGTAGTCCTTATTAAATATACTGCCATTTTCCTCGTGATCCAATACAATACATTCAATACAATATTCATTTATTATCGGATAGGTTTAAACATGTAACACAAGTTATGTATAGCTTTTGACCGACTTCGAGATCCGTGTTTAGAAGGCACTTTCATGGTAGATTGTCTTTTCTCACCTATGAGATACATATTTCCGCGCATTTACCCATGTGAGATAAACTTATCTCACATCGCTTATCTCACATCACTGCCGGACTATTTCTACGTTAATTGTAAGCAGACATAAAAATCGAAAAATGACTGTAATTTTTATTTTGAAACAAACATAGGGTTGTTGGTATTCATTTTCTTAGTTAGATCATTTTCCATCCATCTACAGCAGTTTTGAAGTAAAATTCGAGAAAAAGTTGATTTTCATTTTTTCATCCCCATCCTGTATTTGCACTTATTCCTTCTTACTTGTGTGAAAATGCGATTTAAACGGTGAGAAAATAAATCTACCATGTCCATTGAGTTGCGGATAAGGAAAGCCCGCCCTCGTGTGTGGACGTATCTCAACCCTCGGGTGGGATTTCCTTATCCACAACTTATGAGCATGTTAGATTCACTTTTTGTTTGATGTTCAGTCGTTAAAAGGGTCCACTACATGTAGTTTTAATCCATATTACAGGCTTAGTTTAGTTTATACTAATTTATTTTAGCTCGATTGTGAAGAAAGCTTTGAGCTTATCGAGTCACTCTCGAGTCCGCTTAGAACTGGAAAAACGAGTACTGGTGTCATATGAGGAGGTACGGTCGTGACCTTTTATGGGGCTCGAACCCGCAACCTCCGGGATAAGCGGCAGACACCTAAGCCTCTACACCACTAAGTGTAAGCTAAAACGAGCCAAAACGAAAGTGACTTTGGGTAGTAGCAGATAAATGCTGTTTACAGCACATGTTCCAGTCACTTGACCAGGACTTTCTTGCATCATGGTTAACATGCCGTTTTTCGCTATTTTCGTTTGTATAAAGATATAGATAAAAATAAAGATAGTCATGCAAGATTCGAAAGACTGAAAAAGCTATATTTAAGCGATTTTATATAGAAAACAACAGAGTCCGAATTTGTAGGTTTCAAGCCTATAAGACTGCTTTACATTTAGTATCTTTACACCTAATGATAGCTGGATGCCTATTTTTACGATAAATAGTATTTACGAATCACATTGTTGCTATGAAAATTATCTCCCTTAGAACGGCAAATTAAACTGTGGGCTTATATTTTTGTTTTACCAAATATCATGTTGTGTATCTGATGTCAAAAGAGAGAGATTATTGATGATACGTGAAACAGAGAGGTAAACTCTATTTAAAGCTAGTATTAGGCGTAAGAACAAATTATATTGGTCCCTTAGCAACTTCGCCATCTTGTTTATCAAATATGGCGGATATGTGCAGGTTTGTTGATGTCCAATCGGCGATTTTTAAAGATTTCATTCTCAATAACATGAACACGATATATCTATCCGAGCCTTAAAGATGGTCCGCTATAAATATTGATGTTTTTAATATTATAGAATAGTTCCAAAATAGAGATTTTGATTTAAAATAATTTCAAACAGCATTTTTCATGATTTTAGCAGGTGATGTGTTTATCATATTTATATTGTAAGCAAATACTGGAAAAAAAATGTTTCATTGATAAAGAACTCCCAGTGTATGGAATGTAGCCAACAATTTTGGAAACATTACAAGGTGAGGCACTACCTAGGACAGGGTTTTATCAGGTTTTTTTTTTCAAATTCACTCCACTTCAGAGAATTTTGTTATTGTAGTGGTTATAGGTCACTTTCAACAGTCGTGCTGTTGGGTTTACCCTTGAGAGATGTGGTTGTGTTGTCTGCTTCCCATGGAGGTCTGGGTTCAATCCCAGCTAAGGGCGTAGGATTTTTCAACTTTGAGTTGATAAAGAGGGGAGAAGTGTAGTGTAGCTTTGCTGTTGGGTTAACCCTTTAGCAACTGGTTGTGAACTTGTGGTGTGACCGTGTCTGCTTTCAATGCTGGAAGTCAGGGTTCAATCCCAGCAGGAGACATAGAATTTTTCTCCTCTGGATTTACTTTATAATGATTAAGGATCTGCATGGTTCAAATAAGTTGAAAATTAACATAAATTCTTTCCATTTGTGTTCTCATTGAATCAGTAGTATTCAAAATTCAGCATTGTGCAGCACTTCCAATGCTGAAAAAAAGTTTATTACAATAAAATGTTACATGTGTGAAAGTTTGAAACAGAAAGTCGTCTCCAACACTAAAGCTGACGTGCAAATTTTGTGCTGAACATTTCTATTTAGATAGCTCAAACAAAATAGTTTTTAACCATTTTAGATACCAAATACTGGAACGTAGTTGTAACTACAAATCCAAAATATAAATTCTTCACCACACAACATCACGGCAACTCAAACTGTAGAATACAATACAAATTGTATTTCTTGTCGGTAACTCAATACAATAAACATTAGCTATGAATAGCTATTGACCGACTATATTACAACATCAGATAAAACAATACATACAACACAGAATACCATGATGTGACTTTCGCCAGTAGTCAAACACAGAAATGACAGTAAATTTGTCCTATGTAGTTCTGAAATGGCAATTCTGTAATGGGCAATTGTAAAAAGATATTCTAACATTGTTCTAAACATTTAGTGTTGTTGTTTACCGCCCTAAATACAGAGCTACTTATATGCACTTCTTTTATTCATCTTTAAAATGTTACCACACAGCGAGTCGCTGTCTTTTAAAATATTGTATTTCAATGCTTGTTAAAAATTTTTTCTAAATGCATATTTAGATATGTTTATTACGGTCGATTAATAAATCTGATCTTTTCTGTGTGTTCCAAAGAACCTAAGGTGTCTGTGTCACATAATTACATGTTCATCTAGAATACTAGTCTAGATTATTGATGTTTTTGTTCTTATTTTCAGTAATGAGTAGAATATGCCTACAAGTATGATGCAAGTAAGCCAGCCTGTCACCCACTCGCTGGGTGGCCAGACAATCAAACAAGTGCCAGCCCTGAAGTCTGTAGAGAAGTCCAGTGGTTTTAATATTGAGGTGGTTGAAAGGTCCATGTGCAGGCCTGAAGAACTTGGAATTGAAGTGGTTGAAAAGATTGTGTGGCAGGGATGGGAACCAGGCAGAGAATATACTAAAAATCTTGTCCTTAAAAATGTGAAAGTCAAAACGCAGAAGATTAAATACAAGTATGTATCTTTCTTTGTTTGCCTTAAGACAATTATTTTGAACTATTATCATGATTATTATGAAACTAAATGTACATTTTACTCTGTGTCAACAGTAAATCAATTACTTATTTAGACAATTTTAAAGGTATTTTTGTTTTTTCTTTGCTCAAGTGTGTGACTAGCACTGCAACTGGAGCTTCTGTCTGTGTAGTATTTGTGTTCCTTTACATACATGTATGAAAAAAAGTCACCAAAAATATTTGAGCAGTTACTTTATAATGAATTATGTTTTAGTTATGTTCTGATGCAAAGAAACATACTAAATGTACAACATAGTGAGTCATTTTCAAATGTGTTCAACAGTTGCATGTTTTCAGATCAAAATATTGAAGACCATTTTGCTTAAACTTTTACTTAACTTTATATTTACTTCTGTATTGCCTATATTTTCAGTGTTCCAAGCACAAGGTTTTTCACCACATTGTACCCAAAACAAATTGTTTTAAGTGCAGGGACCAGCTTTTCTCTACCTGTAACATTCAGACCACTTGAGAAGACAGTCTATGATGACAAACTCATATTCCATACAAAGGTGGGTACTTGTTTTGTTTAACTCAGGAATTGTCGTTAACATAAATGTAAATTTTAACTATGACTTTTTTTTTAATGCTAATTTACTTAATCTTTATTGGGAAACAAGGTGTAACAACCTATATCTATTGCTCTCGGGACTCACTCAAGATGGAATCATCCTAGCGAGAGAAAGAGAGGCAATGTGGAATCTGTGTCTTGCCTAGGGACACTACCACTACATGGGCACTGATGGGGATCAAACTCAGGACTGTCTTGATCTTGAGGCGAACACACTACCACCGCATCAAAGGCCTTTAAGGGTTTCCACTTTGATAACTTACGGAAACAAGCACTGAAGCACAGTGGTTAATATGAATATATTAAAAGATTAATGTAGATTAAAGTGAAATGGTTCGGGCAGAAATTTTTCTTAACAGTCTTTTTTATATTAAATCTGGAGACTGTGTGTGGACTGTATTAAACAGTTTGATATCTGCACAACTAGTTGTTTTTACAAAGATTTGTGGAAACTTGTTTGACGCTGTCAAGTACTACCACATTAGTCTAAAGAATACATTACACAGTTATGAATGTTACCGTTGTATTGTGCTATTTGTTATACACTCTTGAAACCTGTTGCAATACTTGATTATTTAAATATTGCATATATGGTAAAACACTTAGTACATGTGTATTTTATCATTTTAGGAGGGAACTTTTGACATTCCAATAAAAGCAGTGCTACCCAAATATGACATCGAGGTACCCCAGAGCCTCAACTTTAACATGTGTGCTGCCAAAGACATGATTGAAGCAAGTTTTGATGTCAGAAACTCAGGGTAAGATTTGAATGGCTTTCTTTGAAATTTATTTGCTTAATTTGTTTAGTTTATACTAACTTATTTTAGCTGATTTGTGAAGTAAGCTTGAAGCCAGGGCATTTTGTTTTAAGTTTGAGGAAGGTGCACTAACCCCTCAACTTGGGGAAACTTAGCATGATGATCATCTATAGGGGTCACAAAACTCCTGGTGTAAAGTCATATTTTGGAGAAAACAGCATGATTTTTAAATAAATGTTAGTTCAGGTAGGGAAGATGCCTTATTACTGGCCTGTAATATAATGTTTAAGATAAAAATCTTCTCAGTGCTGACATACATGTAACAAGGCATATGAAGACAAAGCCTTTTTATATTAAAGCCCTTATCTTATGGTTTCAGTGATTTGGAAACAGAACTTGAATGGCAGATAGGGCAGCCCTTTACCATTCAGCCAGAGGTAACCAGGCTCCAACCTGGAGAAGCAAAAACATTCAAGGCTACATTCAAACCAGTTGTAAGTTTTTTCTATGAGCTAACTATTATTTTACATGAACTTATTTGAATAATAATGACCTTTGCTAGTTTCTTTTATGCAGCTAGTAGTCATGGTAACCTAACCATAGTGTCATTGCAAATAAGAAATAAAACACCGGCTTATTTAGGTATACATAACCCTGTATTCATACAATATCTACTTCTACAAGTATAACTTTGTATTTGTATTGACTTATCCAGTAAATAAAAATGAAATGAATTTGTGCAGAGGTGCTTAAAGGGGCACTCCCTACATCTAGCTGATTATATTCTCCAAACATAAATAATGTGTTCAGTGAACATAAGATAATAAATAAATACAATTTTAAAGAATGTTCAACATAATATGTAAAACAAATGTCTAATTTTAGCACAAATTATCAACATAGAGACCTTCTGTACTAAATTGCTATCCACCCATTAATTGTACAACAACAACTTACATAGATTATATAATGTTTTACATACTGAACATATTTTGAAATGCTGATTTAACCGATGATGACTGGCATGTATAGTTTTAACTTTTAGGTTAAGTAATGATACTTGCAAGCGTTCTATAATTTGTACTTTTGAAGTTATTTAATTTGACACCAGTTTAAGAGAGTGCCTCTTTAATGCTATTTATTTGGGCAGTAAATAACATTTTGATGCATTCATATAAGTTTACAAATGTAGCTGACAGAAAACTAACTCTCCACCTTTACAATCATGACAAAATAATCGCTACAGTGAGTTTATGTTTACCTATATTTAAAACTAAGAATTGCTATTATACCATATACAGGTGGTAAAAGTATTTGATGCTTTTTTGCAGTCTGCCTCAGTACACGAGGCCCTTGGTGTCTGCAAATATGGCCTGGAGGGTGAGCTGACTAAGACAACCACACTTATTGGAATTGGTATGTATATTGCATATAATTATGTTGTTTACAAAGTTATACATGCATTTGTACTTCTAACTAACGTGCAAAGCATCTGCTTGTGTTTTAATCTCTTCATATTGAATCATTCCTTTAAACTTAACATCATGCTGGTGCAAATACAGCTTCTGCTAAATAAAAGATGGTAGTTATGTAGTTTTATGGAATTCAGCTACTTTCCGCAGAAATACCTCATTGAAAGCATTTAATTTAGTCCCTGTCTCTTACCAAAAGTACAGACACATGACTGACCGGCATAGCTCCATGAAAAAAAAGTGTTCAAAACTATAACATCATTCAACAGATACCAGAAAAATCATGGGCTAACTATTTCATCCTGTTAATAGAAACGTTTTTACTAATTTTCAGGAAAGTATCCACATATCATTGTTTCGTCAGCTGGTAAACCGTCAACAACTTTGAATAAGGACACACTTGAAGCCGTGGTACAGTTTGGTCCCACTGCTGTAGGTACAACGGTACAGAAAATGGTAGAGCTTCATAACCTGTCTGCGGTAAGATCACATTATTGAGCTTATACTAGTATTTGTTTCTTGTAGAATATATCTCGGCTTCTGTAGGTATTAGCTGGACTTCTATAGGTAGATTGTGCATTGTTATAGGTTATTATTGTATTTATGTTTTATTAATGAATGGAATTTTGGGTGGTGACTTTCTTCTTGTCTGCAATCATAGGGTTAACTGTTTTGTAATTTTTATATTTGCGACTTTATATATAGTTTTTAATTGTCGCAAATGTCAAAATCACTTAACTGTTTGTCCTACTTAATACACACTCCTGTAAAATGTGATGATGGATCATTACTGATTGTTCGATTTTTGTGATTGATTCCAAAGTAATAACAGACAGCTTTTTGGAAGTAATTCTTTGTTGTACTTGGCTTTTACACGTCACACAATGTTGTGCTGTTTGTTTCAGGTTCGAGCTCCGTACAAAGTGGAACATCCATCTGCCCTGAGTCGTATAGATACAGTGTTCACGTGTCCCAAAATGCAAGGAGTAGTTCCACCAATGGCTTCAGTTAAAATTCCCGTAAGTAGTTTAGTTAATTTGCATAAAAGCATGCATGTGGAAAAAATGTTCTTTGAACAATATAAACATTATAGTGTAACAGATTTTCTCAAATTACTATGTAGATTTGTAGTTTTGGTGTTGATTCTATCCATTACTTTCACATTTTATGTTTTAGTATATCATTTTGAGCAATTTAACTCTTTCGCGGAAAACTGTAAACAAACAGCTTTAATAAGTTTAAGAAATACAGATAAGCCTAGTAAATATAAATAGTATTGCTAGTAAAATTATTTAAATGTTGTTTTATGTTTCAGATCACATATAACCCCAACACGGTTGATGTAACAAGCGTGGACTACTTCAATGTAATTGCTATAGGCAAGGTCAGCAAAAGTGTAATCAAATGTGTTGGATCTTCTAAAGGTATGGGTTTTTTTTTCCCAGTGTTGCTATTGTTACTCATAGTTTATTGATGTAAATGTAAGAATTTGGTTTTAGAATATACATGTGTATATACATGTCTGTTTGACTTTGTGCATATCATGCCTTTATCGCATGGACTACATGTACATATGGTTTGTGGATCTTTCAAGCTGCATAGTCAGAAGTAGAGTTCATGGTATTTGTGTATATACATGTCTGTTTGACTTTGTGCATATCATGCCTTTATCGCATGGACTACATGTACATATGGTTTGTGGATCTTTCAAGCTGCATAGTCAGAAGTAGAGTTCATGGTATTTTTGAGTCTACCAGTTTGTTGGTTAAATAATTAGTTTATAGCTTAATGTTATTATTTTTACACCAATCATAGACAGAAGTTCTTGCAATGTTTTATCAACATTTTAGTCAGCACAACTGTTTTCTGGTGACCTGCCACCTTGGTTGAGTGGTTACAGTGGCTTACTTGAAATCACTGTAACCTCTCATTGATGAAGGGTCATGGTTTTAGCCCTGTTATCAACCATGTCTCTATATGTGAGAAGGTTAGCAGTTTCTTATGGAGGATAGGGTTCTTGTAGTGGTCCTTACCAGGAAGAGACAATGAATTTAAGAAGAAGGGATGGTTCACACAGTTGTAACAATATTGATCATTTTCTTAGCGCAATGCTGAACTTGAAGGAATGCTGTCATGAAAATGAAGTTCTCAAATATTTCATGATTCACAGTATCTGTAAACCAAACCAGAAGTTATAACAATGCATGTAATTTACTTGCACAGGTCCAGAGGTTCAGCTTGGTGCTAGATGTATTAACTTCCTACAGATAGATGTTGGTGAAGTAGCTACAAGAACAATAGATCTTATCAATGACTCGGACATTGATGCGGAATATCAGGTAAAATATGGGCTTTTGTACTGTCTGTTCAATGAGTGTTTACTTTGGTTATAATGTAGTGCATTGAATCATGAATATCCAGTGTTCTGTTCTGTTATGTTCTGTTAAAGATCCTATTACCCATGTATATAGTATAAAGGTGGCAGTTGATAATGTGAAAATCTAAGACTTTTCTGTATATAACAGACTGGTGTTAAAAACTGAAATGCACATTTGCAGTTAAAATATGTTTAAGTACATACATGTTTGAAGGTATTTGTCTTTTTTTTGATGAATTTTTAACATTTAGTGGTAGATCACACAACTCATTATTTGAAATTGTCACATGTAAAATATGGAAGCAGTGTTGCCACCAGTTTCATTTTGTAGTTATGTACATAAACTGTTCAAAATAGTTTTATTCTGCAGTTTAAGAGCTTTGAGAAAAAAAAAGTGAACTTTGTGTTTCTTTCATTTTTCAGTTTATGATTGACTGCGCAGAGAGCGTGTTTAAGTTTGAGAGGACCACAGGTACGCTGAAGGCCAACGAGAAGAAAACACTCATTCTGAAATTCATTCCGCAGCATCCAATAAACTATCACAAGAGGGTGGCGTGTATGATACATAACAAGGTATGTACCAGTGATGTTAACTGTAGTCTAGATTAATGGGATTTCTCTTTGTCTCTTGTACCAGCGTAGACTAAGAGTAAGATCAGCCAATATATCTGCACACTCAGTCTGATTTAGCATATTCAGTCTTTAGTTTGATGATAAGTTATGCTTCTATTCTGATGGCAAAATTAGGCTAAGTATGGTCTACACTAGTCACTCTTCAGTGGGAAAAATAAGGCTGTTTATGATCGATAGTACTAGCTATTCAGCTGACAAAGTGACTGACTCTATCTCACAGTGTTGGTAAAGTTAGTTTAACATTTACCCTAACTTATCTTCAATATTTTTACTGCAGGGACCACTATTTGTTGACCTGCTGGGCACATGTCACTCAGAACTGATCAAGCCTGCAGTTCTACAGAGCAAGCACCTGGATAATTTCCGTACACACGTGGAGCGAGGTTTCTCCGTTTATCCTCCAGAGCAACTTAATGAGCTCCGCCAGCAAGGGAGGTTAGAGCTAGATGACGCCGGAGCACTAATGGCTCCTGTTGTAAGTACTTACTCCAGAATAAAAATAATTTAAGATTTTAGCTACTATTATGTAGTCGTCATGTGTGTAATATTTTGAGCTAGTTAGGTAGTGTAAAGATAAATGTATACAGTTACTGAATTTTCAGTTACCACCCTCTTGAATAACTAATGATATGGCCTGAATGGAATGAATTGAAAAGACCATTCTAGAAATTTAGTAGGGTAAGGGTTTAAAATGCAAAATGATAGGACTATATAACACAGTTCAACCTCTCAAAAGTGAACACCCTTGGAAACACTGAAATGTGTATGTTCTAGAGAGGTGTTGTTCTTGAGAGGTGAATTCCTTATGTGATCGAAGCAATTGAAAAGAAAATGTGTGTCTTTTATGGAAGTTATTGCTATATGAAGATGATGTTTCGAGAGGTTGGACTGTACATGTGAAGTAATTAATCAAATATTAACTTAGAAATGTGCAGACAAATTTGAGTTAGATATGTTTCTAAAAAAAACAAAATCTACACCGGTTTATACTTTATCTTGCTGTTAAAAAGTGCAATCTTAGTAGTATAAGATAATATTTATGCTTCTATATGATGAATTTTGTTTAAACCTTATATGCAATAAATGGGGTTACCCATATGGGGCCTCAAAAGAACAAAAAAAATATGTTTCAAAGATCATTTAGGATGGTAATGTTTAAGGGAAGCTTCAGGCAGTATAAAATAATTTGACATTTTTATCTTTCCTCTTTAAAGAGGAGTTCTATCTTATAGAGCTTTTTGAAATTGACTTAAGTTTTAGCTAGTACATGTATGTAATAACTGCATTCTTTAAACAGAAAGAGCCATATGAAATAGAACCTTTGGAAAGTTTACGCTTTGAGAACAGTTATTATAAAAAGTCAGACTATAAGTCTGGTGTCTTGGTGAGTGAAAAAACACAGTATTTGTGAATTTATGCACCACCCTGTATAGTTTGTTGTGTAAAGTATTGGGTCGGAAATGTAAAATGGTTTTGAATAGTTTGTAATCACCCTGTATTAAATATTTGAAGTAATTTTTATTTTACTGTAAAATAAGTAAAAAAAAAGAGTAGATTTTGAAATTACAAATAGCTTTTTTATAATTTTCATGTTTAAAAAATTCTTTTTCTTTGCACTTGTATTTTTACCTTCCATTTTTCATCTAGCTACTTTTCAAATTTTGTCATTTTTATGCGTTACTGTGACATGAAAAAAAATTATTTAGAATTCCGAAACTTTATAGGTATCCAGCATTTATTGTGCATAATAGTACATTATTTTTGTGATGGATGTAAATGGCATATATTCACCTGCTGTGTTGTGTATATTTTGTGTTGTGAATATATATTAATAAGGTCTTCAGTACAAGACCAAAGAGCACTGTGATACAAGATTGTTACTATTGTATAATTTGCTTTAGTTTAATTACATGTATTATAAAATTTGGCATACATTTAGATGAATTTTTTATTATCATAGGAATCTTCTAATTCAATGTTAGAGGCTTCTCATATATACTTCAAACTTTAAAAAGTCTTTTTGCATTATAAAATCATGTTTTGATCGAGCTTTGCTCAAATTTTGTAATGAACTTGTTGAATGAAACAAGGCAATGGCAAAAAGCATAGTGTTCTTAAATTTTCTTAATAACACTTGTAATTATGACAAAATACTCGTCAAATCCCTGGTTGTGTTTATAAAGTTAAGTATCTTTTTCCTCGATCTATCAGATGAATTAAAGGTAAAATGGAGATCGGATAAAATAATAAAAGAACATATTCACACTGCATGGGCCATTATTTTCTGTAGCATAATGTAACATTTCTTGTGTCAATTTTTCCCCATGTAGATTGGTACAGTGGAAAATCCTGTAGAGCATCCCCTACATCAGTTTGCTCCCATGGATGAATACTTCAATGATGGTTTCCATTCAGAAGTTATCGTAAGTATTTTTTCCTTTACTATTCTATTTCTGACTGAAACTGAGGTCTTCCTGTTGTGGTTCAACTAGTGATCAATCCTCAGACCTCTGCATGCGGAGGCAACACAATACTGCCCTTATCAAATGCTTTGGGTTTTAATTTTGATATAAAGAGATATAAGACTTAAATTATACAGTCTGAACAGTATCAGAGCATGGTATAAATTTCAGCTTAGGACTAAGGTGCACTCTATTCTTCAAACTTCATGCATTTTGTTGTCTGATAAGCCTAATACCATAGTACATTGCCATAAGCTAAATATACCTGCTCTTCATACAATTAATAAAATATTAGTAATATTCAAACAATCACCGACATGTATATAACCGATGGAGTTATGAAAATAAAGGTGTATGACAAAGTTTTGTGTGGGTTTAACTTTCAGAATTTTGTACCACATGCCAGTCTAGATGTGAACGTGATTGATTTTGGTAACTGTCAGAACTTGAGAGTGATAGAGGACAAGATACTTAATCTGACCAATCACACGAAAGGAAAAGTCACGGTTCAGTGGATAGGAGGTAAACAGAAATTTTCCTTGCAAGATATTCATCAATGTTAAATGTAAACAGTAAACTTTGTATAAAACAAACTCTAATGGACTATTTTAATATTTTTGGTTATATTTAGAGTATTTTATATCCATATAAGAAAACTTTTTGAATAAAGAAGGAAGCAAATTGAGCCTAGAAAAGTTGTTCCTTGTATGCCTATACACAAGTACTGTTATATTACAAGGTTTAATTTATATGAAATATACAGCTCTCTTTCTAAGGAAATGTTCAGAAATACATTAGTACTTCACTGAAAGTGGTATTCTGTTGAAAGTTTTGCATACATTATACAGTAAAAAGTTATCGGTGATTTATCTTACGTAGAATGATGTACATTGTAATCTATATAACAAAAACGACTGTATAAAGTTTCAGCAACACTGAAGATAAGAGAGTAAAAAGTTTTAGATGTTTATTATAGCAAAAATCATACACCCTTTGGTTATGTATATCTTAACTACAACACAGAAAAAATTGGACTTCTTCAATGAATGCTGATAAAGTACACAGGACTAAACTGCACATGAAGTATTAGTAAACAAGACTGAAAATTTTAGAAGGCTTGAATTATTGATACAGACTGAATGTATTCGATATTTATTTCAGTCCTCATTTTCAGAATTTTGTGTCTCTGAGTAGAGGTTATACCTTTTCATAAAGTGAGATTTTTTGTTTTGACAGTTTTACAGGGTCATTATCATTTTGATTTACCAGTTTTTCTAAATATTTCCAGGTCCAGAGAAAACATTTTCAGTGACCCCAGAGGTCATTGATATTCCACCACTCAAGTCTTGCTCCTTCCAGGTCAAGTTTAAACCTGTAAGTTTCAGTGTACTTTACCTTTTAACTGAAACACTGATCTGATGGTTAAACATTGCTAGTTTACTTTTAATAATGTTCTTATACTGAAGTTATACATAGTCTGAATGCTTGAAGTTATACGTACTTTGATGTATGACAAAGTTATACAGAGTTTGAATATATAAGTTATCGTAACTTAGACTGAATGCATGAAGGACTTTTTGGAGTAAAGTTCTTGTAGTTTACTCTCATATGATTATGTTTTAAGTAATGTCATTAAACTTTTAGAGTGGACTACATCAGTTCATGCAATAAGACTATTTCTTCCAAAATTCAAGCACTTACACCATGGCTTTTGTCTGTTTTGATTATAGATATTACAATGATTTTCAGTCTGTACCTGTTGTTTTTAATAGAACATTCAACATTATTATATAAACTAGGCAAGGTTTTAGTACAAAATGATGTTGTAACCATTTGTAATTGCTATTACAGAATGCTCCTAACCAGTTCTTTGGTGCTGAACTTGAATGTTACGTGTACTACAAGAGTTTGCGAGATTATAAACTGGTAGAAAGTACAACACACTGCCCCCCATGGTGTCTCAATTTGACCTGCACAGGTACTGTCTTATATATATTATGTTATACCCATTATTTGATGGCAATGCAGTACATGTAGTTAAATCTTGGATTTATTCAGTTTGTCTTGAAATTTACTGTTTCTTGGCTTTCTTTATCTTACTGTATATGACTGACTCGTAGCGTGACCATGATACTATTATTATTAGACCGTTAATAGACCCGGCCGACCAAAGGATTTCTCCCTCAGTGAACCTGTTAAGACCCCTATTGACCATAACATTTTGGTTGTTCTTCTGTCAGAATGGTTTCAGTTACCTCCCCTGTCTGTACCATCTTTACCTGCCATGTGACATGGGAGTAGGAGAAGTACATGTCATTAGTAAGTTGTTTTTACCAGGGGGCCACACATTTTCTTGACTTGCACTGTAATTTATGCTACATATTTCTCATTGGTCATTATTTAAAAGCCAAATATCAGGGTTGGAAGAGGACTATTACTAAAAATTTCATTATGATTTTAGTATGAATGAAATCAAGACAACACAAAGTTTTCAATTCAATTATGATTTCAGGACATACTTTCATGCCAAATAATGAGACATTCCTACCAAAGTACCAGCTTGACTCCGCAAACCTGGTATTCCCAGCTGTCAATGCCAAGGAATCCACCTACAGAACAGTCCTGATGTCCAACTCCGGAACCACTCCTATATTGTTTGATTTGGAAAAAGATCCTTCGAAGTAAGTTACATTATGATACTAGATGAACAACTTGGAATCTGATAACCTCAGTAGATGTATTAATGGTTGTTCTTTGAGTCTGAAGGGTTGCAACAAACATACAATAAAGCTGTTCAATTCTTTTATATAAATTTACCTGTTGGTAGAACTAGTGACAGTTTGTTATATTTGAATCTTGCTGATGTAGAAGACGTTGTTTTAAAATCAAACTGCAGTTGTGTCTTCTGGTATAAGAACAGGATATGTCATAGTCAGACTTTGGATGCAAAAGTAGGTTGTTGAGTTTTAGTTCTTGTTGAAAAATTCAAATGCTTGTTTTACAATGTAGTTTAGCCTGACTTTTGTTTCTCAATACATACTCAATAAAACCTGCCTTTTTCAGTACATACTCAATAAAACCTGCCTTTTTCAGTACATACTAAATAAAATCTGCCTTTTTCTGTACATAGACAATGAAACCTGCCCTTTTCAGTACCTACTCGATTAAACAAGCCTTTTTCAGTACATACTCAATGAAACCTGCCTTTTTCGGTACATACTTAATGAAACCTGCCTTTTTCAGTACATCGATTAAACCCTTTTAACAGAACATACTCAATTAAACCTGCCTTTTTCAGTACATACTTGATTAAACCTGCCTTTTTCAGTACATACTCAATTAAACCTGCCAAAGCCTTGATGAAAGGCCAGAGACAGATCTTTGTTGTAAAAATCTTACCCAAGGAAGTGAAAACATACAAACACAAAATGAAAATGAGGCTGAATGACAACAAGAAATATGACAAGGTAACATACGTCTCGTAGATAATAATTTTGACCAATAATTACTTTTTCTTAAATTTTAAAATTGATAATACATATTACATATTTTTTTGATGAAATTTCTTGCTTATTAGTTTCTTTTTAAACGTTTTATATTAACTGAAAAAATGTAAGTACTATCTGGTTGCATTGATGACTTGTTCTGAAGGTTATACTGTATTTATTTAGTGAATGATTGGTTCTCCTTACAGTCTCCAAGATTTTAGTTCATTAATGATCTTTACTGAGTTGTTAAAGTGTTTAAGTGTAGGGGCTTTCATACCCAGAAGCTTTAACTGTTAATTATTTCATTTCTGTGTCTAGTGAATATTCAAAGAGAAAGTAACACCTGTTTTAAACTGACAAGAGTTCAGAGTTTAATTTTATGTTAAACCTAGGATCTGTATATACATGTATGACATGATGGTTCAGTTGGAGTTCTTATTAGAGTTATCTCCCTGTAGTATACAGTATTCAAATTTACGGCAGTTATAGCTTACATAATTTCTATATAGATGGTTTAGGCTAAATCCTAACTGCAAACTTTAATGCATTCCAGGAATTACAACTAGCAGGTTCAGCTGAGGCCCCGCAGGTGTTAATGGACACACAGGGTGAAATGTTCTTCAAACCTACATGTATTGGAACCTCATCAAAACGTACATACAATATCAAAAACGTTTCAAGAATACCTCTCAGGTAAATCAATTTCTGACTTGATGTTAAAGAAAGTGTTCTTTCATTATTATCTTGTTATGGATTAAGTAAATTGTACAAAATATCCTGTCTTTAAGCAGACAGTGAAAGGATGGTTAAAAGGACCACTTTAGAACAATAATCTGCTTTATATAAGTTTTTTTTCAAAATGGGTCATGAGGAAATTAATACGATGTGAAAATGTTACCATTCTGTTCTTATGCTTATGCAGGATTGAAAAAGTATGTTTTGCTTTGAATATAGGTATGAATGGAAGTTGAAATTTGCAGACAAGAATCTTCTTTCTGTGACACCAGAATCTGGAATTATTCAACCAAATGAAAGTCAGGTACATGTTCTTGCATATAGTATGTCTTTAATTCACATACATGTAAGTTTTCCATCTCTGTATGCAGTCAGGCAAGCAGTGATCTAGTGTGACACTTTTTGATAATGTAATGTCACATTGGTGTCAATACCAAGTTGCCTGTATGTAATTACAAGTGGTAGGACAAACTTATTTAATTTCTATCTAGTCTTAAAGGCACCCTAATCACCTGATAATTACTATGTGACATTCTTTATAATGAAGAAAATGACGTTACCAAATATTAAATCCCAAATTACCAAGAAATAAAAAAAATAGGACAGTGTTTCTGTGAGAAAACATGATGAATGACAGACTGAGTATCTTATCTTGCTCTGAGGGTACAACTAGTGGCTCTTACATACACAAATCTGTTTCTCTTTTATTACAACCCTTTTAGCTCTCTGGGTTCACTAAAATTTCATTATAAATTATTATTTCAGTCTCAGATCTGGTCATTTGTTCCCAAACAAGAACAGAAGTATTTGATGAAACCGGCCCTTGTTGTGTGGGGTCAGGGCTTTAGCTCCACATCGTCAGGTGGGAAGAAGAAACAGTTTGATGTCAGAGCGATAGGAGAAGGTTCTATTGGAGATATTAAGGTAAGACCTCAGCTCCTCATGATGATGTAGATATTAATATTTTAAATAGAATATCTATTATAAGAGGAATCATGTTTGAATTTTGATAGGGTCAGTTTGTAGTCAAAGGGTTTCTCGATAGCTCATTGGTTAGTGCATTCACCATGGAATTTTGATGGGTTTGGAATCCCCATTGTAGCATGAGACGTGTCGTTGAGCAAACAACTGATGCTACATGTACCTCAGTCTACCCAGCTGTAAATGGTTAGCAGTGATGAAAAACATGCTACCTCTCTCAGTGTAATAACGTGGGAAACGATAGTGTTTGGGAGCAATTCAAAAAGCTACTAAAATTTTCTTTATATTTGAACTAAAATAAATTCTCATGATTTAAATGGTTTCACATGAACATTTTTACTGTGTAGTGAACACTGTAAATCAAGATCAGACTGTATTGATATGCATATTGAAGTAAAAATACACGTAATTGTTTTCAGCGGTGCAGTGCATGTAGCAGTTGATATAGTATAAAGTTAAATTCAATTTTTCATTTGGCCAACGTAGTTGTTATTATCTTACAGGCAGAAGAAGGTTACCTTGACTACGGTGATGTAATTGTGGGTAGTTCTGCCTCGAAACACATCACACTGTTTAACAACAGTATCTGTAGTCTACATTATAGACTATCTATAGACCAAACACTTGATGGACCATACCCTGATGAGATGACGAGATCTGACATGATAGGTAATATTGACAGCTTAATTTAATTTCACAGGGTGAAAAATATGTGCTTCCTGAACGGCACTTCAACCCAGGACCCTTTGCTTACAGGGCGAAGGCTCTACCAACTGAGCTACCCGGCTGCTTACACATTTACTCTGCTGTTAATAATTAAGTCTAGTTGAGACATTCTTTGCCACTATGTTGAAATTTGTCCTTGAATTTCAGTGATTTACAGACGTCGGAGACTGACATTGTTATGCCATCAATTTGTATAGCATTGTCACAGGCTGAAAAAAATGCACAGCATAACTGTGACTTGAACCAGGTTTCCTTTGTCTAGAGTGGCTCAATTTACTGATTGAGCTTCACAGTCGCTTTCACGTTTTCTTCCCCCTTTAAGAATTAAGTTCATAGCCGTGTGCAGCCTCAGTGGGGACACACTGTTTATAACCAAGTGGACTTGAGGTCCTTTTTCAGCATAAAGTTTAGAAAATAACATGTTTTATGGTTGTTGCAATTGGTGCAATGAGAACTAAAGATAAATGCAAATCTAATTGAACAAAATCTGCTTTTTTATCCTCTTTTCTATAAAGGAAGGAGACAAATGAATTTGAAATAAACAAAAAAGAATGTCTTCTTTTAAAATTTACATCCAAAGGTTCATAATTATGCAGTTGGCTGTTTCTGCAAAGCAGGGATGTTGTTTTATGTGAGATTGGTTGTGAGAAAAAGTTGACTAACACAAAAGTTATTTATTTCTATGCTAGGTTTGGATCTTGATAAGATGGAGGGTATAATACCGGCAAGATCTCGGCAGGTCATCTCGGCGATGGTGAGACCCGTGCGACGTGCAACGTATCAGTTTGCTGTATCTTACCAGCTTGTCACACCAGAAGGTACGGTTTGATCCCTTAATCTTGTTTTAGACACATACAATGCAATATGTTTTTCATATTAGATATTTCTAATTTGAATGATTTAACTAAATGCCATATTTTTGGTATTTCCTGAATCGTTGGGATGAGTGACTGTTAGTTTATAGGCTTTAAACAAGGAATCAATAAACATCTTTCATTTTCTCTTTGAAGAGCAAGAAAATACAGTGTATTTATAAACTATGCTCCAAGATGGATGCATGCTTTTTTTGATAGAGAGTGCCTTAATACCACCTCATAGAGAGCCATATGTTTCATGTGAATGAATTTGTGAACATCTGTACACCAGTGTATTCCTTACGAGATATGTTCAATGCTTATGTTACTTCTGTTTTATCTTTTGTTTAGATGAGGATCGGTACTCCACACAGGAGCCTCAGCATTTATGTCACCTCCTAACTACCGGTGTATTCCCTACAATGTCCATCACCGATGCTAGATGCTACGGGAGTGCAGTTGGCATCAGTAAAAAACAGCTATGGGGACTTTTCTCTCTTGACAGGTGAGACGATTCTTAGTTAACAGAGCTCAGTTCATAGAGCTAAGTTCATAGAGCTCAGTTCACAGAGCTCAGTTTATAGAACTCAGTTCACAGAGCTAAGTTTATAGAGCTCAGTTTATAGAGCTCAATTGTTAGCTCAGTTCAAGTAAGTTTTATACAACTTTTTTTTAATACTTATTGTTACTGGCTGTTTTGGAAGACTTATTATAATGAATGATCCTTCACCAGCTTTGTTAGCAAGATATTGGAATATTTTAATTGGACCCTTTTTTCAGTCCACTATATTGGGGAGAAAGACTGTCAAAATGGAATTTGTTAGGTAGATTTTATTTTCTATAAATTTTGAGACAAGGTCTTCAAAACTACATGTTACATGCCATTGTACATTGATGAAAAATAGTAATGTTTAAGTAATTCATATTTCAGTGCTTAATAAAGAAGTACATTTTGTGTAACTTTAATGTTATTTCAATTGCAGCTTAAACGTCTGTTTGGACAATGACCCGTCAGCACGTGAATTGATGTACAGTGTACAAACACGGCACAGTCACCAAAGAAGACCACCAGTCTACACGCGTGCCATTATGGACTTCAACTTCAGTGCTGCACCGCTGGGTAGTGAACCTTGTGTTGTCAACCTGATGTTTGAGAATACTGGCACTGTGGCTACAGAATGGTGAGTAGCAGACAATTTGCAGAACAAAATGCATTATATTCCAAACCTCAATGTCTTGAATTTTGTGTTCCATGTTTCATTTTGAACAATGTCAGTAAAAATTGACCTATGAAAAATTGGCTTAAACATGTCGTTCTGAATCATTATATATAAAAAAGTTAAGCATAAAGACATTCAGTGAACTTATTTCTCTTTTTCAAGTTAATTCCCCGATCTCTTTTGAAATACACATGATAGGTTGATATAACATGTACTTACTATGACTACTAAACCAGTGATTTACAATAGATCTAGCTTCAAAATAATAATGTATTTCAGGGCATTCCTGTTCCCGTCGGATCTCCACATGGAGCTAGAATACTGGGCGGAGACAGGAGAGTTTGATGAAGATGAACTGCATGAGGTATAGCTATAAAAACATGTACTTTTCTATGAAACTTATGTAAATGAGTACCACTATACAAAACTGTACATTGGACGTTTATTACCAGAACACATAAATGCAGTCCAAACTTGGTAAAATGTTTGCTTTTCTTTCCATCCTGAAGATTTTGGGTGGTACTTACAGAGGTTGAGGAAGCGAGTTGCTTGTCTTGTATAGTCCCTAGCCTTAAATAGTTCTTAATGAAAGACTACTAAAATATCAGAGTCTGTAGTGTCCTGTTTGTTTACATTTTTTAAAGAGGTGGAAATAATAGAATTGAATCTGCATCAAACAAACACAGAATTATGTGTCATAATTTTTTCTTGTCCAGCAAATAATAAAACTAGATCACTTTTATATGTTACAAAAATGTTATTATCTTGTCTTCAACAAACATTTTCTGTTCTTTCAGATGAAGGTGATGGACAATAACCTGTTTACCATTGAACCAAAGAAAGGCCAATTGCAGCCTGGGGAGTGTGGAACTGTTACATTCCAGTACAAGCACACAATGGCAGGCACTGATAGACTGCCTGTACTGCTCAAGCTAGCCAGGGGCAGAGAGATACTGGTATGTACATCTTGTTTTGGAAGTTCTATTTTTCTTTATAATTCAGTGTTGAAGAAAGTGTTCTGTTTGATTGGAAACTTTCTTCACCAGTACAGTGGAACCTGTCTTAAGCAACCAGCCAATGGGTGCATAAAAATGGCAGCTAAAACCAGGTGCCTGTCTAATCCAGGCATATTTGTTTTTGGGATATTAAAAGGCACGCAGGCAGGTGGTTACATTTATACTGGTTCAACTGTATATGCCCTCACAACTTACTAGTAACTCAGTCATATTAACATATTAACTCAGTAAAAACATGACAGATTGCACAAGCTTTATTTTGTTATGGGTTATTCAATAAATACAAAAAATAATTACAGTATTTGCATGTAGGTATAGACTTTATATCAATAGCTTCACAATTAGCTGTTTTGTACATGAATAATGTGTTTTGTTCATCAGTGAGATTGTAGTTATTTACAACATATAAGAAACTGTATGATTTTAAAAAGGTGAAAAAAGACAAAAGTAATAATTGTGCAACATGAGCCGTATGGGCAAAATCTCCATCAGTATGTACATCATGTTGGCATCCGTAGTCAAGTGGTTAGAGTCACTGTTGCCAACCATAACTCTTTTTGTAAGAATAGAGTTCTAGTATTGATCCTTTCTAGGAATGTTGGTTAAGTAACTGCATGTCTCTATAAATGACTAAAATACAGTTGATACAGGCGTTAAACCCATATAACAACAACATGTATATATCAAATCAGTTGAAGCTGAGATATTTGTTCTTTGTAGTTAAAGTGTAATAAACACTAGCTCATGAATATCAAAGGTTTATCTGTTAAACACTAGTTTTTCTAATTGCATCATTGGAGCTTCCACAGCCATTGAAACAATGTATGCTATTCCATACGAGAGCACAGTATTGCCAATAAAAAGATAAATAAACCGCAAGTCAGTGAATGGAAAAGGTGCCATTACTGTCACATAACAGCTTACTAATACCATTGGGTGTACTAAATATGCCCCGTATGTTAGCCTACCCAGTGGGGCCCAGATTTTCCAGGATAGGACAGTATTGACCCAGCCACCTTTCCCAGTGGCGCAAGCGATCACAAGCCAAGACAGAGACAGTGACCATGCTGTCCTGCCGCAGGACACATAAAAAATAGAGCCGACTTGAGACATGTTTGTTCCAGAGTTATTGTAGTGGTATAGGCCGTATGTCACCAGCATGCCTGTGGATGCTGAAACAACCCAGCCAATTACTGTATAAAACATGTTTAATCGTATTTTGCATCTTTTGACATGGAGGAAATAACCAGTCAACATTCCTACTATGTAAACAGACCAGCGTGCATACGGTCTTGTGTATAATGGCCCGTGGCTCCCCCAAGGATTGTCTTCATGTTTAGAAATATCTCCATTTTGATTCATTCCGAAGTAATACGCCATGGAAGCTCTCACAGCTATGCATGTTACAATAAGAAAAATGCAAAACAGTGTTCCAATCTTTCTGTTTCTGTGCAGTAGATAGAGAACTAGAGGACTGAGAAATATGTAAAACTGCATGTCATTGGCTAAATACCAAGACCAGCCCATACAATTTGATTGGCTGCCATAATCTGGGTAGAAATTGTTTATGTATAGTAGGTTTGACCACCAGTATTTGCGACAGTTCCCCAATGTTGGATAAAAGGGACCTTTAGGATCCAGTGTCAGCCAAGTTAAGGGTCCTGTTAGGATAAGTGACAGTATTGTGGTATAAAACATGATACAAAATGCATAGACAGGAGTGAGACGCCAGTAGCGATGAAAAATATAATAAAACCAGTTCAGTCGACCCTTTGTCGATAGTTCTCTGCATGCCAAATAAGCAACAAGTAACCCACTTAGAAAGAAAAACGTGTCAACTGAATAAGTTCCATTTTGAATTGGTTGAAAACTAAAACGTCCTGCTAGTGTATTTTGCGCGTATATTGAATCTTTGATTGCAAATACGGCATAACCATAGGAATGACCCTGAATGACCCAGAGCATGCTTATCACACGAATTCCATTCAAACACGCCAAAGGTCCATTTGCCGTGTGAGTCTTTAGAAGCTTATTGGTGTTGGTAATTACGGAAAACACCTTTAATCCTGAGCACATTCTTTTAACAATTGTTTGATGGTTGGTTTCGTTGTTTAAGTTGAGATCTGTGTCGGCAAGAAGTCCAGATCTTTTATAAGATCCTGAGTCTGTATTCAGGCAGCCATTTGCAGCATTGTCTTCTGATGTGGTTCTGTTACGATGTTGGTGTTGTTGAAAAATATCAATCGCAGTTCCCGCCAAAACTGCAAGAACGATTATACAGCAGATCACTATGGCAACAATATCACTTGTGTCAATAGACACTCTGTCTGAGTTGTACATGTCTCTAACAATTGACTGATTTGATTTAGTAAATGCTAAAAGTGCAATATTTACCAGTGATTTAGCATCATTCCTTCCACAAGAGTTTGGGAGGCAAACACTGATGTATAATCCTTGTGGTATTGCCAAAGACTCTGCTGAAAATCTTCCAATATTTGCTGTGAAATATTTTCCTTTGAATCTATGGTTTGTATGATTGTTGTATGGAGATTCTATGTTAATACACTCATGGTAGTCCCCAGACCATAGCCACTGACCTTGAAGTATTCCAGACGGAACTTTTGCGTCTGCATCGAGAAACCGAACAGCGAACTGTTCATGTGAGAAAACTCCACCAATCACCATTTCAGTATCATTAAGACATGCAAAAGACACATTATATAGTGTATGAATTTTAGAAATTATAATTGTATCATTTATATAACTATAGTCTGTTTCTTTAATTAAGTCAACAATGGTTTTTAGTACTCCTGGAAAAGGTTTTTCAACTGTCCCTAAAAACTTGTCTGTATCTATAGTCTGTTTCTGTATTCTGTTTCTCTGCCATATTTCCAGATTAAATCTGTCTTCTGCACAGTAAACACCTGTTATAACAGAGGTTATGAATAGAACAACAACTAAATTACTTCCAAACATAGCTAGAATATGTATCAACTCACTGTGTAGTTAACAAAGTAATTATTCATAGGTTAATTTTCATAAAACTCGAGTATTTTAACATTGTTACAATTTCACAAGTCATTGAAGTACTGATTTTGATATCACATGGGTTATGTGATGAAATGATAAGAGGCTCAAGTATTTGTATGATGTTATGTAGTACATGATCTAACTGATATCTATTACCAGTGTCTGATAACATGCAGTGTTTTGTCATAATCACTTTGTAATACTTTGTAAACATTGAAATCACTGTACATCTACTATCAGAAGATTCTAATTTCAAGGTCATGTTTTAGTTTCAGAAAATGTTTGACACAAGTTTTTAAATCAGGCCTTTTGTAGAATTATACGGTTATGGCAGCCTTACCTGTTTAATTCACTCTCTTAATTTTAACATCTAAAATTCTGACCTTAAGAATAAAAGCAACACACCAAACTTGCTTTGGTTTTTATCAGTTTGATTACTACATGTAGGTCATAACTTAATAAAAAAGAAAGATAGCACTTGTAATGAAATAGCTTTTAAATTATTAGAGGATTGTTGATGAAATATTAAAAGTAAGAAGTTGTTTTGTTATGCCAAGTTGTAAGAAAGGTGATTATATATCTCTTTTCTTTAAAATCCAGATCTACACCAAGCACAAAAATATCAGTCAGAAAATGAATTACATGTATAAAAAACGTAATTTAAAACATTTTCTATCTACATGACTGTACAGTATTGTCAGCATCCCTGTTTATTTAACAGTAACCTACAGTACATGTTGTAATCAATCAGAAGTGTTTGTGATCAGTGTTAGGTAAACAGTTCAATTTTATTTTAATTTCTTGCTACATATACATGTAGCAGAAATATAAATATGTATCTAATAATTTACTGAATTTAAATAGTCAATTCAAATATCACTTTATAGATACATTGTAGATAGATTTATTTCGGTAAGATAGATAATATATCGTATAGCACATACAATATGCATGACATATAATCAACACCAAGGATAACACAAAAAGAAGGCACTAAAGCCCAATTATTTCTGTAGCAGTTTTTCATTAAAATCATATACATTTTCAAAACTCTGTAGGAAATACACATTGTATATTGAAAAAGTAATCAAACATGTATATTCTTCTATTTTTCAGCTGAATTTCATAGGTGTTACAGCAGATCCAGACAGACGTTACATTCATTTCCCGTCCAGCAAGCACATGTTTACACCAGTCCCTGTTGGAGAGAAGATTAGCCCTATACAGGTACAACCTTCTTTTCTTAATTGTTACCCTAAAGCTGCTCGCTTGTTCAAAGTTGAGGTAAATTTTTGGAAAAGGATAAACTTCTTCCGAACAACATTATACAGGTCTCAAACATTACATTCAATGTCATTGAGGCCTAAAATTAATATATCGGTACTAACTTTTTTTTTATGAAAAATAAATCTATGAATTTTTACTTAAAATAATTTGAAATGACACTACATCCAAAAGCATTTGCAATGCTTTATATGCCATTTAGTGGTGCATATTTTCATGTGATATCTATCTATCTATCTATCTATCTATCTATCTATCTATCTATCTATCTATCTATCTAGTTTAGTACACAGGTGTGTCCGTCTAAATTATAGACATTAAAAACACATACTGGCCACAGACGAAATGGTGGATATGGTACATGTGTATGTGATATGCTGTAGCTGGTAACTTCCGTTTCTGCAGAGTGCTTTTTGTCCAACTGTATTACTAATGTCTTGTTGTACAACAATTTTTACACCAGGTATATGAGCTGTATAATGGAGGTGCCTTACCAGTTCGATACCAGTTTGACCTTACACCCTTAGAGCTTGTTAAACAGGAGAACTTTGATCAGCCAGTCTTTGAATGTTTGAACCCCACAGGAGAGATCCCACCAGGACGCACCCTAAATATAGAATGGAGGTTTTCACCTATTGAGGCCAAGACCTACATGGTTTGTTTATGTCATTTCCTATGTTTGATATAAGATTTTAGAATTTACAGTGCATTTGATTATACTAAACATGATTTTTATGCCATGCTGGTGTTTCCTAACACTTTTTACACAAAACCTTTTGAAGGTATTGACTAGTTCTATACCATAGGAGTCAAAATTCCAATTAAAGTTATTTTTAGAACTGGGCCTTACGTCTCTAAATCCCAGTTAGCTTATTGATCAGAAGTGAAAACCAATCAGAAGTCTGAAATAAATACTGAAATTAGCAAATCAAAACCCAGAAAATTATAGAGTGGCCTTTTTACACTGAACCTAATCCTGCTTTGAAAACGAGGATACATTTTATTACAATGTAAGGATGGTAACAATATGTTGTAACAAAGTCCAAAGCAACCATTGAAATTTATTGCTTACACTACTTGCGTACTTGAGACCAGTTAAGGATATCTTGTGTTTCTTCATGGCAGGTTGATGTTCCTATACATGTACATAATGGTGACACAGCCATTGTGACGTTTACAGGAGTTGGTTACGACAAGAGGATCATGGGAGATACCATGCCGATGACCGACCAACAAGATCTGACGGGAGTACCAGGGGTACAGAGTGTACCAGTACCTGGACAGGTTGGTGACAAGTTCTATGAAACATTACTGTTCACTTAACATGGCTTAAGTTCAATACAGTGGAAACTTTTAAATGATATTTGCTTACATCTATTCTGAATTTTTGGTTGCTAAAATATCAGCACCCATAATTTTTGTTTGATATACAATTTATTGTTTGTGGGAATGAATTAACTTGTATACTTACTTTTCTTACATTACTTTTGATACACTACTGCTGATATGTTTACCAAAACCCTTAAACTGTACACTAAAACAATATTATAGAATTTTCAACTTTACCTTTTGTTTATTATTTTCTCTTTAAAAATTATACAAATTTCCATGTAGCTACATAAATCTGTCAAAATAATCAAATTTTCTGCCATTTTAAATCACATTCAATATTTTTAAATTTCTGCAATTCTTCCCCCAGCTTGCATTCCTGACACAAGAAAGGATATCATTTGGAAACCTTCCGTTGTTCTGCCGTGGAAGAAGGATGTTATTCATCACTAACAGATCTAAAAATAGACCTGTCACATTTGAATGGCATGTCACATGTCCGACTGATAGCCAGGTTAGTGTTTGCTGGTATTCACTTCTTCGAACAGTAAAATAAATAAACTTTCCTTGTAAAAGGTAATTACTGGTTTTCAATTAAATGATACAGCGATATAGAATATTTTGCAAAGCCAGTTATTTAGACTAAGTATGAGTTCTACATTGATTTTGTTCAAATGTCCTTGGGTCAAGAATATGTCCATTTTTGTCACTAGCTTTGTGCATGTTACTTAAGCTCTTAACGTCAAGAGCGATCTATAACTATGAAGATGCCATACAAAAAAGTATTTTTATACTACATGATGTAGTTGAGACTCTCAAAAGAATATTTACCTTGAAGACAGTGTGATAGAGCAATATGGCCCTAGTTTAGAATGGGTTACATTTACATTTTTGTCCTTGTCATTAAACTTAAAGGTCGATTTTTGTAAACTATTGACTGACTGTGTTTGAACTCTGCAGATCATGTGAGTTCAGTCTGTGCCATACTAAGAGTACTTAACTACTTGATGGAGTCGTGACTCTCAAAAGAATATTAAAGGCATTTGAGGCTTCTGAATGGTTGTCAGTGTAGAGCAAACAACTGGATTGGCTATTAATGTGAGAAAGCATTCAATAAATATTTTACACAAATAGGCACCAATGTTCATTTCTAACACTCTTCTTTTTCCAGTATTTGTCAATAGCTCCAGTTAGAGGTTACCTCAGTCCTGGAGAGAGCAAAATGTGCAGAGTCATCTTTATTGCCTGTGGTCAGCCATCGTTCTATGACCTTGACCTTGTCTGTGAGGTAAATCTATTTTTAGGTTTTGAACAGTTTTATCATTACTAGCTGCACAAAGTAAAATATAAGGTATTTTATGTTCTTATACATGTTACAGACTTTTCAGAGCATGGTTGTTGTTAGATAGTGCTGGAATTTTCAATAGAGGAAAAACTCTGTTTCAAATAGTCTATTCTCTTTTTATATGTGAAGTTTGAATTTTGAATTTGTATGATGTAAGTTTAGGGCTTGTAGTATAAAGAATATAATGTTAAATTACTTTTCTATGAAACTCTAACATGGAAATTGAAAACGTGCATCAAAGATGTGCATTGTTAGCAGACCACATGTTTACTGGTTAAGAAACTGTTTTTGTAACCAGGTGACAGACCAGGTAGAGTACGGAGAGTATCGTGAGAGATTGAACGAGTGGGACATGGAGAGGAAGAGGCAGAAGTACGAGTTCACCATCACAGAGAATGATTTAGATGCAGATAAAAGAATCGGCAGTCCTGAAGTCACAGTGAGTAGTGTAAATGTAATGTTATTAGACACACAGTGCTTTTGTTAAACCATCGACACTTTGGATGTAAAATCATTTAAAACTCTTATATTACCAAGAATGATATCTTGCCAGTTACATTCACCATTATTTGTACGAAAAACATTCCTTACGTTGTTTTTTAAAATGAACATAATTATATGCTTTAAATAAAGGGCAGTATTTTTTACAATGATATTGAAAAAAATAAGATTCTTTGTCTAAAAAGTTACCGCTTTTTTAGGCCATAACCCTGGTTTATTAATCAGGGTCTTGAGATACTGGACTATAAACTTAACTTTTTATTCTGTTGTGACTCTCTGTGCATACTTTGTGAGATGCATACCAAAAGGGTAAAGGCAATAATGTTACGCAGTTATATCCATAAGTTAATGCAAGATGGGTGTGAATACAAAGATGTTTGAACTAAAGTTGCACTTACTTGGAAGTAACTTTGTGTGATAACTTTCAGGACAGACCACCATCTCGACTGAGGACCATGGAGGAGGGAGCAAGAAGCATTGAGTCAGCTGATCTGACTAGATATAGGGTATATTCTTGAGAATAAATCTGTGTATTTAACTGTAAATTAACTAATATTTGGGATGATTTGATTTTCGCTATTTTTGCAAAATTTCCTACTTCTCTAGTTTAAGTATCCGGCTCTCATGCTCAGTCCTTTAAATATGTCAATACATCTTTGTCTTGAGACCAATATTAGCAAAGAAAGATTCACACAAGAAAGTATTTGTATATTATTCATGAAATCTCTCAATAAGTGTGTAGCTATACCAACTTGTGAAGTGTTTATTACACCATCTTTTTCTGTTGGACAGACTTTACCACCGATTAGTAAACTGTCACCAGACGAGGAGAAGGAAGAATGTGAGCGTGTACGAAGAAAAGAAGATGCATTATGGGAGAAGCCAGAGCCACCGACTCCGTTCTTACTTCACCTTGGTCTCACCGCAAGAACTCATGACATACGTGCTTTCCAAACAAACTTCCCTGAGGATTATAAGAAATTTTATGTAGACAGGTACAGTACATGTACAAGATTAGATCTATAACTCCATCTTAAACAAAAAGTTGTTTCATTTTAATGCACATACAAGGTGCATTTTCAATGTTGAACTGTTTAAGAGTTCAGAATTTGAATAATAGCAGTTTCTGGTTGGTTATTGATACTGTTTTTGCAATAAAGTTTTCTTGCAATGATCAATTTTATCAACTTTGTGACAAGTTTAACACATAACTATAGTGTTAATGTACAAAGTACAAACATTTGTTTCTAGATGTCTAAGTGAGAGAGACAGCCAGATGGACAAGTCTAAAACAGAACACAAACATGAGACAGAGCGACCCGAATTTATACCGTGCCTTCATGCCGAGTCAGATGTCATTTCAGGTGTTATGGCTAATGTGCTAAGGTAATCAATTTTACTGATATATATAATCATTACTAAACAGCATAAAGAAGAGGTCATGGTGTTAGTATATCATTCAAACAAGAGGCCACATTTTTTAATCTACCAACAACCTCTACAATTCCTTCCTTTGGCTTGATTTCTAATCACTGCAACTTTTATAATCATAACTAAAAAAGCATAAAGGGAGAGGTTGTGGTGTTAGCATAGAGTGCTTCAACCAGGAGGCTACAGGTTTGAATCCACCTGCAACCTCTACAATCCCTTTGACTTGATTACTTGTAAGAAACCTAAGAAGCATATCATTAAGAGTCATTGATTGAAATTGTAATAATTTAATTCTCAAATTTACATAAAAGGCATTAATTTAAACAGAAATACATTAGGTCTCAGATATTTGCTGATTGTGTTGGACATGTTTGTGATTTGATAATGCCACCAACCCTAAAATTGTCAAATTTTCCAAATTGTGATTGTTATATTATCAGTTTTGTTTACATATGACCGTCGACGCGCGAAAATGTACCTTCGGACATTTGTTACATTATTCGGCAATAATTGATAAAAAAAAACCATAATATTTACATTTTTGTCACCCTCTTTAAATGCAAAACCAATGATAAAAACTGATAGCTACTATATTTACCTCAACAGAAACATACTAATTGCTTCAAAATCGTCCAAGACCATTACTATGGCAACAGCGATTTGAAATGATTCTTTTTTTTAATTTTGGCTATACCCTTGTGAAAAAGGCATATCGTGGAAAGAAGACATGAAATAGTTCATCAGATATATTGAAAGAGTATATAATGTTACAACCAAAAATAAATGATGCTGTTATGAAATGATTACTGGAAAAGTTTACTTCCCATGTAAATTGAAGTGAGTTTTGACGTCAAATTGTGGTATGTGACGTCATTTTTAGAGTGAACAATGACGCTTTAGTTATACTTTTTCAAAATGTTGTAGTTTTTTATGTAGTCGACGTAGGTAACTGAAATTTTCCAATATTGATATTGAAATATTGTTTGTTCAAAATATGCAAGAAAGCTTGTTTCGAAGTATTTTGTCCGAAGGCCCATTTTCCCGTGTCGCTGGTCGTATGTCCTTCAGCCTTTCAGTGCTTTGATTATGTATCTTTAGGGGATTGCTTGATGACACAAGCTTCCATGAGTCAGTGGTCAAGGTCATGAAGGATCCAATTCCAGTTTTCGCTCAGCTTGGTGATCGTAAGATGCTTGAAGCCCCACCTGGCTCCCCGTCCCCACCACCAGGGTCACCTGTCGAGGCGACTACAGAACTAGTAACAGAAGACACTACAGAAAGAGTAACCAGTCCGGCCACATCAGTGAGCTCAGTTACATCAACTAGAAAGAAGTCTAAGAGTAAATCTGTTTCAGCTGCCTCCCAGAGAAGCAAGGTGAGTTTGCCTTTTCTTTAGAGAAATAGGTTTTTGGAAAGAAAAAGAGCTTTTGAATTTCAGTTCTGAAGTAAGGCTTGTTGGGTTTTTGTCATTGTCAGACCCAAACAGAACACTTGTCATAAAAAATATACATGTAATCCCTTATGTCAGCTAAAATTTTGCTTAAAAAGTGAATGTTACAGATTTCACCAGGTTCATATTGTTGTTACAGGTCACTGAGATAACAGGTGAATCATCTAAGACAAGTACTCCCCGATACACAAAAGCAGACATGAAAAGGGTGAAACAAGAGGAACAAAGACTAAAGCAAAAACAAGAAATGAAAAAGTAAGTTTCACAAATCTTGTTATTATTTCATTAAGGGAGAAAATCCTGTGTAAATTTTACTATTTCATATAAGACTACTTATATGTATCGTCCTTTTTAACATTAAACTGTTTCTGAGGTAGAGTGGGTAAATTCAGTTACTTACAAGATGGTGTTATTATTACAATACTGCTTGTATGGTACATTTTTGCCAAAGGGATAGACGGTAATATTTAAAAAAACAAACTTACTTCCTGGTCAAGCCAATATGAGTAGAACATCTTTCCTCTACCAAAACTTTTTTCATGGTCCTTACATGTGTTTGCCACAGCAGAATGTTCTGCCGAGACCAGATTGATTAACTATACAAACTGTTTAGTCGGTCAACATAACTGTATATAGATTGTTTCAGTTTTAATCAAATAAGTGTAGACTTCGATCCATTCCAATATATTCTTTTTGCATTTTATTTAGGAAGCTAATCTCTCAGTAAGAAAACAATTTCAGTTTTATGCAAATGTTTGAATATGTTTGATTGCTTGCATATAGTTTTCTCTTTTACATTGTATTATGTTTGAAGAAAACAAAATCTTTGTAAACAAGTTTCAATTGTTATGGTTCTCTGTCTGACTCCATTTTATTTAAAGCTGTAGGCAAAAATATACATTTAAGTTTCCTGAAAACAAACTGTAAAATTATGTATCTTTCAACTCAGTCATCAGTAAAAGAAAGAAGAGGGATACTAATTTGCAGTTGTATGTCTGTTAGGACATGGTGTGGGTCATTTGAAATAAACTTTGTAGAAATGGTGACTACTACATGGAATTGTAGCCTGCCACGTTTCAGCAGGATTGCTCACAAAACCGTAGAGTTATACCCCTTTTAAGTTTTTGATATATTTTATATGGAAATTTAAATATCCATTTTCTATAATACCAGTTGTCAGAATTTAATTTTATGTGATACAAACAATCATCAAATTGATGTTCATTGAAATTCACAAAATAGGTACAATCCATTTAAAAATGAGGCCCCTAGAGGGATGGGATTTCAGTTGATTTTGCACAAATGATATGATATTATAAGATCATACCAGTATTGTTTAACAAAATTTCATCACATCAGAAATGTGACTCTAAATAGAAGCACAATTCAGCCAATCAGCTTGTTTTTGTCACATTCTGCTTTTTATAATGCCCAAATGGCAGAGTTGGTCATTAGCAGTTGAGGACAGCGGATAAAAATAATGTTGCAAACCCTTCGGCCTAGTTCTGAATGCACTACTTTTTAATACTTGTCGGTTTACTCCTTGAATGTACATATATATGCATGTACATGTAACTTAAACTAAAAACATGCAGTTTAAAAGAATATTTTTTTGCCAGAGAAATTGCCATTGATAGCCCGATTGCCAGTAGATTTGTCAAATGTTGTTCTTTTGCTTCATTTGGATTGTTTTTGCTTGGTTCCTTTATTGATGCATTGAATTTTCCTTTGTTAGATGTTACAGTGTTAGACTGGGAAATTGCCGTCATATCAATCTAAATGTTAAGGTCATTTAGGATTAAAAGAACAGTTGAAAGTATTCCACTAAGTTTTTCTGATTGTAAAAAAAATAACATAGTTATTAAAAAAATATAACCTTTTCATATAATTGCATCGAAATGTTTATCAAAATTTAATACATCATAATTAACATTAACGCATAGATACTTTAATGCCCATTTGTTCTAATCAAATGAAAATAACAGATATGAAAAGCAAACGAAATTTTGATCCATCTTAACTTAGTTTTCATAATTCAGGTACATTTCTCTTACAAATATATTTAACAATAACATGTAGTGAAGGTTCAATGATGTTTCAAAATATATCTGATCATTTCAGACTGCCAGAGTTTGGTAATGCTGTTGAAGGCGTCATTGAGAACACACTGCTAAATGTGCTAACAGAGGCCTTGGAAGGCGAGTTCAATATTACAGCTAGACCAAGATTTATTGCTCTGCCAAAAAGAAGTGGCACCTCATCAACCAGTAAGGGACTAAAACTGTAAATACAGACAATAAATAATTTATGGACAGTTGTTGACAGACAAAGTTGTTGGTTGATATTTGTTTTCATAGCAAAGTTCAAAACAAGATATTGATAGTGTAATAAAGTTCAAAACAAAATATTTATAATTCTTTTGTATTTAATGGTGTTTTCATTACATTGAATGTTATTAAAATATTAATTAATGTGAAAAAATGATTATGCAAAGTAACAGGATTGTAGCATTGAAATACAGAGACTTACGTGTATTCTGTGGCTATTCACACGTAGCATGCAAATTATGCATTTCAAAGGATGGATGTTTCAACTATTCTGTGATTCAAAAAAGTGTTGTGTTATTTTCACTTTTCAGTTTGATATGAAATTTGATAGTAATTTAAAAGATTGCAATTGTATTTACAGTAATAAATTATAAAGGCTATTCCGATTAGTCTTTAGCATACCATTTATAGAATATAAGTGAATAACTTTGTCAAAAACTGCATGTAAATGTGTTTTAATATCCAGCAACACTGAAGGCTTGACATATGTTGACATATAGTATTCTAAACAAGTATTACAAGCAAATTTATGTTCCTTCTACTTTATATTATATTAATGAAGTTCAATTGATGTTTATTTATAGAGTTTGAACCCTTTGATTACTATATTTTAGCAATAAGCACTTTGAACACACAGGAAGGAAGTGCTTATTTCAGAAATATACGTGTTTCAGGGCTTTATTTAGATCTACATATATGATGGCTGTGATACGTGTTTTTATAGAAGTTATAATTTACAATTGTATTATGTAATATATAAAGTATATAGTTGTTGTTGACATTTGTTTGTACAGCTGCTGAGACATAAGCTTCCGTCCATTCCATTTTGTATGTTCACCTGTTTTAACTTGCAATACAAACATTTTAAGCAGTATCAACTGTTTCCTAAACAGTATGGAATTGAAAAGATACACAGTCGCAGTATTGAATATTAGTGGTGCAAAGGTTAGTGTAACGGCTGCTCCTCAGTTTTGCAGTTTCAGGTTTTTAGTTTTGGTTGAGACCAAGAGCTAATCACTCCAAAAATACCAGTACCATGTCGACTTTTCTCACTGGAAGTTGATTTAAGGAGACTGAGTAAAATTTAAGGTTTTATGATATTTGAGCTTAATTAACTTCATAGTTTTGTATACACCCTTGAGCAGCATTTGAATGTTCTACAGGTATATGACAATGATACGTTCATGGAATATTTCCATTAATACAACGTACAAAAAGATATTCAGAGAATTTAGACAGCAATTTCAGTACCTTATGACTTCATGAAAACATAAAAAACCTACATTTCGGTCTGTTTTCCTATGTAAACATATAAACCTTCTACGAAACATACACCTGGCAGACTGCAGGTATTATTTCAGCTTTAATAGTCCCAATTTTTCAGTGAATTGTCGCATGGCTTTCTCTTATCTAAATTGCTTATGTATAAACTTAGATTGAGAAAGTAAAACATATACATTAAGAACAGCCGTCCAATTTCGTTGTTGATTGTTAACTATTTGATGTGATTTAACAGTTACTGTATTATTATCGACAAACGAAATAAACTATGACATTTTGAATGTTAGTTGACATACTCTTTTTTTTTTTTTCCTTCCTGATATGATGACTGATTGTTTCATTTTTTTTTTTGCGTTCACGTCTACACCATTCCCCGTTCACAGCATTGCAATCGGCTTTCCACATCTTTGCTCTTTGAAGTCTGATTCACTGTAAGTTCTCGTCGTAGATGTCTACATGTACCTGTTAGTGTTTACTAGTATTAAATATTTAATTATACCCCGGTCCGGATTAATTTTCAAGATTGCATTTTCAATTTGACACAATTACCCTTTGCTTTTTATTTTAAAATACATATGGAATCTATAAACTTTCATCATCGATGTTACCACACTTTTTATTGCGACATAAATTGGTTTAATCCGGATGTTGATTATTAGGGGATAGATAGATGGATATATATCTTTTATTACCTCCTCGTAGGGAGAGCACATCCCATATACCAAGAGCACATCCCATATACAAACATTTTTTTTTCAAAACATATATATAAACACATCATTATCAGATACATGCATCTACATTACATGTATACATACATTTAAATGTTCGATACATATTACAGTAGAATTAAGTTTATATAGATTAAGATTTATAATTGTGATGATTACAATATAGTGTCGTCGGCACTTGGAATTATTTCTCTACCCTGTGGCACTTTTTATTGATAAAGAAACATCAAATATTTCCTAAATGACGCAAAGTATCGCCAAAATACACAGAAAGTTTGTGCATGACGTCCACATAATACATGTACACAGATTGGAAAAGTGTCGGGTCGATTTCTACGTAAAAACAAGTTATAACATTCCAAAAGTTCCATCTATGGCACATCTGTCTTTATATATTATTGAAGTACAAAATACGACAGTCTTACCAAATTGAGGCATTAGTATTTGATTGATAACGTCTACATTTTTAATACTCCACGCACCTGTTACTACGTCACGCTAGATCTGCTTTGATATGGTCACATGTTAAGTTCGTGCAAATACTTCCAGCATCAATATTAGCATATTTCTACGCTATGCAAACGATATGTAAATAACATTCAATTCAGCTATTTGTCAAACTCGCAATGCAAAATCAAATGCATTGTCGGACGATTTCTGCAAGAAAATCGTAATAATGATATCAAATTACATATACCTAGCCACTTCCAACCAAAATGTAATACAAGAAACTAGTAGTAGATTCACAGGTGACAGATGACTATGTTACCTGTAGTTTTATTTGTTCTTTGAAAAATGATATAAATATGTAACAGGTGGTAAAAAATTTGAACCTGAACCCAGCGCTGTCGAATTATCTTTTTATCACTACCGAATAATCTATCAAGTCTGGCACATGCTGATTTGTCTGACAATTAGTCACCATGTACCTGTGCCTGGATACATGCATCCTATCCAAATTAATAATTGTTTCTTATTCTTGAAATAACACTGTGAAACATTTTAAGGATGCTGAAGCGGTTGCACTATTAAACTGTAGGTCATTTGGTTTAGTTGAAATAAAGAGGAAGCTTTAGATACACTGAATTTTAAAAAGTATTGGCTGTTGATTTAGAATTGAAATTTTCAAAATTTGTGTCACTGTGGCACTAGACCTTTTTGTGGATATTTATTGACGCTAAGATCTTTTTAGTTTGTTTAGATGAAATTAGAAGGAAGCTTGACTATTATTGTCAATTGTAACACTGAGTTTCAAAACAGTGTTGATTTAGTATTGAAATTTTCAAAATTTGTATCAGTGTGGCACTACACTTTTAAGGTAGCTAGGTTCTTTTTCTGTTCATTTTGTGATTTGGTTAGACAGACACTTTCATTTCTGTTGGCAGCTTTGTTTGGTTTACAGTTCATGTAAGTTCTTAATTGAATTAAAATGTTGTTTAACATTATGCATTTTAGTGCCAGAAACCCCATTCCCTTTAAAGAGACTTGGGCTTATCACATGATCCAGTAGTTAGTACTACATGTACTTGTATATGCACCTTCAAACCTGAATTAACTGTCAGTCTGCTAACAATGGAAAGGCAAATACTGCGGTGAGGTTTATGTCTCTGAAAAAATGTGAAACTACGTATCACAGCGGGCCAACAAACAAAACTGACAATGTACATATTTTGGAAATTGGTGATGGTTGATGTTGAGGTATGGTCCCAAAGAAATTCAAGGAGACCCATTATTACTTGCGTTGTCTGACTAATGCATTCGTGTTATCTCCGCATTGATTGAACTAACAAATTATGATTATCTTTAATAAATTATTACAGATTGCCGAAATCACACTGTATTAAGATATTTGCCGCCATACCTTCTCTCGTTTTTGAGTTATATTTTGAGAAAAGAGCACCTAAACCACTGTGTTAACATGAAGGAAACGCTTACTTTTGGCGCAAATTAGTCTATAAACACCTTACCTATCTAGAAATGCAAATAGATCTACAACAACAAAAAATTAACTTGGTCAATATATAAGATAAATATATCGGGCTATAACCACGCTTTCAATAATGTCGTGCTATATTCCATCCTCGGTACCCAGGTTATTCACACCATTTTATGAATATATCCGTAATAGACCGTGGGTTCCGACGATGGCTATATTCCAAATGTACCCACCTTTAATTACATATCAGTCAGTCCCTTTTGTACCTGGATGCAACTGAAGTTTTAAAATAGAAGGTACGATTTGACTACAAAGGATACGAGTTGACGTTTTGATCGGTACGAGTTCACCAATTGACGAGATGACTAAGGTACGAGTTAACTTGGATGCGACTCAATCCGAAAGCTTCTGGTTGAACAAGCAGAAACTGACACAACACCACATCTACTGACTGACTTGTAGTATAAAAACTTTACACTGACGTGTAGTATAAAAGCTACTGTTATTGAATGATATACATATGATTTGATTAATTAAAGTCACTGTCTGAGATAGGACTAAAATATTGTTACTATTTTTAGGACACAAACCATTACTAACGACAACTCTATAGAAAATAGACTGTGTCTATAATACTCATCTCAGAAGTAGCTTATTTTTTCAAGTATGAGAGACACATCTAAGTAACGAACGACAACTCGTGCGTTTAAGAAAAAAATAGACTGTGTCTACAGTATTTATCTCAGAAGTACCTTAATTTTTCAATGCAGAGAGACGCATATTTTCGATAATAATAATAATAATAATAATAAAATCTTTATTTAAAGAGGGTTTACACACAAAGCAATGCTCAAAACATACAAAACTTATTTACAATGTGGCCTTCTAGAAAAGAAACAAAAAAGGCAAAGTCTCCGTGCACGTTTTGCTCAACCCGTATTAAATATAGCCGGTCGCTGCTGCGGCCCGCAATAAACAGAGAAAACCAGAAAATTTGTCGATAAGAAAATAACATATGTACAGCAAACTCCGCTTGTAACGATATTCAGGGGACCGTATAATTTATATCGTTACATCCGAATATCGTTGTATCCAAGTCGGCTTCTGGCATCGGCCGAAACCGAAAGTAGAGTTAGCCTGCTTGATTTAAGAGGTGCACAACTTATAATATAGAACAAGTTCTATAAACGATTTATTTACATATCTATACACATATATGTAAAGATATGTGTGGGTCACTTTCATCAAATGTTTTATTCGGTGATTTCCCATCTTTACACCACCCAGGTAAAGCCTCTTCCACATCTGAGTCTTTTCAAATTCTAGCCGGACTGAATGTCATAGTTTCATATGCTTTTATGATAGCATCCTGACATTTTAATAATTATTGTGCTAAGTAAGTTTTAATTGCGAAATCAGCAGCAATGTCTTGTTGTATTTTTTTGCCACGCGGTCTTAATTCTATATGAGATAAATGTTGACGGTATACAAACTTTTTAAAAATTATTTATGTTATTGTATGCAGACGATACAGTTATACTATTCATGAACAGTACTGTTATAACTGGAAGATGAAATTCAATACTAATAAATCAAAAATACTAATATTTTACAAAGGTAGACAATGTGCTTATAATTTTACTTTTAAAAATGAACCTTTAGAAATACCTCGGAATATACTTTTAATTAGTGGATCTGTAACATTCAGGAGATGTAAAACTCACATTGCATCACAAGCTACTTAAGCTATGTATAATCTACTTCACAATTCAAAAAGACTAAATTTACCTATAGACATTCAAATTGACCTTTTTAATAACACTATAAAGCCTATTCGTTTATATGGATCTGAAATATGGGGGTTTGGAAATCTAGATGTAATTGAGAGAGTACAGTTGAAATTTTTGAAACATGTAATGAAAATGAAAAGATCAACTCCAAATTATATGGTTTATGGTGAAAGTGGATGTATACCTTTATCTGTTGACAAACAAGAAAAAACTATTTCTTCTTGGTCAAGACTACATTACAGAGGTGGAAACATACAGTTTGAGAAACTGTCTCAAATTATTTACCGAAGTATGTCTAATGACCTTAGCAACGGAACATTTAAGAAAACATTCCCGTGGTTCCATAACATAAGATCATATTTTTTAAATGCGGACATATTAGTTTTGGAACGATCACTCCAACGTTGATACAAAATGGTTAAAACATTCAGTTAGACAAAAATTACTTGATTTTTTTTATCTGAATAGTGTTTTATTATTGAAAATGCTAGTAATAGTACATGTTACAGAAATTCAAAAACTCATTATCTGAATACAACAACTCCCTCCCTCTTGACTTACATTCCAAACTTTAGAACTAGAAACCACAGACTCCCTATTGAAACAAGAAACTGGAATAGGATACCACTAAAGTATAGATTTTGTAACTACATGTACTGTAGAAATGAAATAGGCGATCAATTTCATTTATCATGTATTATTTATTTGAATGCGATCGTTTTAAATCTGAAAGGAAACACATTTAAAACCATACTATTTCAGAAGATCGAATATGTTCAAATTTGAGCTATTAATGAATACAGTACAATCGAATTTGAAAAATGTCGGGTTAGATGTGGCTCCAAGTGTACTGTATTCGGACTAAGACGATGTCGGAATTAGACCAACCAGCTCTACCAAATCTTCTTATATCGCAAACAGTATACAATACAGATTTTTTATAACATAAATTTAAGAATTGCGGCAGGTTTTCTCAGCTCCTATAAATGGCGTATATTTTTCAAAGGGAGCTTACTCTTATCTTCTTAGCAATACTGCATATTCACATAGGTACTTACGGTGACGGTTGTTCATTTTCTTCTTTCCTCTTTCTTCTAGACGGTTGACGGAATGGTTGTTGATTTTTGGGTTTGTTTCAAGAAAATAAAAAGATGCAAGACGAGCTTTATGATTGGCTTTCTTTTAGTGTCGAATCTTTAATTTTGAACGCTTTAGGGGCTTCCAGCCAATCACAATTACTTTATGCAAATTAGGCGAGAGGCCAATATCTCACGGATTAGGGAAGTCGCGTGTCATAAAATTACGTATTATTACGCAATTTTATTGCCCCTACATCCGTTTAAATCAAATCGGGAACCCCTCGTTATTCATGCAGCTACACTGTATTTAAAATGATAGTGTTAAATTTAATAATGATAAAAATCACAATAAAAGTAATATTATAATTATTTAAAAGTGATATATGTCTACGAAATACAATATATAGATCTAGATACACACAAATACGCAACTCTGCCATCATAATTAAGAATTTTAGAATCATGGAATGGTTAAACATTCGGTATTAATAAGCATACTTAGTTATAAAAGCAGGCTTTATTAAACTATTAATATTTGTCAAGTACCGAGCGTTAACAACCCCGTTCAGTCAGATATTTATAAGAGTTTTCAGATATTGGACAGAAAACAGCTAAAACAGATAATCTGTTATTGCGGGAGAAGTGACACACTTTATACATAGCAAAAAAGTTATGAATGTCACACTTAATAATGTATGCTAAAATGCTGTTTTCACTGCAGTTTATAAAGATCTGACTGTGAGATTAAAACGTAGACACCGGGCAGTTTGGAAAAACTGAACTGGACGTTTTTTATACGCCTATATACGATTGAGTACAAGTCGATTCCGATTTATGGTCTGGAGTCCGTACAAATATATATTTTTTGGCGTAAGATAGTTGATACCAAGGAAAACCACTCTTCAGTTTTAACAAGTACAACGCACACTTTCAGTCATTACATGATTATATGCCAAATTAAAATTTCACATGAAATCGATTCGTAAACCTGATTTCTGATAACCGCTTTACATGTCGCGCCTTCCTAAATGCTGATTGGTGAATTATCACGCTAATTACCACGTGATGGCAACGGTCATAGTAACGTTTCGTTTCGGTTTGTAAATGCTATTTTTAACTGCGGTGAACGGTTATAATGGGTTCTAACGGTTTATAACGGTCCGGTCCGGTCCGGTCCAGTCCGGTCCGGTCCGTTCGGTTCGTTCGGTTCGTTCCCGGTCCGGCAGCGGTTCTAAATGGTTCCGGTTGCAGTTCGGTTGTAAAAATTACCGTTGGCAGTACTGTAAAAAGTCTTCGTATTTAACACTGTGCAAATTCATCAAATGCATTCTTACGTCCTAGTTTAAGCTATTCCAGATTTCATAAACATTCTGTATCTTTTATATTATGGGAACATGTAGTATTAGTGGTGCCTTTATCAAACAGGCTGAATATTGTCATAGTTTATTATATGGCATTCAAATTTTGTTTATATGCTACACTTATATAGTATGTTTTGACAAAATCAAACATGATACTAATATATTGTGTTATAGAATGCAACCATTGTCATATTTAGAAATAATGTTGACTTTTATATCTTATATGCTGGCATATTAAGGTTTTGTATATGAAATTACGACATCCTTGTTATGTAAAACATTTGTACTACAATGTAACATCAATATGTATAAATTGTTTTGACCACTTTGAGCCTCATATATTGTATTGTACATGTATATGTAACCTCATTTACACAATGTATTCATTCAGAACATGAAATGAGTGTAATAAAGAGATTTGTATTGAATTGAATTGAGTTGAATTAAGGGGTCAAGATAAGACAAATTTGAAGAAAGTGGTCGTAATACGGAATAGCGGGATGGTCGTATTTTCGGAGTTCCCGACCAATAAACTATATAGAGAAATGTTCCGTTCTTTCAAAAAATGCCCGTAATAGCGATGTGGTCTTAATTTCGGAGAGGCTGTTAAGTGGGTTTTTACTGTAGTTGAATTTGGATGTGTCTGAATGAGTATCTGAGACAGGTATTGAAAAATTGAGATTTTCAATAGTTTTGTCGGCAATTATGGATTTTACTAACCGGTAAATATATGGAAATTAAGTTGTCTTGGTCTTAAAACTACATGCGATTTAGATTTTGATACATCTGAACATTGTTTTAGTGCTCAAAAGTATGAACAAGAATACCATTGATGCAAAGCATCAAAGGGCGCCGAAAATAGTTTTGTACATGTGTGGCGTTAAATAGCTAAAATTAGCTTTTTGATAAGCAATCATTATTAGTTTGATTTGAATGAAAAATTTTATGAATATTTGCAGAAAACATTTAAAATCATGGTGGTTTTAAAGCTGAAAAAAAACGGAAGAAAAATTATTTTAAAAAATTGGGTTTGACCGGGATTTGAACTCCACTCGTAAAATTAGGCGGTCATCAGCTTACCCACTACACCACGCAGACTGACTTTATAGCACGTGGTAAAAAATAAGCTGATATTATAATTTTGCAAAACCGATAAGGGAGAAGTTGTTTTACGTTTTCGTATTTTTTTCTAAAAGATATGAAAAGGAACATTACAATTAAACAATTACGTTTTAATGAAGGAAATGTGTATAATCAATATTTTAATGTCTATTTCGTATTATTTTAGCATACAGTTAAAACCATTTTTCTTCGCATTCTAATAACCACTCCTAGCATGTACTCCGGAAAAACTATTTCATAATAAGCCGCCGCCGTCATCGGCGGCGCCAATAAATCCACCTGGGCTGTAGGACTATTATCCGTGGCGTCTTTCTTGTTTATATGGGAATTTGATTAAATCATCGTGTTTCCTCTACGTTTTAGCTCCTATGCGGTTAGTCGTCTATTCACACCAACCTTGTGTATTCACAGTAGGGCCTCGGTCAGTGATATACTAGATTCTGTTACTACAGACACGGTAGCTACCGCTACAATACATAAATGTTGATAAAATAATGGTTAAAAATACCTTTCTCTTTCAAATTGAGTCAAGTGCTAGGTTATGTAAATATTATGAAAAAAATATTCTTGCTATGGTCTCATAAATTTACGCAATATGTCCCGGTCACAAAAAACGTAGAAAAAGAAACCAGAACGAACTTATGCCGAGTTAAATGTATCAGTTGTTTGGTCACAGGTAGACATTATTCTTCTTTTTTTATTATAATTAGCATTATAACTAGAAGCAAAAATTAGTTTCCTGTAAATGTTTATTGCTCGAAGTATAAACTGATGCTAAATATACCTACCTGTGAAATCACATGTACAAATAGAAGAAAATATTTTATCAATTTACTAATTTCCTTTACATATCAATAACATTAAATTTTATTGTCTAATGATTATAAATAAATGTCCAGTCTAAAGATACCTAAAAAGACAGGGTCTTATCTGATAAGAGTTCATAAAACAATTAAGGCATAAGAGGGTCACTAATGAATGTGTTTCTAATTCACGTTAACATGTAGTACAATGTAAACTTTAAATCTGTCTGTATGTCTGTGTCTGCCTGCCTGCCTGTCTGCCTCTGCCCGTCCGTCCGTCCGTCCGATCGCTTTAGTTATTGAGTGACACCAAACCGATTATACCACGGTTTCTGACACAATAACACATCCAGAACAAATAGTCATGGTGGCTGAGTGCCATTTTCATTCACGCCAAAGTCACAAAAAATAAGTAATACGTTTATTCCGGTAACAAATGCACATATAACATGGCAATTAAATGGATGATGCATGGTTACAAATAACAACAGTTGACATGATATATAACATGTCATGCATGTTTATGAGCCATGAAATGCACCCAATACCAGGGATAACACAAACATGGGGGAAAAGCTTCCTCTTATTTCCATTGCGGTCCCTGATATTGGAGGCATGACACAGAAAGTCACGTGATTTAACAGTTGACATGATATATAACATGTCATGCATGTTTATGAGCCATGAAATGCACCCAATACCAGGGATAACACAAACATGGGGGAAAAGCTTCCTCTTATTTCCATTGCGGTCCCTGATATTGGAGGCATGACACAGAAAGTCACGTGATTTAACTAATTATAATTATTTTAAACTCAATTGGAGTACATACAAATCACATTGAGATCAATTATATCACAGTCAAAGCTACTTATATCACACTAAAAAGTTCCTTATATCACAAATAAAAAACGCATCAAAGTAAGTAATAGTCATCAAATCATTAAAATACCAATCTTTACCATAAAACCAGTTAAAGATGAACTTTCATTTACATTTTACATTAATTAAAATTTAATGTTACTAAAAGGTTAAAAAAGTTAGTTGGTAATTAAATAGACTTTGATTGATTGTTTGAACTTTTGGGAAGACTGTATATCACACTAAGCGCCTGTGGGAGACTATTCCAAAGGACAACCCCATTAAATACAAATAACTTTTTACCAAAAATGCCAACTTTGGTTAGCCGTAACGCCCTGTTTCACTAAACGTGTAACAAGAATTAGGATGGGAGTGCACAGTCATTCTGGATCGTGTACAGCGATCATGTGTAGAGCAAATGGATATAAACTGCTCCTTAAGATAATCTTGGGCCGTGCCTGTCTTAATCTTATGAACATGTCAGAGACTGATCTGGTCCACTCTCTTTGAGACCGGTAACCAGTTCAAGGATTGAAACTGCTCTGGTTCATATGCGATCTACTATTCAGATTCAAGAGCCAATTTATTCTGGGTTATCTGATGCATTTTCCTCCAGTATTGTGATAAACTAGGGTACCAAAAAGAACAAACATAGTCGAAAATGGCACTGGATTAAGGACATGACCAATAACGTGCTTGTCTGTAGATTCAGATATTGACTCTTGCGATACAAATACTTCAACCGGGCATTAGCTATTTTGACAACTGACCTTGCAATGTCATCACAGGAAAGATGCTGATCCAAAATAACACCTAGATACTTGATTGAATCGATGGCCTGAATATTAGAACCATTACAGGATATAATCAATTTACTCTGTGACCTGAGCTTAGGTTTAGACCCAAAGAGAATAGACTTTGTCTTTCCAAGGTGCAGTGAACGCTTGTTATCAAGAAGCCACTCACTAACCAGTTCCAACTCAGAAGACAAACTAGATGAACTGTTTGTGATTCTAGTTGGATCTTTGATTAACTGAGTAAAATTGAAAAGCTTACAAAATGATGACAGACTGTTAAGAAGTGAGCATTTACAAGCACTAGAAATAAAACATATTTTTAAAGTTTCCCCTATAGCTCGCGACAATGACAAGCGACCACCGCAGTGTGGTTGATTTTAACCCTGGGGACATCATTTAAAGGTCCGGCACACAATGTTACATACCAAATATCTAAGCTATCTAGACTGGCTCAACTCGTGGCAAAGAATGTATGCTTGTACCATGGCTGCGTCTTTGTTCGGACTATCATTGTCCATAAGAAAATATTATCAGCACTAATTTTCACCAAAATTTTTATTCTAAACACCTTTTAATATTATCAAAAACTGTTAATCCTTACTTTAATAATTTTTCAATTTAGTCATTTTCACTACATTGTAATTGGTGTATTTTTTGTATCAGATTTTTTTATAATCAAGTGTATTTTTTAAATTTTTACATCAAATTAAGACTTATTTTGGATGCTGAAGGTATCAACATTGGTACCTTTAACATATGTAAGAAGGGGCTTTGCAAAATAATCAAGGGGATAATGTCTTCCTTCGCAAATTTACCTAGGGGATAATGTCTTCCTTTGCAAAATCAGCAAGGGGATATTGTCCTCTTGTGCAAAATTGAGCCAAGGGGATAATGTCTAAAGGGATAATGTCCGTTTACCCTTAGCTTTAGGTTGTTTTGGAGAAGAAATGTTTAAAGGTTTTGCCTAAATAAGACTCTGTAAACCAAGTGGCCTCAAAGTGTGATCATTTTACTCTGGGGACGCGATTTGAACAAACGTTATAAAGGATCACTAGGCAAAGCTACTTAATTATAGTATTAAGGTCTTGGACAAGAAACGTTTAAAGTTACCAGTGATTATATGCAGATTTGTAACCCATAGGACGGGGTCAATTTAGACACAATTTTAACAAACTTGGTACTCAAAAAATATCTAGTAAGCTAAATGACTTTAATACGAGATGATTTTTAATTTCCTTTTCCTAACTCTATGCAAACCAAGTGACCAACCGCGCGGGGCCAGTGTTGACCTCAAAGGCATGATTTGATCACACTTAGTAGCGGACCCAAGATAACACTGTATACCCAATATCAAAGTTCTGGGTCTTGCGATTTTGGAGAAGAAGAAGATCACAAAGTTTTTGGATGAACTAAAACACATCATTTGTACGTCTGAGTTGAGTCTATCGCCAAATAATATTCATTCATGGCTTTTTGGATGCCTCCATACTGCCTGATTGAGCCTTTTCAACACTTTTCCGCGTTTTTCGCAATTCTGAGCTTGTTCTTTTCAGCTGACGTGTCATGGCTACTATAAGCTCTGGTGATACCTTTTGTTTTAAATAATGGTCTAACCGCCAGTCCATTTCTTCTTTGTTAACTTGTTTTGTTTTTTTCTTTTCCTTCCTGGGTAGAACCGTTTCGCCTAGAGAACGAAAAATTGTTGAACAATCAAAATTAAGACCCGGTAGAGTGTTGTCAAAACGGTCAATGAATATTAAATAGGTTCGTTGAATAATGCAATTATTGTACAAATATAGAATTAGAGCTTAATTCAAGTTTCAGCTACGAGAGGCTTGTATATCATTTGTTTCCATTATAATGCCAATACTGGTATTTAATATACAAGATGTATTAAATCTTTCCATCGTTAAAATCAAGACTATGCCGATATTATCAAGTCTTATTATTCAACTTTACAATATAACACTTAAGAAATAACATCCGTTCCAGCGGTGTTAGTCGTTTAATAAACAATGATTTGGAGTACTGATATGCAGTAATTAGCCACGAAGGCCGAAGGCCTGAGTGGTTTATAACTGCACATCAGTACGACAAATAATATTTTCATTCTTAATAGATAAATATTTTATTAAATAAATATATTTGATTTATAATTGCAACGTTTCTTACGCCATACGTGTCACAAATTATTCATACCTGTCTTGAAAAGAATAATTTGCTTACATGTCAAGTAACATAACGTTTTTCTCCTAAAATATACTCTCAACATGTAAATATACAAGAGTGGTCATGAAATGTAAGCAATACATTTCCTCTAGAATTTACCACATAGTTCATTAAAAAAGGAACAATTGAATAAAAAAACAATGGGTGTTAAGGTGTAAAGGAGTTGCCAATAACGTTTGTATTGATAAAAAGTTCATGATAAGCAAACATTATTTTATTGTTCATACATTTGTATATGTCATAGTTACGTGAGCATGTCATGTTTGAAATCGTCTTTAAGTTAAGAGAAATCAGCGAAAATTCCAATAATGTTTGGGTTTTCATCTCAAATATTTAAACCTTTATTACCTAAATTGTCATTGTAGGTCCATCGTAACTTTTAAAACTTATCTTGTACAAATGTGTACAACCTACATGTATATGCATATTTTGTTACACCATTTACATTAAAGGAATTGTTGACTGCCAAATTTTGGGCAAAGAAAGTAAGTGTCTCCACGTTACGCTTTTGTTTTTTAACGTGCCTAGTTCATATCGCAGAATGTTACCTCATTTTTTTTACTTTGTTCATTTTCTTTAGACCAATTCGCCGACTTATATTTCAACACAAAAACGTGTATTTTAACACATTAACACTGTGCCGGTAGATATGATTATCTCAACAAATTCGTCAATATTCTGCTTATGAAAGAACAACTTAGAATTTGTAACCACAGGTTTGCATAAGCAGCGATAAATTCGTCAGACTTGTTACATATACGTGTATGTTACTGAAGGACATACAAGAGGACGGAACTGATGAGTTGACCTTTTGTAACTGATACGCAAGCAGACACAGTTCAGCAGTAGCTGCTACATACGAATAGGTCGTCTGAAGTTATTCTAGGCAGATATTTCTTGCAGGAATTATAGGACAAATTGTAGTTTAAACGAACACTGTTTGACAAAGGACATATTTAAGCAATTTAACTAATAACAAGGCCCTATATAGCTCACCTTAGTGAAACAGAAAATATCTGCAATACATGATCAAATCTGCACAATTCCCGAAAATAAAGATACTAATTGTGCATTGGAACAGAGCTGTGTGAAACGCTTCAGTGGAGAACCAGCGAAGGAACTAACTTGTTGAGTTTGGTTGAAACTGCTCAGAAGCGAACACTCTTGAGAACACATAATGTGTTTCTTGTAGAGAGGTGTTGATCTGGAGAGGTCGATTCCTTATATAATTGGTGCAACGGGAAACGCTAAACGTATATAGCGAGGATATATTGAAGATAACGTTTTCGGTGTATCTATTTCACTAAATGAATACTGAAAGTATTTTTGCACGAGTTGCAAAGCCACGGGCAAAATTACTTTACGTGTTGGAAATTATATGCCGATATGTATAAACATGTTTTTATAATCATTGTTCTACTTTTGAATCATCTTATTTATATACACGTTGAGGCTTTTCTTACGCGATACTTCTTAAAACCGAATTTCCTGGAAATAGTTCAGATTGATTTAAAAGTACGCATACATTTATTTGACCATATAAGACGTGCACATTTTACCAAATAACTCAACCATGACGGTTCAGTAGCTATGCACCTGGGCTGTGCACAACTGGTGGTAAAGAATTATTGATTATTTGCTCATTCGCATTTTGTACACGCCTAGGCACGCCGAAAAAACACATAACTTATACATTTGTTCAACTCAGAAAAGCATGGCGCGACTGAATGTCCGGAAACGATGTCACGCAGTCAGCATGTTCCAGACATACCAATCTTTTAGAAACGTAAGTTAAGCGATTTTTATTGATATTTTTTTGTTATTTACTTAAATTCATATGGCAAATATCTATTACTGTAGAAAAAAACTCACTGCTAGGCCTGATTTTGTATTCATTTCAATCGTATGCATTCTATCCTTTTACGAATTAATCTCGAAAGTCTTATATCATTCTATAGTTATTAGTGTTGTAGGCTTTTGAGTACCGTGATAGTGGAAACGTACGTGATCGAAACCTGTGAGTAATTGAAAACCGTTGAAGTCCCTTACTACCACTGAATACACTTACACAACGGTTACAGCATTGTAAGCGCAATAATTTTCATTTGTAGCGAATTATGATAGGCGGGGTATATGTTATTTGCATTGCGATCATTGCCTTGTCTTGCAAAATATTTATTTTTAAGTCGTATTTAATGATACGAAACCAATAAAATCATTATTTGTAAAGCAATATTTCAAACTTACCTGTGAATTCAGTGATTGCAGATTACATTTCTGTTTTAAATTCGGCATTTTGGAAAAGTTTTTGTTCATTTCTCATATCTTGATTTTTGATTCCCTTATGATAAGGAGAGCACGGAAAGCCTTATCATTCTCGCATTTTTGGTTAATGACAACAATCGTTAAATTAAGAAACACCTTTTGAAGAGATTTTCGTAACCATAGACATAAAAAATATTAATGACAGACATGTTGTACATGTATGTTTTTCGTCAGAAAAAAGTTGAGCTGATACTTTGAATGTTGAGTAGAACAGCCAAAAGCAAACACTTTCTGAATGTTCATATTCTTTTACAACGTAATTCTTACTCTAGATACAAAACTTATTGCAGAACAGACTTTTTGGCTTGCATTTTTGTTTAAACAATGACTATAACTTACAAGTTTCAGGTAGGATGTTTCTCCGCATTATTTTTCCATAATTTATTAGTATAAAATTTACCTCTTTCTACACAAAACTAAACGTAGTTGAAAAATAACAACGTGTGAATTTGCTATTGCTAATTAGTACACGCACCTAGTCGGGTGTTATTCAAACTTAACTATCAGGACGGTATCACGTATAATATTTATATATTAAACATGACATGGTTAGTTATTTAGATTATCCTATCAATACACAATTTAACCAATACAAGTAGAATTTCTCTCTATCGTATATCCAACAAGAATTATTGCTAAATTTAAAAGCATGTATACATACCTGTCGTTTCATAGGTGTGTACGTCCTGCTTTACCATTTTAAAAAGATCTGCAATATCTGACAACTGGAATTCTTCTCGCTCTAAAACTGATGCAAATGTTTCATCCCAGTTAGGTATATGCTTATCGATTCTTTCGATAATGAACTTCGCTGCAGCTTGGTCACCACGGTTTGATAATATAGCGATTGCCTCAGATTTATCTTCGTCAGTCAGCAGAGATTTTTCAAAGGCAATGTCCAGAAATTCATGAACAGCAAGCCTTTTTTCAAGTTCTGGCGCGACCAGTTTTAACAGATGGCTGCTGTGTACGTATTGCTTCTGTGTTTTATTCTCTATGAGCAATTTAACGTGTTTGAATTCTAAAAAATGTCAAATGTACAAGGAATAAATACATCATTGTAAAACAAGACTCACAACAACGGAAACGCATATACGCCACAATTTCCTAGTTGCTATTTGCTGACTATTCTGTTATTGTGCTATATCATTATGTCGTGAAGCAATCTTTTCAATAATTTCTCTCCAAAATGCTTATTATAATAGATTTACATTGGACAACATAGTACTATGTATTGAATCCTAAAGCATATTCAGTTTTACAAATAAGGACTAGTCTTCCGGTGTAAATATCTTTTGTTGTTGTATACAAATCGCAAATTTCCAGAAGCTGTTCTGACATTGCGCAATTATTTTTCATTCTTACGTCTTCCGCCACCAATTAACGTTTCCGTGATAACAATACAGATAAAGATGTGGTTTTCGATATGAAAATAATTTACGCATGGCAAATGCTATGTGTACAGACGCGTTTATTGGTCTTGGAATGTCGTGTTGGGTAATGCAAATATATTTTCGCGAAAAAACAAACAAATATCACAACAAGTCGATATTTGATGTCGATCTATTGTATTAATTATATATATGCACTATTTTCTATCGAGATCCGTGCTAACTAAAATGTTTCCCCGATAAAATGTTTCGATATAAACTCCACTTTTAGGAAGTCGATTTACTAACTCTATTTCTTGACTCGATATAAAGCGACCATTTATTCAAGATGATATTTACAATGCGAGTTGACATATTATTTCGTTATAAAATGCCCCTTTCTTCGAGGCAGCTGGCGGTGGCTCGACATATCAATACAAAATTTCTGAAAATCATTTCCCTCTATAAGCAGCGGCCGGCTGAAAACGTTATTATAAAGGTTATTATCAGATGTCAAATCGAGCCCACCAACTGCTTTGAATTTATGGAAATGGGGTCTAGCATGTGAGACGCTTCCTAATTGCTGTTAACCATTGTTCTCATTCAACTAAAAAAATCGTTCGATGCATGAGGAAGTTACAGCCCGAACAAAGTCATATGTGGCCATTTTTAATTTTCTATATATGACAATGACCTTTGTGCTACTGATCTTGGTCTTGTGCACAACAGGTCGTCCCCTTGTGGTGAACAACTGTGCCGAGTCAATTCACAATATCGAATTCTTGAGCACAGACAATATCTAATTAATGTTTGTCAACTAAGCCTATGCATGACACATCGTTCCATTATGATGATCAACTGTGTCAAGTTAATAGAAAATTCTTCAATGCATGAGGAAATTACAGCCCGGACAATTTCTCATTTTTTCAATATTTACCAATCTCAATCAATTTTGATCTTGACATTTGTGCTACAGATCAAGGTCTTGCGTACGACTCGCAGTCTCAGGTGTACAACTGTGTCAATGTACGAAGAAGTTATAGCACGGACAATCTTATCAGGACGGACGCATGGACATACAGACTCACGAACACAAGCAAACATTTACACAGAACCGCCAAAGTGGCAACTATGTCTAGCTATCGCCAGCGGGCTGAACTAAAAGGGGCGTTTTATATTGAGATAATATGTCGAGAACTCGCGTTGTAAAAATCAACGTAGAGAAAGGGGCGTCTAATATCCGAATATCAATTAGTCTTGACCTCGGATTATTGAATCCAATGTTATTGATATATACATAATAATCATTATAGCGATCGCGTACATGTATCTAGTGGAAACTGTTTTGCGTTTTGTATTGTTTATAAAATATCTCGATAACTATATCGACTTGTGATATCATTCCGATTTCTCGGGAAAATATAATGGTATTTGCATAACTCTGCCAAGGCCCATACAGGTGTCCATACTGTTTTTCGTTTAATTGGTGTGTAAAACATAGATGACTCGTATGAATTCTAGAGCTTTTTGTTTCCGACAGCTAAACAAAGCAATGTTTAATTCTGGCCATGACATTCTCCAACTGATGACAGTTTGTCACAACTGTTCGTTGTGAGGTTTCCTCCAAATGAAGCTTATTTCTTATAATAGGGTGTTAACGATTATGGTATGTACCAAGAGAATCACAAAAATACGAGATAACATAATCATTATAACTGAATGTTTGATACAAGTAATTTCAAATACTTAATAATTAGTTATTTTTATAATCATGTTATTAATGATCTGGGTTTTTTTTGACAGTCGGTAGACAAAGACTCTATGACTTCTCAAATGATTCGCACTCATCCACTGCAACTGAAATTCCTTAAAATTGAGTATTCGTCACAAAAACTAAAATAGGTCACAGTCAACTAAAAAGGAGGCTAGGACAATATATTAACAACGTTGAAAATGTCACGTAAGATTTCGCCTCCGTGGTCGAGTTGTTATAGTCGCTGACTTGATATCACCCTTACCTCTCATACATTTGCAGCTGGATGGACGTGAGGCAGCAGTGTCTTTGCCCATGGACACAACTAGTGCCTGGGCTGGAATTCGAACCCAAAACATCCCGTTCCGGAGCCGAACTCCTTAATCAGCTACAGAGTCACGCACTAAATATGGTTTATTGTAAAACTCAGACACCAACTACAAACACCCCGTAAGTGTACAGGACCGCAAGGATGTTTAAACTCAAATTGGTGAAATAAGACAAAAATCCACACAATATCACGAACTCATGAAATCCAAAAATAATTATAAGGAAACAATCAAAACCTTTCTCTTCGAGTGCATCAAGCAAATTTTGCCACTTTCCTTCATCAGTGTTCTCCTTTATGGTCCTTATAAGAAGTTCGAATGCGTCAGAAGCACAGTATTTCTCTTTGCTGCGAATGAGGTCGACTTGCCTTGAACCTGTGTCATAAAATTATTACAAAATGTTGAGAAAACACGTAAACTACTTTTTTTTGTTTCAAATCCGATAACCCGTCTAGAAAAAACTCCATGACGTAACAATTTGTTCTTCATTTGTTGCAGTCTAGACCTTAAGAATCGGAACATAATACAAGCAAAATGTATTACAAAGTAGGTACAGAAGAAAAACATTCAGAGCTTTATTCAAAACAGTAAAACTAAACTATTTTATTAAATGTTCTTCGCCTAAGTGGCAAAAGTAAAATCTTTTAAAAAGTTGTAATTTGAATTCATTTTTAAACACATGTTATTTCATCCATATGTACATTTTTCAAATGAAAAATTAATTAAAATGTACTAAAAGATTAATTTTATGAAAATTACAAATATAGTAGCCTCACAAAGGAATTGATAAACGTTGAATTCAATATAATGTAGAAATATCCTATTGACCTTAACTGTGCTAGTAGCATGCACACATATAGTTAATTGCTATTAGTAACTGCTAAGTTAACATTCTTTACTGAGCAATATATACATATGTTGGCAATTCGAAGCTTCATTTATCAGAAAATATATATTTTGATAAAATATTTTTCTTTAGTAGACATATTATTATGAAAAGTTCCTGTATTGGAAAAATTTATCTAGAATCATGAACAATCAAATTGCAACAGACAATGTAAGATTTCAAATAACTGTCATAAAGAGTAGTGTCATAAGGCTAATCTGTAATCGACAGGAATCCCCCTATTCAACGAAATAGCCAATTTGAATTACCGCGGTCAATTAGACAGTTTGCTTGTATTATCAACAACTAGAACTTTAACTACAAGTGATAAATACACTGTGATGCCACCTTGACAGTTACTTTACCCTTTCCAATTTTAATCATCTAGGGCATAATAAAGGAATATGAGGCTGCATATGGGCGATTTTAGGAGAATATGGAATTAGTTTCAAGAATTTTTAGCAAAACCCACCCAACTTAGAGCTATCACTGATGGCATTTTGACACTGTCCTTTTACTATCCGCTCGGACACAGTGCTATCCGCTCGGACACAGTGCATGTTGGAGAAGTTTCCATTAATTTCAGCCAAAATATCCAACCACAACATACCAATGATATGCACAACTAATCCAATTAATCACTCCAGACCTGTGAATTTTCATAACTTTTCAACAAATGGTTACTCAGAAATAGCTAGCCATAACAAACATATCAAGTTACATTACGTGTATGAAAAATTGAAAGGGCCATAACTCAAATGATTAGTTTGGCGTAATTCGGCGTAACGCGACAACAATATGAATATTTAAGCTTGATACTTATCACTCATTTGCATTTTGCTTGAATTTGAGCCAGTGGTTACCAGGATATAGTGCGGACAAACATGTCTATGTGTACTATATGTATGAAAACATCAAAGGGTCATAGCTCATAGAAAACATATCCAGGCAAAAGATACTGGTAATTTGCACAATCATGCTTGATTTGATAGTCATCACTCCTGTGAAGTTTCAATGAATTCCAGCCAGTAGTTGGCAAGAAATAGCACTGGTTTGGTTTTATTCAAACAGTGAAACATCACAGTGACTGAGGTTCCCAAGTAAAAGCACAATTTAAATGACTTGCATGTGTTCAAAATTTATTATATTTGTACTATAATTATTTTGAATTCCTTTCAAATCACAGAAAATTAGAAACTGGTACGTCTCTGTATGTTCATGATAGATAACAAAGAATAAATGTATCCAACAATTTGATAGAAAAAACAAATGTGGCACACACTTTTCATATATTTGATACACATAGTTGAGTAGTCCTCATTTATCGCTTACTTAGACAACTGAGACTCCCAGTAATTTCGCTAGGTTTTATCTGGTGCTTTAAATATGGCATGAATACATCTATCAGATATTCTATCTCGTCTTTAGTATCTGGCGGCGTTACAGTTCCATTGTCACTGTCATCGGATCCAGCAGGTAGGCCTAAATCTAGGGCACTGTCAAAGCTGATGTGTTTCTCTGATCTCTGCAATAAGGCAAATATACATGTATCACTGTAGTTTGATAATTCTCGAACTGCTAGATGTCCTCAAAAATAAGTGTTAAATACAAACGTCTGACCACTGTCGCTTGATGTTTTACACCCCAAAATTAGTATGTACTACTAGATGAACACATATCCTAGCGCAGAGTGTTGTTGTCTCCGTTTAAATTAAACTGTGTTAAAATTATGTTATTAAAGTATAATAAGTATTATACGATATGGGTTTTGTTGAAAGTTCCTCCGTTTATATACAACCTAGTGTTATGAGTGTCGTGATGGGTATTTAAGATACGTACAGAATCATTGCCTTCAGTTTCCACTTCTGATAATGAATAACATGCCTACAAACAAATATTTTAGATTTATTTTAGCCCGGACTATATTTGTCCTTCTGTACAATATCATGTTATTCTCTAAACAAAATATAGACGGATTTTCAGTCAAAATATTTTTTGATTGTTAAACATACACAATTAAAATGAATAAAATTTGCTAGACATTCCTTACTTCTAGCAGGCAATATAATCTTCATTACAATGATCTCAAGAAAGATACATTTTCAATACGGTTTTAATGTAAATTAGCCACTTTGCTGTGTTTTCTTCGACTTTACACACTATGCTGTTTCAGATAGCAAAACTCTCATGCCATCAAATTATCTTTAGCAATGTTCATACATACATAAAGATACTGATATTCGAGAGGGACACAGAAACAATCAATAATTTGTCTCACACTAAAGTTAAGTTATTGCAGTTCCCGTCTTCAACCTTTTTATACAGTATCTTGCAATATGTATACCTGTTACAGAAATTGTTTCCTATCTTATTAAATATGGAAACACTCGGTACATGTTTTGATACAAACAAATGATGTAGTTTTACCAAGAAGTGATACTCATGTTTACTGCGAAAAATGGGTTGATATACGGGAATGTGCGGGACTCCATATATTATCAATATACAGGAAAGTATGCGGAGAACTTTGAATACTTGGGCCTATGTATATGATGCAAGCCCGTATATCACTTTTATACGGTATTCAGTATACTTAAAAATACCAGAATCATGATATACGAAAGCCCGTATTCTAATAAAATACGGGATGTATATAACTGAAACACAGAAGTCCGTATACTTGAAAATATGGAACTATTGATATACAAAAGCCCGCTTGTTACTACAATACGGCACCGGCTGCAGGCTCGTCTATCCTGAAATACAAGTATTTTGTATACCTAAACTATTTGTTTACAGTTGTTACAACTTCTATACAGAAGGTTTTGTTAAATAATTAGACTGGAAGGAAATGTTATAAACAAGACATTTAGAAAAAAACATAAAATGAACAGACCGAAGTCTATTTCAGATCTAAAATAGTATATTTCTGAAATAGTCCATTTGAGTACCACTTTTCCAGTTTTTTAAGTTTCTATGTTAAACTTTATGATAATTCTCTGTATGTCACAAGAAAAAAGCACAGTACCTCGAATTCGGAATATTCTGTCGCTGATCCAGACAAATCCTAATAATAGATAATTAATTACATGTATATCTCATATTTGTAACGTACCTATGCACTAAGATGTGACGAATGGTCAGGTCATTGCTATTTTGTAGTTCCTTCATATGTCTTTGTATTCATTTTATCTAATGCGACACACATCAAAGATATATAACTCAGTAAACAATGTGTCTGTTTTTGAAACTATTTAACTATAATTAATATTATTCGGAATGATACATGCATATTTTCATTAAATTATAAATCATATCAACGTTGCTGGAGCTAGCTGGTCAATATATGCACGGAATACATTTTATTATATCGTATACCTGGCATAAATACTTAATCCTGATTGGCCGATAGCGCTCAGGTGCCGAGTCCGCAAAAGTATGTGTAGACCTGGAAAATGATGTGTGGACCTGCACGGATTTTAAGACGTCATCATTTCTGTTATATTTTTCACTACTTTTTATGAAGTAAACGATATAATTCTTTTACACTAATGTTTAGGTCAATACATAGTTTTGCGGACCTGTGAAAGAAATAATATTGACGTCGGACTTCGTCCTCGGTCAATATAACTTTTAACAAGTCCGCAAAACTATGTATTGACCTCAAAACTAGTCTATATTTGTATAAAGTACTACTAGATGAACACATATCCTAGCGCAGAAGGTTGTAGTCTAGTAGATAGCGTTTCCGTTGAAATTTAAATGCGTTAAAATTATGTTGTTAATTAATGAGTATTATACGATATGGGTTTTGTTGAAAAATCCTCTGTTTATATACAACCTAGTGTTATGAGTGTCGTGATGGGTATTTACGATACGTACAGAAATACTGCCTTCAGTTTCCACTTCCGATCTTGAATCACTTGCCTACAAACAAATATTTTAGATTTATTTCAGCCCGGACTACATTTGTCATTCTTTACAATGTCGTGTTATTCTCTAAACAAAATATAGACGGATTTACAGTTAAAACATATTTTGATTGTTAAACATACACAATTAAAATGAATAAAATTTGCTAGACATTCCTTACTTCTAGCAGGCAATATAACCTTCATTACAATGATCTCAAGAAAGATACATTTTCAATACGGTTTTAATGTAAATTAGCCACTTTGCTGTGTTTTCTTCGACTTTACACATAATGCTGTTTCAGATAGCAAAACTCTCATGCCATCAAATTATCATTAGCAATTTTCATACATACATAAAGATACTGATATTCGAGAGGGTCAAAGATACAATCAATAATCTGTCTCACACTAAAGTTAAGTTGTGGCAGTTCTCGTCAATTTAAACCAGTTTATCATGTCACCTGCAGCATTATCGGCCCGATAACAGGGTGCCGGATAAATTTACTGATATACGGCAGTTGACCACATGATTTGTATGCGATTGCCGGACTACTTTTGAAAGAAAAAAATCCTGTGGCTTATTTACCACCAAAACGCAAAAAAACAGTGTGAAATTTTGTATTATTTGCAGTCACATAATAAATAATTTACGTTAAACTGGTCCTATTTCGAATTTATTACGTCATCAGTTCAAGTCTACGTCACCAAGGCAGTAATGTTTTGGTAGCCATTATTTGTATAATAGTGTATTGAATTGAAATATTTCTCAGTTTCAATTTATTACTTCGGCTTCTGCAGTAATTCAAAGGACACAAATAAGGATAAACACTAAAATTAAACAGCGTTTTATTAGAGAAAAACTTCACTTTATTTTAGTAAGACACTTTAAATAGTGCACAAACAGGATAGAAAAGGACATTTGTTTTCAGATTTTCCTCTGATCTGGCGGTAGATTATTTTATTTCGTCATTCCAGAGGCTGAATGTGTACATGAATGTCCTGTCAGCAGCAGTTAGTTGCAGAAAGGAAAACTATTAATTTGAGTACTTATTAGTGTCAGTGACAGTGTTTCATTTAAAAAAACTAGGATTCAATCATTCATGGAAAAGGAGCCTGATCGACTGAAATGAGATCTTAATTATGTCCGTAACCCGTTTTGTTTGGGAAGAAACAAAGATAAAGATAGCATCAATGTAAGTTTTAAGGTCTTTGAATTTGAATTATTTTTCAGAAAAACGTGTGCAGTGCTAACAAACGTCGTTGAGAAAATCAAAACGGTTGCACGGCTGCCGATTTGTTTTGAATGCAAACAAGGTTTACACAATCAGAAAAGGCAAAAACGATGAGGCTCCAAATGCGGGAATGCTAACGTTGTATACGGGCTCATATACAGAGGCTCTTGACCGATCAGAATCTATCAAATTTATCTGCGATATTATAACATTATATATTTCTTCGTTATGCACATTATGCTGACATAGATAAAATTTGAAATGAGAACTACATTTTGTTTGCGTGAGACCAGTCCGCATATCGTTAACTTATGTTTTAGCTAGTTTCACAATAAAATTTCAAGGTGTGTTTTCAATGTGAGAAAGAATGACAGGATAAATAGAATAATAGATTGGTAGCGTGGATGGAGAAAGTGTATCTGTCTCAGCTCCGGAATTTATCGAGTTCGCCTTCGGCTCACCCGATAAATTCCCCCGCCTTGCCAGATAAACTTTATTATTCTCTATGTACCAGTGTTTTGCTACTTTCGCTGTGTTTTCTTAGACTGTATACATTACCGTGCTTCAGATGGTTAAAATCTCTTGCCTCCAAATTATCTTTATCAATTTTCATACATAACGGTACTGATACATGTAGTCGAAAGGGTCACGAATATATACATAATAATAGGTTGGTAGCGTGGATAGGGAAAGTTTATCTGGCAAGGCGGAGGAATTTATCGGGTGAGCAAAAAAGCCATAGGATTTTTTTCTTTTAATTAAGTAGTCCAGCAATCGCATACAAATCACGTGGTCAACTGCCGTATATCAGTAAATTTATCCGGTACCCTGTTATCGGGCCGATAATGCTGCAAGTGACAAGATAAAATCAATGACCCGTCTTAACTTAAATACATCCATTTTCAATCGATGTCGTGGTTTAAAACTACTTACAGATTCTTGAATTTGTTGAAAATGTGGGAGACGTTCCGAAAACTACAAAATAGATAAATATGTTTTGAGCGTAACTGCATAGAGGCAAAAAAGATACATGTACCTCTATAAACAAGATGGAGCTTGAATCCAAATGACACAGTTTTAAACGATTAACATTGTTTTGTTTGCTACAGTAAAATTCGAAAATAACGAACTCCTTGGGGACCATTTTGATTTGTTCGTAATATTCAGAATATGTTATATCCGAATATCATTTTAAGATTTGATAAAGAAGAAAAAAGTGGGCCCAGATTTCTTTAATTGTACTTGCGTAATATCAGAAAACGCTATATACGGAGTTAACTGTATTTCTAAAAAGCACGTATTACTAAATAACGATAATCATGTAGTTTCTATTATAAAGAACTCATACAAAAAATGTAGAAATGTCCTTGTCGACAGTGTATTGTGACAAACAAAGCGATATGCACGTATGATGTGCTTCTAGTATTTATACTTTGCGGCTGAAACAAGCGTAGGTAAGCATTTACTGTATTTGTCTCAGCACACTATGAATTAGTCCTACTAGATGTCGTTAATGGATTAATTTATCTCGTGCATTTTTCTTGCCTGAACTCATTTCTGCATCATTATACCAAATTGCATTATTAATAATAAGCAACATATGCCTTTATCCAAAATGTTGTAAACATGTCCCAGTCATGCAATTTGAACATGATCTAATCTCATTGCGCTAAGAGGTTGATTTACATATACTATATACGGTAGGAAACTTATTTCGCTATCGTGCCGTCAGAAATTAAGAGAACATATTAAAATAAAGCACAATAAAATAAACTGACGTGCACAATCAGTGAATGATTGATAAAATAAAGTTTCATTTTGGAATAATCGTGACTCCGACACAATTTATCGCGAGACTAACAACAATATGACCAACAATCAAATTAAATTAATATATCATATTATGAATAACTTCTAACGCTATATATTTAAAGTATCATTAGTTATATAGGGCATTGAGAGATATCGCTGTAATTAAGTCTTTTTAATCCGAATAAGATACCATTTAAGATGAATTAAATGACAGTATGAAGGCACCTATAATATTTGGCATTATGATGACAAGTGTATTAAGAAAATAACTAGCCTTGTTGACACTGTATCAGTTACCCTTCTTCTACTCGGTGAATTTATAACGTAATATAACACAGAGAGCAAAACTTATCCTAAATATATTATTTTTGAAAAACACTTTACCATTGCCTCTGTTTTATCCAGCGACTGTTTAATTATATCTAAATGGTTTTCCTGTGATTTTTCCTTGTCTTCTTCTTGAGTCCCGAAAGCTCTCACATGTTTGTGATTGCCCGTCCTCTGTAAACAATGAGAAATATTTGTGTGTCATCGCAGCTAATGTTTCAGTTGTTAAATATATGCATGTAGCATTCCAATATAGTATGTCCTATTAATTTTCTTATCATGTATAGTCAAATACTATCATTGTGTAATCACTAAATCATTTTTCTCAAAGTAGAAATGTTGTCTTGAGCATAGGTGTAATAGCGAAACTGGTACCCAAGCACTGTATTTTAGTTAGAAATAACCCATTTACTAAATGTCAATAAGAAATCAACAACGTTTACATATTGACCTAGTTCGTCCTAAATTTCTTCATCTAGAATGATGCATATTTATTGAAACATATTACATATATTAACAAATATGTAGTCAAAGTTATTATGTTTTCCGTAAACGTTTATTTTTGAAACAGTGACTGCTGGTTTCCGAAACATTTACATTTTTCGCCAATCCGAATAAATGTCACACACTTCTGACCCTGAATTATTCTCCTATATCATCTGTTTAAATAATGCGTCATCTAAATATTATACAGCAGACGTTCTTATAAATGAATTTGATAACTATTTTCACTGATATATTTTTTTGAAAATATATCATAGGGAATAAAAGGTATAACTGTTTTTCTGTTTGAAACAACTGTTTAATTCAAATATTCGGCAAAAATGCCCTTTTCAAGACATTTGTCTGCACTATTACAATTCATATACTGACAATCTTTATTACAAGCTTAGAAATGATAACAAAGTGCCAGGAAATGACATCATTACGATGTCTGATGTAAATGACGTTTTTTTTTATCAATGTTCAAGCTTTAATTAATAATGATTATTAGTCAGTGAATTATTCTTTAACATTCGGAAAACTCTGCCGATTTTGTCTAGTCGGATCACACTCGTGACTATTTCGTGACAGACTCTGCTGTGTCGGATCAAAATAGTTACAATGTCCTGTGTTAACTGGACGGTGTCCTGTGGAACGGGCATGATCTGGAGAAATGTTTATTGCCGTTTCTTGTCGACTGAGTCAAGATTGCGTTAAGATCCTCCCGAATGTTCTCCGTCAGCGTCAGTTCACTGTCTGGTCACTGTCTGATCAATGTCGGATCGCATTCGGGAAAATCGGGACATTACTTATCCTCAATATATTATTAAGGAAAAAAATTACCACTGCCTGTGTTCCATCATGCGACTTTTTAATTATATCTAAATGGTTTTCCTGTGATTTTTCCTTGTCATCTTCTTGAGTCCCGAAAGCTCTCACATGTTTGTGATTGCCCTTTCTCTGTAACCAATGAGAAATATTTGTGTGTCATCGCAGCTAATGTTTCAGTTGATGAATATATGCATGTAGCATTCCAATATAGTATGTCCTATTAATTTTCTTATCATGTTTAGACACATACTATCATTGTTTAATCACTAAATTATTTTTCTCAAAGTAGAATTGTTGTCTTTGGCATAGGTATAAATAGTTAAGCTGTAAACACTGTATTTTAGTTAGAATTTTTTTTAATATATGTCAATAAGAAGGTTAATAACAACGGTTACACATTGATCTAGTTTCATCCTAAATTTCTTCATCTAAAATGATGCACATTTATTGACACATATTACATATATACACAAATATGTAGCCGGAGTTATTATATATTCCGTACACGTTTACTTCAACCGTTTTGAAACAGTGACTGATAGTATCCGAAACCTTTACAATTGCTTCGCCAATCCGAATAAATGTAACAGATACTTTGTTGCCATATTAGCACTTTCACCTCCTGTATCAACACTTAACCTAGCTTTAATTTTCATGGGCATTTCTTTTAGATGAAAGTCTATATTCTGAAAATTAAAATCATTTGAAGGGGTGCAATATGCTGAGTCTTTTCCTTTCGTTGCACATAATTTAAGTACTCATAGGTATGTTTAAGCTGACCAATTATTGGGGAAATGGTCACACTACATTTTGAGAAAAACATACCTACTTGTTTTTACTTCTTAAAATTAGAGTACGAGTTTGTTAGAAATGACACATTTTTGCCGAGAAACCGAGAAATACACACGGTCATTATTTGCAATCATATTCGAACATTATTGTAAAATTATTAAATAACATATCGTCAAAGTACCGGTGTGTCGCTGAACATAGAACAAACATAGTACTGACCTGAAAGGTTTTAGTTCCGTCATCTTTGTGGCCAGAAAAAAATTGAATTCTCTGGAGGAAAAAAAATAAATCATTATTTACGTCACAAAGTACAACATGACAAACAAATAGCAATTAGCTTGTGCATGTTAAAATGTTTTCCATACCGCATGAAAATTATATTTATAATTTAAAGTACACGTAGTACAGTTTGTTGATGTTATTATTATAAATATATACTACATATATTTCCCTTGTTTTGTAAGCACACACCTCTAGAAACGGAGTGTATTTTGGATTCATATACAGCGAGTTGGCGACCAGAATGTCGATGTTAACATAATTATGTTATGATGTCCCATAATAGTACACAAGATCGCTAGAAGTACGGAAGGTCTGTGAAATTGTCCCTTAATCAACAACATTCCTTATCTAACTAAATTTTTAAGATACATTCCGCATATAGTAAAAACACAGGTTTAATCATTAAAGCATATAAAGGATATACGAAGCGGTTAAATACAGGAATATACATGTATATAGCAAAAGTCAAATCTCGTTTGATCGAAATGCACTAACTCGATATGACGGATTGACTTAAAATAAAGACTAAATCCCGGTTTTCAAACTGTGTGTCAGTTCAGGTAATCTTATGATAGCTGTAGATAATTTCAAATATGTTTTACATTTTCACAGCGAGTGTGACACACATTAAATTGAGAAATCAAAATGTTTGTAATAAATACTTACAAGAAAAACTGTGATACTACGTATCACAGCGGGCCTAGAAACAAAGCTTTCATGTAAATATTTTGAAATTGGAGATGCAAATAAACTTTACAAACTTTATAACAGAGACAGAATAAACCTACATTCTAGGTTCATGTAAAGCAAATACTTGACTATCTGGTTTGTGCATTTACAATTTAGTAACTCTTTCTCATTTCCAGTGTATCATGTATGATCTAAAAAGAAACGAAATCATATTCATGAAAAAGCTTTAGTCTTTATGATCTTTCCGTTTTTTCCATTAGATTGTATATACGAGCCCTGTTTTCATTCAGCGTTAATTAAAACAAAGTTAACGCAGCAATATCATAATATGTTCTCCACTATGTTCCATTAAGGTGATTCTCAGAATATACAGTACTATTCCTGCCTCTATCCTCACAAAATCGTTTGCAGTCAAAATGTTTGTAAACAAAAAAACGCACATTTTTACGATTACTAAAAGTATCGTTACCGACCAATTAGTTAACTTTGGCTACCTGTCAGTTTATTGCTGTAGACCAGTCTAATAACACGAAATGTAAACCAGTCTGATAAAAATAGAAAGTGAATCCCGACCAGTTAGTAAACTTTGGCTAGCTTTCACTTTATTGCTCTAACATGACATGTCTGATTTAAATAGACTGTCAGTGACTGTACAATGATACTTCCATTCAAAAACAAATGAAGTGTAATTGTAAATTTTAAACTATAAAAATCGAGTCATAGTAACGTAATGGACCCACTTTACCCGATACCGGAAGATACCGGCATGTTTGACCGATATCGGTTTTTATACTGGCCGAACAATAAAACCTTTTCACTACTTATTACACGTTACATAAGCATATAAAATAATTTGTCGTTTTACATGGATAAAAGATAGAAATATCATTTTTTTGACAATTTTAAAGTTACACAATGAACAGTGGTTTAACCCATTCTTTATCGTAACTTCCTAGGCGATTTTCATAACATTTTGTTCAAAGAACTATACACTACTTCACCTACATGTTACATTTTCCAACCACGTATTAAATATAGCGGGCCGCTGCTGCTTGAAGGGACAGATAGAAACAATCCCAGCTAATTGACATAAGAGATGTGGACACGCCATAAGATTTTTTAATTCTTTTTAGCGACGGACCACAATTGGAGCAACGAACTGTAAAATGTAACCTAGTTGAAACAAATAAGACCTTAGATTGGTCTTTAATTCAGATATATGTTAAAATGACTCTAAATAATAAATTGTTGTTTTCATAGTAATTATGTTTCAGCTAGGTTATCTAAGTAGCGTTATATGACTGATATAAGCTAAAATAAAACAGTAATTTTGGCGTCATCATTTTTGACGTTGTTTACACATGTGTACGCATATGTACAAACAAATTGACGTTGCTTAGTAATTTATATTGTATATTTGTCCTCCTGATGATCTAACAGTGAAACCGGCTGACATAAAGATACCGTAAAACCTTTTAATGTCGTTCATTTTTGCACTTTTTATATCATATGAGTTTGGCTTGTTATGAAAACATATTGAAAAAAAATAAAGCAAATAGTACAGACGAGTTTACGTTTCAGCAGTGTTGCTTGTGTTTTTTTGAATGAGCCACATGCAAATGTTTAAGGACATTCTTGACCTGTGTGAACCTTATGGTCATTGTCGTACAGGTGTTGCACTGACCAAAGAATAAAAGAAGTTTATGAAAAAACATGTTATGAAAATGAGTTCAACATGTTTAATGTATTTGGTCCTGAAAACACTTCCAAACTCGTTGAACTTTTCTAACATCATATCAGAAAAAAACTGTTCATTGTGTAGCTGTCGCAAAAATTACAATTCAATGTAAATGTTGATATATGAGGAATCCAGAAAAATGAATATCGATACCTGTGTTATACTCGTAACGACAATCGACACGTAGTTTTTCAAGAGTGACATTATCATTGACTTATGCGATCTAACAGATCTACGTTAAATATGTCATTAGCTACTGTCATATGGTTTCTGTCTTATATTTCTACAAGAATCGCAGAGTTAGCAAAAATTATTTCAAATGTGTGTCCTGAGATCATGTTAACATGGTCGTGGTAAAATAGCAATTTTCGACTGCTATGAATTCAGATAATGATATCTTTAATATGTCTTCAATCCGTTACGGTTTTGTTCCATTTGTATATGCATCATTTAATATTCAATGATTAACTAAATATGTATACGTTCAGTATCTTCAATACCGAAGTTTATTAACTTCTGTTTGTTCCATTATGTACAGGGTGATCATTAATATATGATAGGATAAAAAATCCTAATAAGTTTGTCAAATTTTGTACTAGAGGTCTCATTTTGGTATTGATTTGAAGAAAATGGAAACTATTCAGATTAATTAACATTGCTTTTCTATATGCTTCATTTTGGTTTATATACGCAATTTGAATACATATACTGCGAAATTTTAATATGTCATTCACTATGTTTACTGCTCATTTCCTTGTAATAATGCTTAACGTGTTATAGGTCGTTTGAGAGTATTGTTTCCAATGCGAACCTCAGCGACTCGAACATAACCATCCGGTCCTGGAAATACCTTCTTGATTCGCCCAAGATGCCACTGTCCTATAGGAACGTCCGGATCAATCACCATAACGATATCCCCAATTGCGAAATTTCGAGTACCCAGAAACCATTTATTGCGTACACTAAGTGAAGGAAGATGCTCATGGAGCCAACGTTTCCAAAAATGTCTTAAAAGTTCTTGAATGAAACGCCATCTTCGTTGCAGATCTCTAGCAGTAACATAGTTAATATCTGGTGCACAATTACCAGCAGCCTGTCCAAAGAAAATGATTTGGCGTCAAAACCGTGTTCAACTTGTCTTCTGGATTCGAACTCTGATATGTTAAAGGCCTGCTGTTAATCAAGCCTTCCGCTCCAACAACTGCTGTTTTTATCTCTTCATCTGTAATGTCACTACTTTTCAGTATGGCGAATAACGCTCTCTTAGCACACTTAACCATTGATTCATGAGCTCCGCCAAAATGAGGGTCATCCAAGTCTACTCCAGTAACCCATATGTCTTGCACGATCATTTTTGCGCGCACAGTGAACGGAGTGAGAAATCCTATTGGATCAAACAATCTTGCTTTGTTTTTCAACACAATTCGTTTGATTATTTTTTCTCCCGAAACAAGCGATAATGTGTTACTGAACGAAAACACATCTTCTTGAGAATCCCAATTTAAACCTAATGTTTTAATTGCTGGCAATTCACTATTTGCCTTAAGTTCAGTTTTATATGCTCTTTCACCGTGTAGTATTTCAGTTAACACTGCAGTTGAATTTGTCATCCATTTGCGAGGGCTCATGCCAGCTAGCTTCCATAATTCTGACAGTTCACGATAAAGATTCATTGCTTCATTCTCGTTTTCTACAGAATCCATTGTATTGTCCACGTTTGTAGATTTCATCACACTCTCTTAAGCTCGAGGAAACTGTTATTTGAAAGTTTGTGCATTTCTTGAGCTACACATTGAGCTAAGAAAGGAGACGCATTTACTCCAAATACTAATCGAATGAATTCATACTGTTTTGGTGGGTCACATTTTGAGTTTCAAAGAAATCGATGGAAACATCTATCAGTTTCAAGGATACCGACTCGAAGATACATTTCTGCAATATCGGAAGCAATGGCCACTGGCTTCTTTCGAAAACGGAGAAGAACATAAAACAATTCATTCTGAAGTTTTGGTCAAGCACAGATTACGTCATTCAGACATACATTCTGATACTTTGAGGAAGCATCGAACACGATACGTACTTCTGTTGTTTCCTTTTCAGGTCTGATTACTGGAAAATGTGGTAAATACCATGACTGGCTATTTCATGGCTCAGATGCAGCTATCTTTGTAATGTACCCTTTCTCTTCATAACTTTTAATTGTCTCATGGTACGTCTTGCTTACTGTTGGATTTTTCTCGAGCCTTTTCTCAGTGTTCTGTAAACGAGTCAGCGCCATGTCATAATTGTTGGGCAACTCAACATTATTCTCTTTCCATGGTATTCCTATTTCATACATTTTTTCTGTATACTCTTTTTTATCTTTCGCTTTTCCAAGAGCAACATTTTGATCTTGTGACAGTTCCAGTTTGTCCACTTTTACATGTTCAATTTCCCAAAACTGCTTAATCGTTTCATCTAACTCGCTATCGAAAAACGTGAAGAAACTTTTATCTTCTTTAGTACTTTGCAATGAGACTGGTCCAACACAAGTCAAACTTAGTGGCGCTTATCGTGCAATGGGTTCTCCCGGTGCTCCCTTAATTTCATTCAATGACCAATGCAAATCAGAATAATCGATACCGATCAGTGAGTCTACTTTATTTTTCTTTGTAATGTTTGGAAATGGGATTCCCTTCAAATGCTCCCATCTACCGCAATGTTCATTCCATTTAACTGCTTTCAACGAACCAGTTACATTTGTATTAGTGTTTGCTTCTATGTTCTTTTTCAGTTGTCTATTTTCACTTTCAATACAAAACTCGACTGATTTTGTTGAAAAACTCTCTGTTCTACCGTTTAATAAATTAACTTTCACAGTTTCCGACTCTCCACCCAAACCTAACTCATATGCAACATCTTCATTTATGTAAGTTTTAGAACTTCCATCGTCTAACATTGCATTTATTTTCAATGTTTGCGTTTCAGTTGATATAATGACTGGAACTGTTCTCAAAGCAATTTTACTATTTGCTTGTCTGCTGGTAAATGCTTGTTCATCTGTGTTTGCACCTGAAGTAAATTCTTGTGCATTTACATTCAAACTAAAATTCGGTTAAGATTGGTCATTGCTAAAGTGCAATCGTTTATCATGTGTTTTCACACACCCAACAATGTTACATTTTCTGTACAGACGACATTCACTTCCTCTGTGATTGTTCCGTAAGCATCTAAAACACAGGTGCTTTTCTTTTGCCATTGCCCAACGACTGGGAACATCCAATGCTTTAAATGTTTCACATTGGTATGTCTCATGTTCATTATCGCATACACCGCAAGTTTTCTTCTTGTTTGCCACTTGTGGTTTAGCATAGTACGATCGTGTTCTAGCACTTGTTTTCGAGTAGTTTCTTTCCTTTTCTGACCTCACAGGCCTGAGTTCATGAATTGTTTCTAAAGCAATAGTAAGGTACTGACTCTCTTGAATCGCCCAATCCTTTAACTGTTCCAGTGATTCTGTCTCTCCTTTACTTCCTATCCATCTATGGTATCTTGCTATCAAAGTTTCAGGCATTTTCTTTTGAACACGCATGTACAATGCTCCATCATTGATACCTCTATGATTTTCTTCTTTCATATTCATTATGGCAATGTCTAAAACATCTGCAAATTTTTCAATCTCTGTAGCATTTTCAACTTTTATAGGTGGGAAATTTTCTAATTCCTCCATAAATATCGCGAGTCTTCTCCTTGTGCCTCCATAGTTTCTTTCAAGCCTCTCTTTTGCTTTTTCATAGGCTACTTCTGATTGTCCTAAGCCCTCTGCAGTTTTCAAGGCATCTCCTTTTAAATACTGTCGCATTTGTAAAAACTTATATTCCGGTGACGCGTCGGTACTGTCGATGCAAGCATTAAACGCTGCAGCCCAGAATGGAAAATCTTGCTTGTTTCCATAAAATACTGGTATCGCGACCCTTTTCATCTGGCACGTTAAGTCTAAATCTAGTTGCTTTTCTCGCTAGGGTCTTCATCTGCATCTGACTGATTGCTTGTTGTTTCATTCTGCGAGTCATGATAGTCCTTCATAACTTTGTCGTATTCTTTTTCAATAGCTTCAACTTCCGACATAGTAGAAACCATTTCTTTTGTTTTCTCTTGTGATTTGTATTAATTACATACTTGTTATATTGCCTCCGTAGCTGCACCCATTGCAGTCTCTAATTTGTATATTAATTCTTTCATTAGATCCGTGTCCGGTGTTTTTTGTTCTTGTGAATTTTGCCTTACACCGTGATTTCTCATTTTCAGTTAAATTTTTTTTATGCATATTCATGGATTATATTATATTATTAGTCTCTTCAGCTTCATCCAGCTCAGTCATCTCTATTTTAACTGTTTTTCTATTTAAAACAACTCTTTAATTCAAATTTTCGGCAATATTGCCTTTTTCAAGAAATTTGTCTACACTTTTTAAATTCACATGTTGATCATATTCATGACAAGCTTAGAAATGAAAAAAACAACAAAACGTCAGGAAATGACGTCACGTCCTAATGACGTCATATACACTAAGCGTCCAAATGACGTTTCCCGTACTTTCAGGTAAGAGTCCAATCACATGAAGAATACACTTAAAAACTAGAATTCAGTTGAAATTAAACCGAAATCTATTTTAGTTGATACATAGTCCTGTCTTGAATGCACTTATAAATCATATTATTACACATTTAGTTAAGCCATAAGTTGTCCTATTATTTAACTTAAATTGTAGATCCTCTCTGCAGCATTTCCCAGGTTTTCTTAGTATTTAATAATCACAAAGAGATACGTCAGAGTATTGTGAATTGTTTGGTAGACAATAGAGAAAAGTTTGAATGCTATGTAGATGGGTCTTATGAACATCATGTGTATAATCAACGAAAGATAGATGGAAGACAGGAGGCCTGGGCTACTGAGGCAGAGATATACGCAGCATCTGCTGTTTATGGTATTAATATAAAGATAACTACCAGCAGAAGTAACACCGCAAATTGGAACAATTTCACATACAGAATACTTCATTCAAATTCTAATGACCTTTGTAATAGTTATAGCAAATCTATGCATATGGTACTACAGAACAATCATTTTGACCTGTTATTACATAGACGAGATATGCACAAAAAGGACAGTGATGTTATGGAACCTGAAGAAATCATAGATTGGTTTGACTTCGAGGTGAAAACAAATGATTCTAACCTATCGCACCAACACAGCATAAATACAGATAGGGCACAAGCCAATATTTCCCAAGAGTTCATACATTCCAAATGCACAGAAAATGGTACAAAAACCCAGTGTACTCAGATAAAAAATAAAAGTGACTGGAAGAGGAAATGGGGAAATAAAAGCACAAATATAGCTAGTGAAACAAACCATGCAATTGAACAGAATGGAGTTTCAACAGAGAAAAACAATAACCCAAAGGATAAAAACAAAAAATTAACAGACACAGCAGGTGATGTTGTCACTAATTTATCAAATTATACATTAAGTCAGGCGGAAATGTCACTTCTTTCTAAGGGTTTGAAATTCATCCCTGACAAATCAAAGATAGACAAAATCAAATTGCTTGCAGATTTATCAGAATGGGAAAGACGTATGAGACTTAGAGAATACTTCTATGATAAAGAAAAAACTAATAAAGAAGAACTTGACGATGAAAAGAAGTTTAAGTTAAAGAAAAAGAGCACTTTCACCCCAAACAAAGGTCGTGATATGTGGTTAGACTTGTATATAGAACTGGTGAAAAATGATATTGTAAACAGCCTTAAAAAATCCAACAAGTTAAACATAACCAGCCAGGAGCAGGAAGCATTCAAGTCATTGTTGCATAATGATAATATTGTGATAAGACCAGCAGACAAAGGATCAGGAATTGTTGTGATAAATAAAAGTGAATACATAGAAAAAATTGAGGGTGAAATGAAAACAAGCAGTTCATATGAGGAAACACCCACTGATACAACAAATGAGTGTTACAAGAAAGTAAAAAAATTAGTTAACATGATGCACAGGGAAGGAGCAGTCACAAAAGATATGAAAGACTATTTAATACCCAAATATCCTAAAGCAGGAAATCTCAAAGGAAATCCTAAACTTCATAAAACAGGAGCACCATTCCGTACTATAGTCAATGGCATCTCATCTCCCACCGAGAAATTAGCTGAAGTAGCAGAACATGAACTAAATGAATATGTGATAAATTCCCCAAGTTACATCAAAGACACCACAGACTTTATCACCAAACTAAAGCAGGTCAGCCTACCAATACCTGAAAATGCTCTCCTGTTTTGCTTTGATGTATGTAAACTTTACCCCTCCGTCCCAAGGAAAGAAGGTTTGCAGGCATGTAAAGAGGGTTTGGAGTCTCGAAGCAAACCATTAATACCATCAGACTATGTTCTTCAGATGATAGAGACAGTGTTAGATAACAACAATTTCAACTTCAGCAATAAACATTACAGACAGGTAGACGGTACAGCAATTGGATCCAAGCTAGGAAAAAATTTTGCATGTGCTTACATGAGAAAATGGGATGAAACCTTACTTCAGTACCACCAAAAACCACATTTCTATAAACGGTTCATTGATGATGGAATTGGGATTTGGATAGGGTCAGTTCGGTCTTTACAGAACTTCGCAAATTATGCAAATCAGATACACAAAAATATTAAGATAGAACTTAGATGGAGTAAAAACAGAATAGAATTCCTGGATACATTTGTCACAGTTAAAGATGGAGAAATATACACTGATTTATATAGGAAACCGACAGACAAACAAATGTATATAAAAAATACATCATGCCATCCAACCCATACCAAGAAAGGTCTAGCATATGGTCTTGGCTTGCGTCTCAAGAGAATATGTGAAAAACAGACTGACTATGAAAAGCACAGACTGCAGTTGAAACAACAACTAAGAAAGAGAGGATATAGTGGCAAATACATAGAAAAACAGCTACAAAGGGTAGACAGGTTAGACCGGGATAGTCTACTTTCATCAAACCAGAAGAAAGACAGCTGTGACAGGGTACCTATGGTTCTAACTTACTCCAAACAATTGCCAGATATTAGACAAATACTTCGTAAACATGAAACTGTTCTCCATAGATCCCATAGAATGACGAAAATCTTCAATGTACCTCCAATAATTGCATTCAGACGTGATAAAAATATCTGTGACACGTTGGTACATGGTAAAACTAACAGGGCCCTTAAAACAAAAGCATCTGATTGTGACTGTAAAATCTGTGACCACATTGAATATGGTGAACTAAGTGATACAACTGGGAAGAAGAAGTACAAGACAGTTGCAAATGTGAGCTGCAAAGATTATAATCTGGTGTATTGTCTGACATGTAGTAAATGTGATATGACGGTTTATGTTGGAGAAACAGAAAGATCATTAAAAGAGAGATTAGATGAACACCTACGAGATGTCAGACAACAAGTAGAGAAACCTATAAACAGGCATTTCATCGGCCATAGCGAAACTGATGTGGGAGTAGTTGTTTTACAGAAGGTATATCAAGAGGGCAAGGCATACCGATTGCTGGTTGAGGACAGTTGGATCCAAAGACTAGGCACTAAGGTACCTTATGGCTGCAACATACAGTCAATATTTTAAACCTAATTCTGTATCCAGATAAGTCATTTTTAATACTTACTACTAAAATAACAATGATTATATTACAAATAGTTATGGAAACATTAATGATATGGGAATGACAAAATCATTTTGGAATAATTATAATGTGTTGAACTGATGATTACGGGGATGATGAATGTAATAGGATTTACAAAAAAGTTACTGTTATATAAATGTAATGGTTAGCAAATTTCAAGTTTTACCTATGGTAATAGTTTTTCTACTTATAATACAACATCATAATACTGAACTGATAATGGTAATTAATAGTTGTTTCTTTGTTGTTGGTTTTTTCCATCCTACTTGATATTCCTGCTTGTTTTGGAACTGCTAATGAGAGAAACCTGCTGTCACCGTAACAAGATGGGAGTACTTCCATAACATGGTGAATTATTGTCTTTTAATCTCATGGTAAGGAGGATATATTGTAAAACTAGGTCTTACCCATATGTAAAGTTTGATAATTATGGACATAATAATCTTTTAGTATTTCCCTTTAAAATATATAAGAAGAAAAAACCTTTTAGCTTAATATTTTAATCTTCATTTCTACAATTCTTTTACAATTTCACTTGTTGTATTATTATATAAATACATGGTATATCTATTTATCTAAAAAAATCTATATTTTTATTTTTCATGCAAAAATTGAGACCATAATTATCAACTGCGGAAGATTAAATACTAAGAAAACCTGGGAAATGCTGCAGAGAGGATCTACAATTTAAGTTAAATAATAGGACAACTTATGGCTTAAATAAATGTGTAATAATATGATTTATAAGTGCATTCAAGACAGGACTATGTATCAACTAAAATAGATTTCGGTTTAATTTCAACTGAATTCTAGTTTTTAAGTGTATTCTTCGTGTGATTGGACTCTTACCTGAAAGTACGGGAAACGTCATTTGGACGCTTAGTGTATATGACGTCATTAGGACGTGACGTCATTTCCTGACGTTTTGTTGTTTTTTTCATTTCTAAGCTTGTCATGAATATGATCAACATGTGAATTTAAAAAGTGTAGACAAATTTCTTGAAAAAGGCAATATTGCCGAAAATTTGAATTAAAGAGTTGTTTTAAATAGAAAAACAGTTATAATTATTATTCCCTGAGGAATATTGAAAGTATTTATTGATCTCTATTTTAGTTTGCAAATGTTCGGAAAACAGGGGTTATTTCACAAAGTATCCGAATAATACTTCTTGTCCGATTACTATTACACTTATTGTTGAGGGGCGATTATACACTTTTCTGTACAGTTTCTATTATTTTTCTTCTTACAAAACAACCTCGCTCTGCTACCAGAAAATGTTCCATATATTCTATATGTCTATCTAATCTTGAAGGGCGCATAAACGACTAAAATATCACTATTTGTTGGACCACGTTTTTTTTTCTATAACGACCAACTCGATTAACAAATATCGAACAACAGCATATGTTCTACAAAAAATGACCGTTAACTATCTTCACAACAAGAATCTATTTTGGACTTGAGACAAGACAACCACGTTAGACCACAAAGTGTCCATACCGAGTAGAGAGGTGAACAGTTACATCAAATTATTTAAAAACTCACTGGAAATATGTGTCATGAAGGATATTGTAAATACCACAACAGCCCCTAGTAATGGAACTGTAGGGAAAATTCTGAAAGATGTCTTAAAATGTTAACTCTGAAAAATAACAGTCATGCAACAGCTCTAAGAGACGAATATCACAGTGAGAAAAGCCTGTATGAAGTGGATGAATCAAAGCAGCACCATTTTTGATAATATCTGGTTTTCAGATGATGCACAATTTTATGCAAATAGGTCATCTTATATATAGAAGTATTGAACATACTAAATTCCCCAATGAGAAGGCATTGCGCAGAGAAAAGGTAAACGTTTTGGTGGCGCTTAGTGCTCATGGGACAATATGGCCATATCTTTATTAGTGGTTTTGGAGAATAACGGTGGCCATGTTGAACACCTGCTGTACACAATGCAAATGTGTTTTCATAGAACTTTACACATAGAAAAAAAATATATATGTGCTTTAATAATACACATTGCCCAATTAAATATTTTTACAGATAAAGATGTTATTAAATGTTGTTATCCTATCATATATTAATGATCACCCTGTATACACGTAATAGCGTTGCAATTTTTGTTCCGACCTTATTGTCCTGTTAGAGGATGCTGAACTGATACCAGTTTTGCCTTAGTTATAAAAGGAAGTATAGGTAAACTGCATATAATTTCAAAGCCAGAGACATTTTCGTTTCAGCTACTTAACGGGGTTTTCATTATCATTTTGCATATTTGCGGGAGTGCAGATGTTGCGTATTTTTTGTAAAATGTGTTTCAATTATTCAACCTCGGTGGTCAAAAGATGTCATTAAGCGTGTATAAGGTATCATATTGCATTACATTTGTTTCCCCAGGTAAAATGCTATAATAGAATCAAAGTTTTGTACTTTTTACCTACATCAAAACGGTCATAAAATTGGAATGGAATCTTTTATAAAAAATCTGAGATACAACAAAATGTACCTTTAAAAGTGCACACATCAAAATCTCTTTCTGTCAAGTTTCGTGCATTTTGATTAAGAATTTATAGATTTGAATCAACTAGAAAATTTTCTACAAATCTGTGCTCGAACATGAATTTTGGATAACAAAGAAAATGAAATCTAAACGAAACCCTCTCACTTACATCCATAGAAGATATGAGCACATCCTCTCCTTAACACTGACCAAACTTAAGAATTTATGTTTACTGTTACACTAGAATAAAGTAGTTTTTATCATGATGACAGATGATATCAAATACATTTAAATTATGTAAAAGCCGACAAAATGACCACCAATAATATGTGGATCCCCTTGTATATACTTAAAATTGACGTTGCCAACTTTGCGTTGATCCCAGATGGCGACGTTATGGATAAAACGTGCATCGTTTGAGTGGGACATATTATAATTTCTCGACATCCTCAGTTTGATTCTTATACTCACATCTTTAATTGATCTGAAAATAGTGACATCACTTTCTGTTGATGGTGTTGACTGCTCAGATTGAATTCCAGAATCTATAATATTTCTAGCGCCGGAATCCGAATGTTCATCCTTGAAAAAGAAAACAGCATTGAATTTCGCTAAATGAGAACAACAACATTCCCCTTAAAGTAATCTGTAAATAGCATCTTAATCAAGTATAAACTTAAATATGTATTCGTTATATTTTTTTTCATTTTCCAGACAAAATATGTTCGTAGATGTACATTAGAATCGTCGGTTGATTATTTACATTCAATACATTTAACAAGTCACAAAGAAGCAATATCTTACCGCAGACCACTATAATAGAAAATTATCATTGAACTATAACAGGATGAAAGCATGCACTGCCATTCGCAGAGTTCGATTTAAATCGGCCCACTGTTGATTTAAAAACATCTTAGGAATGAAAAAACATCGCATGCATATAATATCTGCAGAGTATTTTGTCGTCTAAATAACCTCATATCATAAAAGATACCTCTGATATAAAATATTAAGACTGGTCAATAGACATAGCATTTTGTATTTTGTATTATCAAGATATTTTGTTCTATCTAACATAATCATATATTTTATCAAGATAATTATTAAGAGAATTTAAAACTAAAATATGACATCGTATTCTTTCTTACCTTTTGGTAAGTTTTAAACAAATTATCCGGTGGACTACTTTTAAATAAACTAATTATGTTTTTTAAACTAAATAGTATATTTTCACACTTAATGAAAGGATCTTTTAAGTTTAACATTCATGTTTACTGACAAAACAGTTTCTTTAGAATAATCTGACAACATTTTCTAATGTTCTGTCATGTTCTTTACGATTTTGTCAAACGTTCTTTCGGAGTTAGGTATGAAAAGATTGCATTTACATGAACTTGTAGCTGGATCAAATAGTGTATACAATGGCAAGCACATATTATTTCGATTGTCAGTTAATGATCTTCAAAGCTTGATGTGCTAAAACAGTCAGCAAAAAAAATGTGACCACACGTGCGTTTAAATGAAATAAATGTTTACAAAACATTACAAAATGCTATTGATCCGAAGTTTGAGCATGAAACTCAGTTGAATACGAAAGATGTTGTAGGATCACGAAGGCCTGATCTTCAAATTGTGTGTACCAAATGGCGTAAACAAACAGCGTTGTGATTGGTGAAATTATGTGGTTGCTGCTGTGGTTCTTAAGGCAAATTACCTTAAGCATAACACGCAAGACAAATGGAAAGAACGTACTTAGTCGGTCGTGTGTATCCGATGATGCTAGGATTAAGCGAAATACTGTGTTGTGTGATCAAAAAAATGTATGGGAGAGCAAGCTGTATGTTTGTGCGTATGTTTACCGCTTCCATAGTTGAAAAGTTTCGTATTTCATCGAGTAATGAGAAAATTATTATCTTTAAAATATAGTGGCAATGTTAAGAGGGCAAATGTTAACATTCGTAACCCAGTATATAGAGAGTATAAAGTTACTGTCTTTTGATAACAGCTGATATCGGACGAGGATGGTATCGGCCAGGGAAGCCGATACATTCTGGTCGATATTCATCCGAGTTCGATATCACCTGTTATCAAAAGACATAAACCTTATATTCTATTTATTATGCAGCTGCCTTCAATTTTCCCTTTGTACAATTAAAAACAAAGAAGTAAATTAAGTGATTTCCGTTGTGTTTATGACATCATCGAAGGTTTTTAATCAACGTTTTAAATCCAGCACTGTTAACGCTATCCTTCATAGGAAGTTTTGAACATTAGAATATACATAGAAAGTCATGTTTAAACCTAGATCTTATTTCATCAAACGTACTAAATGTCTAAAGTAGGTGGGGTCTTAAACGTTATATGAGGACAGTGTCATAATAACACTGTCCTGTTATATCACACTTCGCAATATCAACAAACATCAGACCGGTGTTATCGGGTCGTCGTCACGGCAGTTGCATAATCAATATCTATAACACACAATGCACATTTAAATTTTTAGTTTCTTGTTCATGATTTATATTCTTGAGAAACACAATAATTGCATATTCGTAAAAGAGTCAATTTCATGTTCTGAGGAAATGTGAAGAGTTTGTGCGAACTACGTGAAAACATGTACATTCAGACGCAAGGTCGGTAAAGAATCTGTCATTGGGTACGATTCATCGAAAATATTTATAGATTACCATGTGCGGTGACTGTTGGCGTTTATTGCTAACCTGTTTTTCATGATTCTGCCGTTGAGCAAATTCAGCTGTCGTTTCATTATTTGACATCACAGGTGACTGCGCTATTTCAAAGTCGCGCTGATACTGTGTTGAATGCCTAAGCTGAAAATGCTTGGAATATTTTTGAAATCATATAGCAAAAGCATAGCCTTTTATTCAATACTTGCCATGGCTGATACCTTAAACATCATTTTATCAGAACATTTCACTATTGTGATTACATAAAATCTGAATCAATTTCACCGTTCAACTAATGTCTTAGAAATTGCTAATTTATTAATAATATAGATGTACATGTGATAAAAATGTTATGGCTATATTTTGTATTTGCGACAAATCAGAATTACGCTAGAGAAAGTAAACTGGTCAACATTTTCAGTATGTTGCTTTTCATCGGCAGACTATATCATTCTACAAAATTATTAATGTAAACAAACTGATTATAGTTCACAGTGCAGTGGACATTATTTAAAGTTTGCCTACCTCGGCAGGTGGAATTCCAGCTCCATCGTTACTTTCAATTTGACCATCGTGTTTCGATAATGATGTTGACGTATCATCATGCCCAAACTGTTTTGGAGATTTTTGGGTTTCCGATTGAGGAGGTGCATTCTGCATTTCATATTTTTATTACAATTTTTATTTTGTATTCAAACACTCTGTGATATATATAATTCTTAGACAGTTTGATAATGTCGATATTATATCTATTTAATTTATTTGTAATTATGTGTATTTTACCTGAATAAAAATCAATCAATCAAGAACATTTTCGGCGGTACACATATCAGTATAATGTAATTAACTTGTGTTGTATGTTTTAATGTATATATATAAAACGCTTCCTTTTAGTTTAGCAATTGACTAACTGAATTATTTTATTCTGTAAAATTATAGCAATACATTATTTGTATTTAGGGTTAGGTCAGAATTATTATCTTAGACCAGGTTTCACAATGACAATAATTTTATCAACTAGAAGTAGCATATCAATGTCATTAGTCTAGAATACACACTATAATTGCGTACTGTTAATGAGTCAATTTCACGCTGAGAGGAAATGTGAAGAGTTTGTACGAAATACGTGAATACATGTACTTTTAAACGCATTGTCTGTAAAGCATCTGTCATTGGGTACGATTCATTGAAAATATTTATAGATTACCTCGTTTGGTGGCTGTTGGCGTTTATTGCTAACCTGTTTTTCATGATTCTGCCGTTGAGCAAATTCAGCTGTCGTTTCATTATTGGACATCACAGGTGACTGCGCTATTTCAAAGTCGCGCTGATACTGTGTTGAATGCCTAAGCTGAAAATGCTTGGAATATTTTTGAAATCATATAGCAAACGCATAGCCCTTTATTCAATACTTGCGATGGCTGATACTTTAAACATTATTTTATCAGAACATTTCACTGTTGTGATTACATAAAATCTGAATCAATTTCACCGTCCAACTAATGTCTTAGAAATTGCTAATTTATTAATAATATAGATGTACATGTGATAAAAATGCTATGGTTATATTTTGTATTTGCGACAAATCAGAATTACGCTAGAGAAAGTAGACTGGCCAACATTTTCAGTATGTTGCTTTTCATCGGCAGACTATATCATTCTACAAAATTATTCATGTAAACAAACTGATTATAGTTCACAGTGCAGTGGACATTATTTAAAGTTTGCCTACCTCGGCAGTTGGAATTCCAGCTCTATCGTTACTTTCAATTTGACCTTCGTGTTTTGATAATGATGTAGACGTATCATCATGCCAAAACTGTTTTGGAGTTTTCTGGGTTTCCGATTGAGGAGGTGCATTCTGCATTTCATATTTTTATTACAAGAACATTTTCCACGGTACAAATATCAGTATAAAGTAATTTACTTGTGTTGTACGTTTTAATGTATATATAGCGCTTCCGTTTAGTTTAGCAATTGACTAAACGAATTATATTATTCTGTAAAATGATAACAATACATCACTTGTATTTAGGGTTGGGTCACAATTATTAACTTAGATAAGGTTTTACAATGACAATAAATTTATCAACTAGAAGTAGCATATCAATGTCATAAGTCTAGAGTAGACACTATAATTGCGTACTCTTAAAGAGTCAATTTCACGCTGAGAGGAAATGTGAAGAGTTTGTACGAATACGTGAATACATGTTCTTTCAGACGCATGGTCTGTACAGCATCTGTCATTGGGTAAAATTCATCAAAATATTTATAGATTACCTCGTTCAGTGGCTGTTGTTTATTGCTAACCTGTTTTTCAGGATTCTGCCGTTGAGCAAATTCAGCTGTCGTTTCATTATTGGACACCAAAGGTGACTGCGCTATTTCAAAGTCGCGCTGATACTTTGTTGAACGCTTAAGATGAAAATGCTTGGACTATTATTGAAATCGTATAGCAAAAGCATAGCCCTTTATTCAATACTTGCCATGGCTGATACCTTAAACAACATATTACCAGAACAGTTCACTATTGTGATTACATAAAATCTGAATCAATTTCATAGTTAACTTATGTCTTAGAAATTGCTAATTAATTAATAATATAGATGAACATGTGATAACAATGCTATGGTTATATTTTGTATTTGCGACAAATTGGAATTAAGCTAGTGAAAATAGACTGGCCAACATTTTCAGTATGTTGCTTTTCATCGACAGACTATATACAAAATTATTAATGTAAACAAACTGATTATAGTTCACAGTGCAGTGGACATTATTTAAAGTTTGCCTACCTCGGCAGGTGGAATTCCAGCTCCATCGTTACTTTCAATTTGACCTTCGTGTTTCGATAATGATGTTGACGTATCATCATGCCCAAACTGTTTTGGAGTTTTCTGGGTTTCCGATTGAGGAGGTGCATTCTGCAGTTTATATTTTTATTACAAGAACATTTTCGACGGTACACATAACAGTATAATGTAATTTACTTGTGTTGTATGTTTTAATGTATATATATAAAACGCTTCCTTTTAGTTTAGCAATTGACTAACTGAATTATTTTATTCTGTAAAATTATAGCAATACATTATTTGTATTTAGGGTTAGGTCAGAATTATTATCTTAGACCAGGTTTCACAATGACAATAATTTTATCAACTAGAAGTAGCATATCAATGTCATTAGTCTAGAATACACACTATAATTGCGTACTGTTAATGAGTCAATTTCACGCTGAGAGGAAATGTGAAGAGTTTGTACGAAATACGTGAATACATGTACTTTTAAACGCATTGTCTGTAAAGCATCTGTCATTGGGTACGATTCATCGAAAATATTTATAGATTACCTCGTTTGGTGGCTGTTGGCGTTTATTGCTAACCTGTTTTTCATGATTCTGCCGTTGAGCAAATTCAGCTGTCGTTTCATTATTGGACACCAAAGGTGTCTGCGCCATTTCAAAGTCGCGCTGATACTGTGTTGAATGCCTAAGCTGAAAATGCTTGGAATATTTTTGAAATCATATAGCAAACGCATAGCCCTTTATTCAATACTTGCGATGGCTGATACTTTAAACATCATTTTACCAGAACATTTCACTATTGTGATTACATAAAATCTGAATCAATTTCACCGTCCAACTAATGTCTTAGAAATTGCTAATTTATTGATAATATAGATGTACATGTGATTAAAATGCTATGGTTATATTTTGTATTTGCGACAAATCAGAATTACGCTAGAGAAAGTAGACTGGCCAACATTTTCAGTATGTTGCTTTTCATCAGCAGACTATATCCTACAAAATTATTCATGTAAACAAACTGATTATAGTTCACAGTGCAGTGGACATTATTTAAAGTTTGCCTACCTCGGCAGGTGGAATTCCAGCTCCATCGTTACTTTCAATTTGACCATCGTGTTTTGATAATGATGTTGACGTATCATCATGCCAAAACTGTTTTGGAGTTTTCTGGGTTTCCGATTGAGGAGGTGCATTCTGCATTTCATATTTTTATTACAAGAACATTTTCCACGGTACACATATCAGTATAAAGTAATTTACCTGTGTAGTATGTTTTAATGTATATATATATATATAGCGCTTCCTTTTAGTTTAGCAATTGACTAAACGAATTATATTATTCTGTAAAATGATAACAATACATTACTTGTATTAAGGGTTGGGTCAGAATTATTATCTTAGACCAGGTTTCACAATTATAATAAATCTATCAACTAGAAGTGACATATCAATGTCATAGTCTAGAATAGACACTATAATTGCGTATTCTTAAAGAGTCAATTTCACGCTCAGAGGAAATGTAAAGAGTTTGTACGAAATGCGTGAATAGATGTACTTTCAAACGAATGGTCTGTAAATAATCTGTCATTGGGTACGATTCATCGAAAATATTTATAGATTACCTCGTTCAGTGGCTGTTGGCGGTTATTGTTAGGCTGTTTTTCAGGATTCTGCCGTTCAGAAAATAAAGCTGTCGTTTCATTATTAGACACCAAAGGTGACTGTGCTATTTCCAAGTCGTGCTGATACTGTGTTGGATGTTTAAGCTGAAAGTGCTTGGAATATTTTTGAAATCATATAGCAAAAGCATAGCCCTTTATTCAATACTTGCGATGGTTGATACCTTAAACATCATTTTACCAGAACATTTCACTATTGTGATTACATAAAAGCAGAATCAATTTCACCGTCCAACTAATGTCTTAGAAATTGCTAATTTATTAATAATAGAAATGTGATAAAATGCTATGTTTATATGTTGTACTTGCGGCACATCAGAATTACGCTTAGCCTAGTGAAAGTAGACTAGCCTACATTTCCAGAGTGTTGCTTTTCATCGGCACACTATTTCATTCTACAAAATTACTCGTGTAAACGAAGTGATGATAGTTCTCGGTGCAGTGGACATTTTTAAAAGTTTGCCTACCTCGGCAGGTGGAATTCCAGCTCTATCGTTAGTTTCTATTTGACCTTCGTGTTTTGATAATGATGTTGACGTATCATCATGCCCAAACTGTTTTGGAGTTTTCTGGGTTCCCGATTGAGGGGGTGCATTCTGCAGTTCATATTTAAATTCGACGGTACACATATCGGGAAAAAGTAATTTTATTATGTGGTATGTTTAAGTGTTTATATAGCGCTTCCTTATATTTATACTTTTCAAAATTGTTGTGAGTACAATATTATAACTGGTTGTTTTATGTATTAAAGTGCGGTTTAAAAATAATCTTGCTTAAATTAATTACATGAAGATCCGTGGCAAACATAAAGTAACTGCAATTGCCCAAACGAAGTATATAATTCTGTAAAGTGATAAGAATACATCACTTGTATTTAGGGTTTGGTCAGAATTTTTTATTTTAGACCAGGTTTCATAATAAAAATATATTTATCAACTAGAAGTTACTTATCTAAGTCATTAGTCTAGAATAGACACTATAATTGCGTACTGTTAATGAGTCAATTTCACGCTCAGAGGAAATGTGAAGAGTTTGTACGAAATACGTGAATACATGTACTTTCAAACGAATAGTCTGTAAAGCATCTGTCATTGGGTACAATTTATCGAAAATATTTATAGATTACCTCGTTTGGTGGCTGTTGGCGTTTATTGCTAACCTGATTTTCAGGATTCTGCCATTGAACTAATACATCAGTCGTTTCATTATTGGACACTATAGGTGTCTGCGCTATTTCCAAGTCGCGCTGATACTGTGTCTGATGCTTAAGATGAAAATGCTTGGAATGTTATTGATCGTATAGCAAATTCATAGCCCTTTATTCAATACTTGCGATGGCTGATACCTTAAACATGATATTACCAGAACATTTCACTACTGTGATTACATAAAATCAGAATCAATTTCACCGTGCAACTAATGTCTTAGAAATTGCTAATTTATTAATAATAGAAATGTGGTAACAATGCTATGGTTATTTTTTGTATTTACGACACATCGGAATTACGCTAGAGAAAGTAGTCCTGTCTACATTTCCAGAGTGTTGCTTTTCATCGGCAGACTATATCATTCTACAAAATTGTTCATGTAAACGAACTAAAAAATAGTTCACAGTGCAGTGGACATTATTTAAAGTTTGCCTACCTCGGCAGGTGGAATTCCAGCTCCATCGTTACTTTCAATTTGACCTTCGTGTTTCGATAATGATGTTGACGTATCATCATGCCCAAACTGTTTTGGAGTTTTCTGGGTTTCCGATTGAGGAGGTGCATTCTGAAGTTCATATTTTTATTAAAAGAACATTTTCCACGGTACACATATCAGGGAAAAGTAGTTTTTAATTATGTTGTATGCTTAAATGTATATATAGCGCTTCCTTATTTTTATACTTTTCATAATTGTCGTGAGTACAATATTGTAACTGGTATGTGTTAAATGTAGTCGTATAAATTGTCTTGCTTACAATTAATTACATAAAGATCCGAGGCAAACCTTTTTCCATATTTCATATTTTTCTCTATGAAACGAACTACAACTCAATAAAGAACGACAACTCTTGCATTTCCAAAAACAATAGACTGTGTCTACAGTTTTCATCTCAGAAGAATCACAATTTTTAAATGAAGAGAGACGCATATATTCGATCTAGTGCTTACGTCTCCATGTATCTTTTCGTACCCCGTATTAAATGTTAATGTTAGCAGTATTTGATCTCGAATGATAATACTTCGATTTGAACATTGATAATACACGAATTGAAATGGCACGAACTGCAATGTGTTAGTAAACTTTTACAAACATGTGGTTAAAAGTCGAGAGTTCTCTCTGGAATATTTTCTGTTATATCAGTTGTTTCGTTTTATTTAGATCTAAAAGTATTATACGCTTTACTGTAGCACTGAAATAGATGTGCTAGAATGTTGGTCATTTGTATTAACTATAATTTGTACTTTTCATTAATTTCAGCTGATAGCTGTTTGCCTGAAGCTGAGGCTATTACATGTTTCAACATGCATGTTTAGTCAGATATCTCCAATAATTAAAACAGTTTGACCGTCATTAGCTAAGCAGGTGTTGACATTTTTTAAAGGGCTTTAAGATGTTGGGTAAATTACTACCAAATGTTTATTTTTATGATTGCTTAAAAACTGCTTGATGCATACTTTTGTATACAAAGGAAAGACGCTGAAAGACTTACTCTCACTACATCAATGTTATATATTCGTACTAAACGTTCTTATTATCCACAGCATTTAATGCTTCTCATTTTCTACCGTCTACTGTACGTCCTGTTTGGGACAAATTAATTAAAAAAAATTAAATTACTTAAGAGTTTTTAGAAAACTCTGTCAGTGTGCTCTTTGCTTGTAACCTGCTTTCTTCTGCTCATGTTCTACATATGTACGTGCTTGCTAAAAGTATGCTTTGATCTCGTATAGATTGGGTAAAACATGATATGTTAAAACATGATAAAACATTAAATATTGAATATATTTGTTTGAATATAAATAACTATAACACTATGTTAAGATACTGCGTATTACGCTTGCAGTCTAAACAGACTGGAACGCTTCTAGGGATTTCTATGAAGTAATAAGAGATACATAGCATAATAAAAAGTGTTGGTGTCTGGTGTTATTCAATTGTATCCTTACCTTATATTTCGATAAACCACCGAACAACATAACATAAATTGATATTGGACTTTCCATGAAACACTTTTTTCTCAATAATATCGAGATATAATATAGTTGAATATCGAATTTGTGATTACTTACCTCAAATAATCCCTTAACTCGATTAACGTAACCATTCTGCAAAAACAAGTTGGCTGCTTAAAAAGCACCCAATGGGTTTTGCTGCATGGGTAGCATGCATGAACATAACAAGATAGCCCTATAACATCACCTGAGCATAAAACCGTGTTTGGCATTCAAACCATTGTTTTTGGCTTTTTTGCAGATTCTTTTCTATTTAATGAGAACAGTTGATGCTGAGAGAATAATTCATTCTTATGATGAAATGAAGATTAAAGCTGAACATACTGAAACAGGTCCATTGACCTTCAGCCAAACGTACAGACAAACGGATTGACATGTATATACGTCCATGATGTAGATTAGAAAATGTTGCCACTGGTACTGTTTTATATAGACTGTTCCATTATCAATTGATTGGCCGCCGCAATACTGCCAGTCACTGTCTGGCTGTCAGAAATATCTAAAAGCCGACAGCGTAATAATAAAAGGAAAACTGAATAATAGACGTGTACATTGGTATATTTCTCTAGAATAGAATTGCTGAACTGCACAGTAAATGTTAACGCGTGAAGCTAGATGTAGTATAGAAATTTTGATAGGTATAGTTCAAGTTGATAAGCGCTCGGAGGTGAAAAGCTTTGTTGATTGACTAGGTGCATGAAAGAAACTCGCTACTATACTGGGTGATGCTCTCAGGGGCATAACTTAATAAAGTTATATTCCGAAATAAGCTAATGTTCGTTCATAGGGGTCATGCACGTGACGAAGTAAAATTCTTGATTTACTGTAATTGCCTATATTTGAGGTCGTTCGCGCTGTTCCTCGGCCAATATACAGTATATCAGATTGACTTGAAACTTGGACGGATTACACCTCCAGTAACTGTCGTTACGGGACCAGTTTTTATCTAATTTTGCCTCTATAACCTAGCAACAAAGTCACGTTAACACGCCACCCAGCGGCGCAGGCTTTGCAATTATTGCCGTATTATACGTTTTCATTTATACCTCGGCTCTAAAGTATCGTAAAATGAAAACTGAAATGAGTTGTTTAGAGGGTGATACGTGTATTTTCTCTCAATCGGAAAATGCCGGTGTATGAAACTAATTTGGTAGTACGGTGTGTTTGTAGGAAAATGACGTTTAGGCGGGCGTTTTTCGACGTAAAAATTAACGCATAAATGTAAATTAGGCCATCATGCTCTGGTAAAAGTCTATCAAAATTATCAAGGTATCCAATGAGCATTCTTTTTCAGTATTGATGCATTTTTATGTCACGGTACTCCGTAAGATGAAAATATTTGACGCCGAAACACCCTTAGACGGACGTATTTTGACTTTAAAGTTAGTCAAATTATGTAAACGTCCTGGTAGAAGTCTTTCAAAATTTAACAGTATTCTCTTCCAACATTAATCCATAAAACCGACGAAAAATAAGCGTTCCTCTTCACATTACATGTTTTGATATTGATATATCCTGTATGTATGTAACGTCGCAATATATATCTCACTACATAATTATATGATTATTCTTTTTGTTACTGTTTCTATTATCTGTTTCTGTATGTTTTGCACTATTATTTGAGGATAAATATAGCTACCATACAATCAATGAAAAGGTGAATCTGCAGAGAATTTATATTCAATGTGATAAGCCATCGACTACAGACAGAGATATGTATATCGCGACGTATCGATGGTACAAAATCGAATATGCGTGAAATTATGTGTGAATTATTAATGAAAGGATAACTGCTGAAAAGGTGTAAAATTTGTTTTTGTCTTGCTCCTCAACCGTTTGTTGGACTGTTGGGGGTAGCCAAGCGGTCCAAAGGCATGCTAACGTTGTATTGTTATGCAGTTGATGTACGAGTTTAAGGTAGTATGCGACCTTTGTCCGACGTCAAAAAGCGAGTTTACTCCGATTGTTATGAAATTTTGCCTAATGGTACTGGAACATATTGCTCGCATTGTGTTTGTTTTAATTTTTCTATTTTTCATTTTGTTTCCTAGCAACGCGACGTCGAATGTCGGTGGTGTTAAATCGACGTTTTACATGCATTACAGGTTCAAATATTACACAAGTGTACTTTTACTAACACCATATGCTAGCTCTCTATCAGAGGAATACGCACATATAATATTTAAGATGCTTTCCCGTCATTTGTTGCAGCGCGAAATGTTAATACTGAAAATCCGCCCATTTTTCCACCCGAAATTGTGACTCTCGACTCACTTTAAGGTTAGTTTTGGTCAATGGAACGAGATTCAATCAACTAATGACTCACATGGGGATTTAGTGTAGATCCTAGCAATTAACATAACAAATTTAAAAGGGGGGGGGGGGGGGTCTTCGCGCATTATTTTTCTCAAAATTGCAATTAGTAAAGTTGGGACGTCAAGAATAATGATTGTGGAGTAATAACGTCGTTCGGACTGTCGTCTGACGATATTACGTGCATCGCTCAACGTTTGGTGAATATATTGGCGTAACTCGAAGGTTTAAGATTGAGATGAAAATGAGTGAAATCGTACATACTATGCAAGTCAAATACAATTTAAATGCTACGACCTTCTACATTAATTAAGAACATTTTGCCTGCAATTTAGTTACAGTAATAGCAATGCAATTGAATGACCTCTGTACTGTATATAAAACAGTTATCGTTTTTAGAACTTCCGCATGTTCCTAAATTATCTTTCTGCTTTTGCATGATTGATTCTTATCTGTATCTACAAACACAAGCATTAACAAAACAATTTAATGCGATTGTCAGTTTTTATTTTCTACAATGTACAATGATATAAAAGTGTTTGTTTATTATAGCGTTACCCCTTTTTAAAGGGCCAGCCATTTCTGACCTATCAGACACCTTCTTTTTTTTAGCACATTTACCTCCCGAATCCTATCCTTTTTAATGCCAGGCACTAGGCAGGTAGGCATACGGTAACCATTATTTAACTAGCTGACAGCTCACCAACTGGCCATATCAGAACGGACCCCTGCTGGGATTCGAACCTTCGACCTCCGGCTCCCAAGGCGGATGCCTAAACCACTAGACCAAGGTAGACGATATATATGTTTAAAGTCACAGGAGTACAATTTACAAGTAGCTCTTAATTTACCAAGAAAGATGAAAACTGAGTTGTGTGCCTTTACACCTTTATAAAAAGACCATGTATAATCGGTTGGTATTTTATACCTTTTCGAGTACATACATGTAACTACAGTCGGACCGCTGGCGTTGTCGAGATGTCAGAGTCGCTGACTTGAAATTGCTGTAACCTCAGCTCTCACTAATTGAGGGTAACCGGGTATAGGTTCGAGACCTCCTACCGACCATGTCTCTTTGTGTGAAAAGTTGGCAGTTTCTTACGGAGGGTTGAGTATAGTACCGGTCCTTCCCATGAACGAAGGTAAACTGCCTGGCGTGCCTGTAAACAACTAAAATACTGATAAAAACGGGCGTTAGACCTCGAACAAAAAACTTAACAAAAGTTCACAAAGCATTGGACCAGAACCAGTTCTTATATACTTCAGTCTTCAGCGCTTTACCCATCGTGGGTCAGATGTTGATAAAAGGCAGACCGTATCGAAATAATTCAACATCATATTTCTTGAAATAAGTGATGACTTTATCGGGTTAAATTCTGAAACACATCATAGCTTGTGAACAAGTCTGCTAAAAGACAAAAGTCACGTGTGAAAAGCTCTTCCACAATTTAAGAGCCATGTCAATACATGTATATGCATTACTTGGTAACAGAACGCAGTTCAGATATTGGCAGAGGGATTGTGTTTTATCAAAACTATCTGTCACCTAGTTGCAGACTTTCTACAGAATTAACCCGTAAATGCCAATCAACAAAATGAGGAATGAAATAATCAGCGATTGTTGTTTTGTTTGGGAGTGAACACCCGTTTTAACCATATTTTCAGTTGTTTTTACTGCCGGACAGTTTTTCGAACCATCGTTCCGGGGAAGAACCAGTGCTTGATCCTTATGCTCCGTAACAAACTGCAAACTTTCTCACATAAAGTGACATGGTCGGTAAGTACGACTCGGACCCCAAGGAAAGGTTACAAGGATTTCAAGGCAGCGACTCTACCACTCCCGTACGGAAGCGGTAAAAATTATACTAGATGTTCGATGTCAACAAGTAAAATAACCTGAATATTTCGACCAAAATTATATCACGTACATAGTATTATATACATGTATATTAATGGTTTCATTATACATGTATTCAGTATCCCGCATGTAGGCCTCGGATATCTACACTTTCGTTTTTAAATTTAAATAATCTATTGAGTCGTGCAAAAATTATCATATAAGAGTCATCATTTCTTGAATGCACATGAATGCAGAGCTACTTTCGATGTGGATATACATGTACATAGAAGAGGCGTAACGGTTCGGTAAATTGCAGCACTGGAAAGCTGCCGGTTTCCAAATAATGAAATATTCAGCTACACAAGTACAAAAATACAAGATGTAAGTTTTATAAAGCTTACATACGGATAAAGAACGTCTTGCTAACATTCAAACACAACATAAAACGCATGTTTTCTAAATACACACAATTCAAAAGGGTCGCTTCTTGCCAAGTCTTATTCTTAGTCACATGGTTGTATAAAGTCCAATACAACTTCATTTTCATCCATCTGTTTATTTATATATTCTGCAAACAGTTTTTTAATACTTATAGAACATCTATCTTAAATGTATTAGACTTTGTTGCTGTTGAGCTAGAAGGTCATTAGAAAAAAATGTTTTTTATCATGTTCAACTCAATGGCCATATTTACACACACAACTAAAACGTACGTGATTGTGACAATATCAGATTTCACGTTGCTGTATTTTATTGTATTCTACAAGAGTCCCCTTAGGTAGGATTATGACGGTAAGTGTCGATCTTGACCGATATTATTGACTGCACAAGACTAATATTTGGAAAAAAGCTAAATAGACATAATAACAATACTGGTAGAATAATAATTGTAGTCACAGTGTGTTAGTGGTAGAAACTAAAAACCTATATTCGAACTTATAGTTTGTCCTTGGGCAAGAACGCATGCAGTTCACTAGCTATAAGTGAGTAGTGATAAATATGATTTGATAAAAAAATATTTCACAATCGAGCTAAGACAAAAACAGATAAGCATAATATTAGTTTTGCATTATCTTAAGGTTTAACTGTCGTGAAGCTCCCTGGTATATTAGATTAAAAGCATATTAAGTAAATATAGACATTTTGAATTAATCTAAAATATCGGACATTAGTCTTATCATTTAAATCTGTATGTAATGTAAAACGGATTTTTGATAATGTTATCATAAGTATGATCTAAATCTCAATACCGGTAAATCAACCATATGAAAAAACATTTGAAATGTAACCAGTAAAAAAGTTTAAGTTCAGTCAATTAAACCAACCGCAATAAATGCATAACTGAAATAGATATCTACTGTTTGACGTTCAATAAATCTCGATTTCATCATGAAAGTTGTTGAAGTATTATTATACAAGTAAACTGGCGTTTTGGAAAAAATAATGAATGAACGTTGACAAATCTCAATTATGAAATGAGAGTCCTAAGTAATATTTATTTATAATATTTATCATAAATTTACACACGGACATCTTATCTACATTATTGATCGAAAAATATGTAATATGACAAATACAAGCTCGCTTTTTTGTTGATGTGTTTTTATAAACAATGAAGTTAATAAATTTTGTTTGTTTGCTTGTTTGTCTTGCTTTACCAAAATATCGTATATAACAAAAACACGCCAAGTGCATCGGAAATTAAATTTATATTGTTTAAGGTGACAAACCTTCATACGGCAGAAAAAGTGTCAAGCGCTATATCAGCAGACAATCGATAAGTATTGGGGATTAGGAGTTAACGGAAACAACTACGGTTCGGTAGTTTCCGTAGATAACGGACAGGGTCATAAGTCATTGATTATCGATTGTACTGGAATATTGCCTAAGGGAGATATTGAACTTTACGTGTTACTTTTGTGGGTAAAGGGAAAAATCTTCTGTTTTAATTTTTACAATTTCTGCCAGAAGATAAAGAACATTCAACATAATCATTTACATTACTTGCAATCAATAATAATATGTTCCGTCAATAATGAATTTAATGTAAAATAACGGATGTTGAAAATAGAATTCGTTGGTAGTAATTGTTGACAATAGTCACATAATAATCCAAAAGCTATAACATTCGTGAATATTTACATAATAATGGGAATTAATCTAGTGTGCACTTGATTTTTTTTCATATTCGGCTGATCCTTTTACACGTGCGTAATATTTGCTCGTGAGAGTTGTTGAAAATTGTAGACCTGTTGTTTTCAAGTACAGACGCACACGGCAAGTCTGTTGCAAAAGCATGGTGTACTTTCAAAACGTAAATAGGCGGACCTAATAGGCGGTCTTTGGTAAATAGTACGTCATTTTTTTTTATTTTGCAATCTCAAATTCCTAATCAGTTATTCCTGATCTGATTAAGACTGACATTTGATATATGTAGGCATGTTTAATTTGCGAAATAGCACAGTTTCCTTTTCAGAACAACCCACTGTAGTTCAATTGAACATCGTATTCTGTGCTGAACCATCTTAAAATTCCTGCTGCATAGTTTTTCTATCAAATAGATTTTACATACTCTGGTAAACGCTTGTTGAATGCCTTTAAAAGTATGCGATTTGTCATTTTTCCTTCAGAATTACAGCTGTTTGTAACACTGTCCACATTGCTTAAATGATAATGAACATTTCAGAAAAAATAAGGATTAATTTTTGAAATTAAACTTTTCCATTTCTACAGTAGAATAATACCTGTTAAACTTTACAGATGTTGTCATTTAATACCCTGCACACAGATCAAACCTTGCGTGTTTTTCTTCTCTTTTTGTTAATGCAATAATCAGTTTATTTCTTCGGGAAGAAATGAAATACAAAAGATACGAGTAATAAGACTACCTGGTTGTTACCTGTGTATTATAAAACAAGCTTTGATCTGGAAGAAACTCTATGTCGGTACCTATAAAATGATACCATTTCAGCGGAGCGAATGCTTGCCTTTCACTCAAGACAAAGAAAAGAAGGAAAACAAAATATAGAAGTATCCCGTGCAAGTGCTTCTTAATAAATATTTCATACATAGTGAATCTTCTATGTCTTGCAAATTGACATCAAAATCTAAGTAATATTATTGATAATGATACAGAAAATTTCATGGATCTTCGCTATATAGATAATGCCATCTATATCCGGTTTCAATGAAAGGTTTTGCCTTATTATATACAAAAAAAATGAAGATTCAAACCCAGTTTAATCAATTTTCATAGCCGTATACCCAGACGGGAATATAGGTGCTTTGTAAAAAAAATAGTAACCCCAATTTGAAATTACTCCATAGCATTATGTATTCACTTCTAATACATTGTTAAACGTCTTAGTTATATTTCTTTGAAACTAAGTTCGGGTGCGTCATATATTCTAAAGACATCAACAAATATTAAAACGTCATGTTACTTATAATATATATTAATCAACTACTTACCATTTTAAAGTTCCAATGTCTCTTATATTACTTAAATGCAGATTAAACTTTTGAATAAAGCATATATGTCTGTTACACTAATGTAACTATAAACAGTGTTTAAAAGTCTTATTTAATGAACAGACAAAAGAAAATCATTTAGAGCGAAACAAATCGGGCGGTATCAATTTTATTTGGATAAATCATGTCTGGTCTTATAGAAAGCACTATATTATCTACATTATAAGGTTCATTTAATGCATTGAATAATATTGATATACCCTTTATAGAAGTCATTGCACAGACACAATCAAGTACTAGTATAGCATTTCAAAAGTTTAAGTGAATAGAGAGGAAGTGAAAAAACATTGTGAATAGATTAATGAGATCTACAAAGTCCTGATAATTCCATCCTGAACATGATATGCAAATTGAGTCGAGAAAAAATCGTGTCTAAGCCAAAGAAAACAAAAAAACAAAAATAATATCAAACAGGGAATGCCACGTACCAAAAACGCAGCCTCCCCAAAACGAACCCCACAGCACCCAGAAGTGCACACCACCAACACACACACACACGCACACGCACACGCACACACACACGACACACACACACACACAATCATGTACACACACACATATACACTACCAACACACACTAGCATACAAAGCAAACACACGAGGACAAAACGAACAATTAAAGGAACACAGTGGGGCACCGCCTTGGAACGGTCAGTGGCAAAAACACCACTGGGGAGCTTAAACCGGTTTATGGTGCGCACCCAACCTCACTCTTACCCCCACCATGTTCCAAAGTCACAGGACAGTGTAAATAAAAGTAATCCCTGCTAGGTGAATCTCTAACACACGCAATGGAAACAAAAGGCATGGTATGTAAAACACAGCAAACCTTGAGAACCGAAAAACGTATGTACTCAATGCCTTTGCAGAAGGCAGAGCACCAAGAGAAACACCCTTAAGGGCCCGACGAAACAGGCCAGAGGACAGAAATCAAAACAGTTTCGTCCCAGTGGGATTTAAAAACTGCCCATCACAGAGTCCTCCCCCTCTTCCGTCAGACACAATCAAAGAGGGAAGCATAGCGTCCAACTGTAAACGGGTTGAACACCAAACATGCGGTGTGTCTCAAAACAGTTGGGTCGTAACCTCTTTTAACAAAACGTTTTATAATTTTAGCAAATACAGTTGGAAAATTGCCATGACCCAAAATCTTACGAAGTTTGTAAACCACATCCCCATAAAAATCGGGTTTTGAAATACCTTCTCGCAGAAGAGTCTTTAGATTACTATTGAATTTCAAAACCAAATCAGAATTACGATAGTAAAATTTAGCAAAATATTTACGCAATTTGTAATAACGGTAGCCCTGTTGAAGAAGTTTATTTGTAATATATTGATTACGTTCATTGAAATGCTCAACGTAACTACACGCTCTGGCAAACCGAATTAACTGAGAAATGTATACCCCATAAGATGTAGCATGAGGTACATCCCCATCCAAATGGGGGAAATTTACAATACTAAAATTAAAATCATCCCTCTTGTCATAAATTTTGGTATGTATAATATTGTTATAAATAGAGAGATGTAAATCTAAAAATGAAGCACCAGTATCCAAATTGTTAGTTTTAATTAACTGGAGTTCCCGGGGATAAATAGTGTCCACCAATTGACCAAAAAACGGGTTATCCATATTAAGAATATCATCCAGATAGCGTGATGTATTATTAAAAGCAGTGATAATGTCTGCCTGCGTGTCTGGAGAAAGACTCAACATAAAGTCTCTTTCATAACAATATAAAAACAAATCTGCGACAAGGGGTGCACAATTTGTTCCCATGGGAATACCGATTACTTGTCTGAAAACTGCATTCCCAAACCTTATATAAATGTTGTTCAATAAAAAGGAAAGGGCTTTACAAACTTCGTCACAGGTCCACATAGTATAATGTTTAACAATACACCTAGTAAAAAAAGCTTTATCGAAATTGCAGGCGAGAAATGTAACATTCTCCCTGGCAAAAGTCTTTTGAATTAGGGCAGTTAGCTTGTCATTTATCAAATTATGTGGTAAAGTGGTATACAGAGTAGAAAAATCGTATGTACTGACTGAAGTTACTTTGTAATTATTAACTTTAAACTTATCCAGGATTTCGCCAGAATTTTTGATCGACCAAAATAAATGTTTACCAGAGTTTTCGTATACTTTATCACAATATCTTTTCACGTGGGCTTTTATAGCAGTTAGGCAAGATGTTAATAGTTTTGAAATATTTGTAGTGGTACAAGAGCTTGAATTAGCGATGAAACGAGCTTTATATGGTTGTTTATGTAATTTAGGAATCCAGTACATAGTAGGAAGTTTAATATGTTGATCATCTATACGAACTTTCAAATTAGAACTGATCCCAGATTTAACTTTTAGATACGTAACTACCTAATCATAACATGCCATTTTTCGACAATGATATGAATTATTAATTTTAGAAACATTAAAGAACTAGATGTAAAACAATTTCAAAAACGTTGTTTTAGTTTTCATGTACACCATAGAATCAAATGGGACAAAAACTGACCGGTGTAACACATAAATGTAAATAAATGACGCAAAGCCTTGGTTTGAATTTGTTTAGAAAATAATTCTCTATTGCTAACCTTGCTGAAACACACTTATTTAAAAGGATACATTTCAAATTCTTTATTTCCACATCTTTCTAAATGTTTGCTTATAGGAATTCCTCTTGTTAAAGGGTCTCCTATTTTGTTTGCATGGATTGTTATACGTGTTCTTAGCTTTTTTCCAGTTTGGCAAATATAGTATTTCCTACACCCGGTACATGTCATATCAACAATACATTTTGTACATCACATGACATTTCGTGGTTTACGTAGATTTTTTTTCATTTGAAATTGTAAAAACTATTTTTAACAATATGTTGTGCAAGTGAACAGTTTGGTTTGTGGCATTTTGATACTTTAAATAGTTTAGTTTTAGCGTCTGTGAATTTTGCTTTTGTAAGCATTATTTTGTTTTAATTTGGTACTTGTCTTTTGCTGTTTATAATTTTACAATTATTTAAGATCACAGACATATCAGAGTCATTTTGTAAAAGAAGCAATGTATTTCTTATGTTATGAAAAAGTTCTTGATTTTGAGGATTGAAAGTTGAGACATAAGGAATACTGTCATTAAACTGTTTAGGTTTTATATTAAAAAATTCAGATGTTGGTGTTTTTAAAGCGTTTGTATGCTTTCTTGTATTAGTGTTTTTGGATAGTCTCTATTCATAAATGAGAAGATTAATTCATGTAAGCGAATGTGTTTGAAACTATATATATGTCTCAAGTAAATGATTAGCTATCACATGAGCATTTCGGTGTTCAGGATAGCTCAAATGTTTCATATATGATAGCATTGAGCATGTTGTGTCCTGTACGAAGCCTTAGAAGCATGACTAGATTCATCTATGACATTTTTGTAAATGGTAGTCATTTGTCTGTGTCTTCGTTTTTGTAAAATTCTTTAAGAACGTGAGCTTTTCCACTGAATGACTGGTCGCCTCTAGCTCATTGTGTTGATGTCTGTATGACGGCACAATGCTTTTCTTTTAGTATGCTGACTGGCTTTGCCCCATCAATCGTATGCTTGACCCTAATACCAGACCACCATTATTGTATAGTAGCTATAGAAGAGCTGCTGTGTACACATTAGTCCATGTCTCTGGTGGAGATCTTCTGAGATCATGGCTTGTGTCATGCACTTTAATATTTTTGTCGTCCACATCCGATTGGAAACCGGATACTGATGTTTGAAAGGTCTGCCAGCAGTTCCGTCGGATCCAGGGGAGTAGTTTGTGGTTCAAAATAGGCGACGTTTGCTTTTTTTCTTCTTTTTGGATTCATGGATAAAGCTCCCTTTCTTTAGTCGTTATTTAGGTCTGAAAAATAAGCAACCAAACCCTTACGAAAAATGAAAATAAGCCGAGACTTATTATCGAGCTTTTATGGTATGTTTATACCTTTACATATCGGCTTTTCACTCCAGAAACGATCAACCTTTTATTTAAGGTATGGGGGTGTAATTAGTACTTCCTTCTTATGCCCATTTGAAATTCTTTGGATTTTATAGTTGATCACATTTTGTAGCGTGACACAGTGGTAGGACGGCTTTGTGTCCGCTTTGGGATCAAGAGGTATTTTGTTCAAATCCAGTAGGAGCCACATTTTCTTTCGTTAGTTTTTTAGTAATTAAATTAAAATACACTAAAGTTTAAGTCATGTTGCAAGATATGAGAATTTTATCCTAATATTCCTTAACTTATCATGCTGTACGATTACTTGAAAATAGTAAAGTCGTCCTTAATCATTTTTTAGAAAGTAGACGGGGTGGAACTTTTTAATTGTTTCTTACGTTGCAGTTCATATATTACTAATAAAAGTGCCATAATCAGTAGTGATGCCCCTACTCCGAATCCTTTGCTACACTCTTGTCATTTGACATGTGTGATATCTCTCAGGACAAAATTAGGTAAATTATATCCCCTTTTTTTTGCATTATTGCATATTTTTGTTACTTGTGTTAAACTTGAAGACTTTAATACATGTTTTGTAATTCTACATTGCATGTACTACTTTTTGAACCTTAAACAGAAACAAATATACACACAAATATACACAAATAAGATCAAAACATACATATTTTAACTTTAAAGGGTACTTTTAAATAGTGCCAGTAGGACGGGGCAACAAAAGAAAACATATAATTTTTTAATTAAACCCTGAATTGCATCAAACTTACACACTCGTTACTTAATAAATGAAGATTATGAAAATATTATGTTAAATAAGCTTTGGAATAGTGTCAATTGCACCCCCAAAAACTTAATAATTGACGGTCCTATAAGAGTAAATACTCGCCACCGTCGAACCAGAGGTAGAACTGTCGTTCAATGCACTTTACTATACGTTTGGCTTTATGCAACATGAGATTGGTGCTATATGAGCTAAAAAGTATGTTTCTTCAGTTGCACATCAAATGATAAGCTAAAAAATGCCGCATTTTGGCTCGTATAAAATACGTAGATTTCTTTTGTAGTAATTTGCAATCAATCCATTAATTGTATAAGAACAATTTTACATAAATTATTGAATGTTTACGGTACTGAAACATATCTTAAAACGTTGATTTCACCTTTAACGACTTTTACATTAAGTGTAGTACTTGGCAAACATTCATTCATATATGCTTTTGAAGTTATTTAATTTGACACAACAGTTGTACGGAGTGTCTATTTAAGTACAATCACAATATTCAAGCTGAGAAAAGCTGAACAGGCTCGTTTTCAAATGCATCACACATCTTCCATAAATACCACAAGCTTTACTCCAAATGTTTCATGTCGAGTTTCGATTTGTTTGTGTGTTTCTTGTATGAATGCTGCAAGCTTTCTCTTTTATGTTGTGTTTGCTTTAGTAGCGTTTAAGTTACATGATGACGTATAAGTTATATAGAATAAGCATTGTGAAAATGTTGCAGATACCTTTATCTGGTTACTACGGGTAGAACACATTACGTAAGTGATAATAGTTAGTATTTCATACACTTATAAAACATGTCAAATAAATCAAACAAAGAAAACTATAGCGAAACTAACGATATCAAACGGAGTGTGTTAATGCTTTTAATATATATAAATGTACCACATTTCGACCATAACATAGTTTTCATCAAGTATAACAATACAAAGAATTTAGCTGCTAAAGTATAGAGAAATGGTGCTTTCTGTCATGTGATTGGAATCTAAAAATAGAATAACATACAATCTTCTCAGTACATGACTTGTGGGATTGTCTATTGTTCTGTGTCCAGAAACGTACATACTACACTTGAAGATTCCGTTAACACTGTAAATTCGGACATTCCTTTTGATACTCAAATTCGTCTAGTATAATAGTTTTTGTGCTAGAGCTTGTAGTTAAATCGTGATCATAAGTAGTTGTTGGTCTACTCGATGGATGTCAATACTGATTGAACTATCGTCTTTTTGAAGATTGTTTAATTATTCAGTTACTTCTTGGTTCGTTATTGGAGGTGGAGAACCATGTTTTTGTCCAGATATGACTCTATATTTGGATGTTATTGTTCTGTCATATGATGGTATTCAGGGTTCTGTGGACTTAATGTCATCCTTCGCCACATGGTTTGCTTTAGAGTTCTATTTTAATATACGTTTCATTGTAGTCCATGAGCTGAGATGAAATGTTTGCTTAAGAATTCCCTCGTGGTGTTTGTTTTGTCATAGAGTGTGTACGTATAATAGTAATGGTTTTGGAATGTTTGCTGCTGATGTTTCTTTTCATATTTGATACTGAGCATTTCATGAAGCGATTGTATTTCCTTCATTGCCGATGCCTGTGTGAGATGAATCAAACGTCAGTAATAACACTTTTCCTAATAGTTTTAAATGATGTTTATCATCAAAGAAACCACAATGACATTTAGAAAGACAGTTAGTACTGATCAAGCGTCTTATTATATTTCAAAAGTAGTAATTAGAATACAATGTATATGATTTTGTATTACAGCTGTATCTTGGTTGCTTAAATGTACATGTATATAACATGTATATTCAATTTGAAAATCTTTTGCCTATACTATAAACAATAGAAATGCTAGTGTATGGTAGTTTTACAATTCTATCAGTAAATGAAAAGCAAAAGTCCATAAAACTTATTTGTTGCATGTTTTAAATTATTCAGTTTTCTTCACACACAGGTTGTTCACTCCACTGACCGTCAATCCCACATCTTATAACAGACTCTCCTGTAAGATTGAATCCTTGTTCACAGGTCACCTCTACCGCTGAACCGTAGACAGTCGACGTGTCATTCAATACACTGAACACTATTTCTGGCTTCCCACAGTCTTGTTCATGAAAAGAATAATGAAATGTATATGTATGTATATGAAATTCGACGAAGTTGCGTTACAATGTATCAAATGAAACGGGCGAATCAAAACGTTAAGAGATTTCCACTTACAAACTATTTTTATCTCGAAATCCGTCGAATTCTGGAGACATTTTTATCATTAGTTTGTATTGATGTAAATGACATATACATTATACATTTTGTACGACTACCTCGTATCAATCGAATAAGGCGCATGCGCAATCGTTATGCGTGCACCTTTCAAAACGGACAGTGGAGATAAATCTTTTAAAAAGAGGAAGAGGCGTACGATGCGATATTGAACTCTCTCAGTCTTTCCTTTCACAAAATCACACAACATTTAAACATTTTCAACTATGACATCTAACTTGTTAGTCAGTTATTTATAGATTTACCAGCCTAAATAACTTTTCGTTATCTATTTACAATAATTATTATTATTATTGTCATCTATATTAAAAAACACTGACTGAGCGCCAATTTGATAATGACATTTACCCCTGGAAAAACATTGCAATTACATATCTAAGCAGTGTTTTTACACACTTTTACAGAGGAAGATTAGAATGAATTACAACATCTTGCAAAATTCTTGCCTCACTCCGTGGATATATGAATTATGTTTTACCGTAGCATTTGACACGTTAGACGAAATCAATGTACACATACCACTTACTGATTTACAATATCTGATATAAATACGACACCATTAATAAATATAACTGAGCCAGACGAAGAGAGTTTAAGCATGTGGATATTTCAAAATATTATCTTGGACAAGTTCTCAAAATTGTTGAGGTGTTCTTTTTTGTAAAGACGTATCCTTATTTTCATTATGGCTATTGAACCTTGAATAGAATTCTTACTTCAGTCAAATATATTAATTATTATCAGTGAACTAGACTAACTTAATAGCAGTACAGCAAAGTTCTTACATTTGTTCCTTTGAAATAAATGTTATAACATGGTCATAGAGACTCGTTATGATTTATTTCAAACACATATACTACACTTATCAGTCAAAAGACTAGCTGATAGTTACCTAGCTACTGGATTGTATTGTATGACATAACGTTTGCTATTTACCATTTGGTATAATCAATTACTTGGAAACAGTTTCGTCGCTAACGACTGCGTCAACAAATTTCTTATTCCATACGAAAATGTGAGTGGCGAACTATCATACATACCTATGTTTAAACATGTAAATAGCGGCTTGGTTGGCACACATATTTGATGTTTCTGACATGGGCGTTCTCCACAACTTCCAACCCAATTCTATAAAATGAAAGAAAGAAATTAAATATGGATAGAATACTTCGATGCACAAAACGTCAGACTACAAGTGTTCTTCCAGCAGTTATGTACATGTACCTTTGTGTCATTTAGTTCAACAAGTCATTCAGCTACCTTACACACCATGGCCACATATCAACAAAACCTGATCCCAAAGGATTGTAACGTTACTATTTGTTTTCTAAACACTTTACGGTGATTTATGCGGAAGCTATTATTACGGTTGGCATTTTAAACAGTTTGTGGCGATTTAGGTAGAAGCTTTTATCGTGGTTATTCATAACGTACGTCAAAGTCTACTAAAACAATTCAAAACTTGAAAGGCATTTTAATCACTTTTTTCCAGACATATAATCACATTGCGTGGTTCCTGGAATTGGAATCAATAGTAAATGTAGCACTTATTTATAAACAAACTGCAATAAAATGATTTGAGTTTAACAAAAAGATAACGGTTATTTGGCCGCAATGTAGTTCAGGGATTAACGTGCATGCCACAGGCGCACTATTTTATCTTTTACTTCTCTTTCGAGGACGTAAGAGCGCGTATTGTTGCCCCGCCCTAGTTTTTATTTTCCAATATACAATGTACCAAGTTTTCAATCACATTTCCAGTTCCAAAATCCTCAAAGGATTTTCTTGTTACAAAAATAGATGACAGTAATTGTTTTATATTTGATTTGTGACTTTTGCATTTTGTTCCCAATCGTGTCACTTTCTTTTATTTTGTGTCATTATTAAATTTAAAAAAACACTTGTCTTTGAATTTTATTTTAAGTTTATGCAACGTAGGAAATGGGGTGAGCCGTCTTTAACCTATGTCTTATCTCTATCTCCTGTGAGTAACCAAAACTCTACTGCCGCTTGGAACAAAACGTGCAGTGCGTGATGTCCTCCGACGGTCATTTTGAAAACTGAAAAAAAAACCTACAGCGCAGGTAAGTGTTTCTTGTGAGGTGTATAGTCCTTTTTTTAGATTTACACGCAAGAACACCAGAACTTGTTTTTCTAGATTAAAGAAATGTATACCAAATAGTGGTACATTGGACATTATTATTACATTTTATGATTTAAATACGACTTGAATATCAACGAAATGGCGGAAAACATTGATATCAAAGTCCAGTACCAACACGATAACCTTGTGTGTTTTTTGGAAACAGCAACATTAGTTTATTTCATCGCCAATTGTAAACTCACATTAATAAAATGTCATTTGCTAGCAACAACAACGTCTACTATATCATGTTGTGCGAAAAAAAAGCACTCCATACACCTTGCGTTGGCCTTAATATTAAACTAAAGCCACACATCATTTTGAATTTAAGAAAACTGGTTGATCCCGGATCATTGAACACAGTTTTAGACAATGGGTGACGGAATAACCGTTACAATTCTATATATCATGACCAGTATGAAAACAAGAAAACATGTTCAGAAAATATTTATGCATTTTTTGTTACTATTTGCATGTTTTCATTTGGATCATTTGTTGAACTATATTTGAACACTTGGTGTCTGAAAAATAGTGATACAATTTCTGCTTGATCCGATTTGAAGTGTATGTTTTGAATAAAATGTAATTACCTTCGGCCAATCTTTGATGTCTGTGTAAATATAGCCTTTTACTGTCTGGATATCCTGGCTCGCGGTAGTACTGTTCAAATCATTCAGCTCACAGTTGTTGTGCATGTAGTTTGTAGACTCGCAAGCAGAACGTTGCATACATTCTACGGCACACTGAGGAAGTGTTGTGCTCAAGTTAAACAATGAATGCCCGGCCATCCGCTTGTTGAAGTTCTTTTCATCTAATTTAAAACTATTTCTTTGACACGAATCAACATCCTCTGCTTTTGCATAAGTTATCTGTGCAAATATCACAACGAAACATAAACCTATTTCCAAAATATCAGATGACATTGTATCTATTTGTTTAACTGCGTTAGTAGAAAATCAACACAATGTCAGCCTCGTTGCTACTATAGAGAACAGCAACACAAATTGTTGAAATAACCGCACAAAAACAAGTCCATCGCAGTTTTCATATGTGCATAAAACTCGACCGTTCATAAGAATGTTTATAGATGCTCCTGTGTCGTGATTGGATAGTTGTTTTACAACTCAACAGTTACCTAACCAATCACTAGACATTCAACATGGAGGTAATAAATAAGAAGCAAATGTGTTTTGTGTGTACTCATCCGGCTAATAGACGTGAAGAAGTAAGATAGACACTGAAATCATCACTAGTGCATCAGATACTTATAAATGTATTATTCTACTGTATCTGTTCTCTAAGTAGTACATACCTCAAACGAGCTAAGAAACAAATTTAACCACATCGCTTTTTGTACATCATGTTTAGACTTTATTGATATGTTGTACACCAGTATACATTTGTAGTCCTCAAACATGGTACTTTCATACTTACTAAACATAAGAAAATCCTGACTCAAACAAAGAACAAAACAGAAACAGAATGTTTCTAGGAAATAGTGATCTCAAGACGCCACAGAAGTACATGAAACAAGAAAACTCAGTGAATCTATGTCCCCCGCCATACGAAACAAAAGACTGAAAAAGAACAAATGGAAAGTGTATTAGTCTGTTCAGCTTCAGAATGGTATTTTTTGTTTGAAATTTCTCAACCCAACTCGGGTTTCATCTCTGAGATGATAACTGTTTTCTTCATGTAAAGTCACAAAAAACTAAGTTGATGTAATTCACATTTAATAAGTACTACTAAATTTAGACAACATGCATTCTTAAGTTTCTATATAGAATAATTAATGTAAGAAAAGCACTACATCCCGTTAAAGGCCTCATTTCTGTAAAAACAAGATTCTAAATTTTCCGTTTTCCAAATTCTGACAAGTCTTTTATCTAAAAAATTTCAACGCTCCAATCTTAATATTTAAGGTGCTACATCTCATTTCTAAAAACATCCAAGGTCCGAATATTACAAAAAAGAAATCATTAAATTATTTGAGCCAATTACAATTGAAGTTTGATTACTGGTTGCAGAGAAATAGAATTTTTTTTATATATTGAATATAGAAGAAAACAACAATTAAAGTGCACTAACTCTGGAGATACTAAGCCAAACTTGACGAAAATGTGCATGTGCGCCGCGCCATTATGCTATTGTATTTTTCTTTACGTTTCATGATTTTTTCAGTTAGTTTATTAACTAAATTTATGGCACTGGAGAGACGGACGGACGTACAGACGACAACACCAAAACAATATCCCTCAGCCTTTGACGGGGAATAGAAAAACAATGAGAAGTAAGTACATACTGTACATTTTGATTAAATAGAAAACAAGGAGTTCTTTGAAAGAAGTCTGAAATGAAACAAAAAATGACTAGCTAATTGCATTGTCTAGATTTAACGAAGGGAAAACCCATTTTGAATATCAAACAGTGGCAAAAGTGAATAACATTTTTATAACCACGGACCGTTTAAATTCTGATACAGGAAAAAAGATTTTGCTAATGTATATGATAACATAAAATGGACCCAAAAAGGTATTTGATTCACCAAAATCGAACCAGAGTTCTAACAGACATTATCTTCCAATTTTCTGATTGCGCATACATCTTAATGATGTTTGATTTATGACATTGCTGGGCGTACGCAACAAATCGACATCGAAATGTTATCCCTTAACAATCTTTGGTCTGTTTATCTAACTAAGCAATGTATAAAAACGTACTTAGTGTCGCTAATAGGACCATTTTCCAGCTGATAGATAACAATTGGTTAAAACCCTTCTATATTCAGGGTGTATCATTAACACCTCTTCACATTATAAGTTTCTTAGACTATTAGATATGTTTCTGTAATATAATAACAGCTTTTAAGAGCTTTTGAAGGAGGAAAATGGATTTAGCAAGTTAAAGCATTAATCTTTTATGAGTAACGTCAATTTTCAAAGAAAAGAAAAACAGGTCTAAGCACGGAACTGTTAAATAATTCGGCATTATTCTCCATATCTCTGATAGACAAGAACATCTAAATGCGTACCACTTGACATCTGATCTTAGGTGTGTCCTGCTACAAAGTATCATACATTATGTAAGTGACATTACTTTTTTAGTATGACACAAGTCGGACAACAATTTTGATCTGGAGAATAGACGACGAAGAAACATAGTTCCAAATTGAGACATATAATGAAAAGGAAAATTACAAAAAACGCGTTCGAACGTTTAAACATATCAAATTATAACCCTTTTTGTGTCCGAATATTTTTTTTTAAGTTTTGAAAAGAGCTCTGTGAAGGACATCACTTTTACAACAATGTATGTCCCAGAAGGAATTTCCAAAAGTTTTTATTTCTATATTAAAGTCAAAATTATCAAACCGGACAAATTGGTTTATTGACGTGGTAAAATAACCACGGGTACACTGGTATTCAGTTAATGTCATAGAACATTGTTCTAGTAGAGATTACACACAGTGGCTGATGTGATTGGGGAGTTTCTCAAAATTGTTACAGTTACAATGTATGTAGATGTATCATTTTTTAACTAATTGTATTTACGATTAAGCCCAATTGGACACAAAGGTAGACCATATTCCTACAATGCCAGACATGTATAATGTCAAACAGAGCTCACTCAGTTGCCCTATTGTATGCTCAGTGGACAATATGTACTTTCTATGTATCTTAATCAATTCTGTTTCATAGCTATGTTTCTTGCAATCTTTAGCAGTACCGTAAGGAATGAAAATTATCTGTTTATACAGCTTTTGTCCACTGGCCTATGACAGGAAACAGCTACCGGTATTCAGCTCTAGCAATTTGGCAGCACCGACAGCAATGCATTCCGTGCCATACATAGATACCTGTTCACAGTATGCATATTGAAATTGCATAATCAATTGCGTGAATAGAATGCTTCATTTTGACTCAATGTAAGCCATATTTATATCTGCTAATGTTCGCCGATTTGCACGCAAAAAAGGTGGCAGGTGACTGTTATAGTCTAGTTTGACTTTAACGATTTGAGGCCCATTTGCAAAATATGATAACTTTTTTGCATTTGATTAATTTTGTTAAAGGTCAGATGGGATATTGCATACAAATTGTTTAAAAGTATATTTAACATCACCATGTTTGACGAGACTAACAAACAGCATGGGGTTGTTTCCTATATTGAAACGTTGTGTTGCATTTCAGAAATTATTCCCTACTTGAGGGTACAGTGTCACAGATTTTGACACTTGTTTTAAAATTATAGTTATGAGCTTATATGTGCAGTATTAATAGGTTACACTCAATAACCATACGTCATATAAAAGGAACAAATAAACTGTTTAAATTCCTACGACATGATTCTCTCAAGCAAAATGCAATAGTTTTGGGGCTATAGGGAACCCCCCCCCCCACCCCCACAAACACACACTACACTTGTTAAAAATAGTTTTTGTCGTTATGGTCACCAGCTTTTGTTTTATTTGTTTAGATATTAAAAAGGCCTTTCTTAAAGTGTGTAGGTTTAGATACTTTCTAAATATTATCAACAATATATAAACCAGTAAAAACTTTGAACATAAATCAGCTAAACTCGGGTGTTTCCTTTAAAGCAGCATTACGAATGATTTTCGTACTAAGAGTAAAACGGTGATTGTTGAAGGCCTGAAATCATAGTCAAAACACTTTTGAGAAAGTCCCCTACTTTAGACGCTCTTCACTTGTGATTGTCGCGTGTACATCTCTATTGATCGCGACGCAAAAACAGGACAGTATAGTAAGATTTTGTTTAAACAAATTTTATTGCAATATTATGACAATTTGTGTAAATACATATCAAGCATATGGTTGGACGATACGTTCTACCAACATTGTTAAACTAAATCAAATTCAAAGTTTGGAATAAAATCATTGTATTTGGAAGCAAGGATATCTGACAGAAAATTTATATAAACTAAAGGGAGATAATTCACAAATAAGGCAATAAAGGGTTATGGTTGGGACACTGCACTTTCCTTTAATGTCCTCTCTCACTGTTTGCAATTTGAACAGATTTTTTTCAGAACCTAAATAGTTATGATCCGGGCAAGAAAATGTAAGTAAGGGGAAAAATTTAGACTTAACAGAAGATGGAGATATTGCTCTTGTTCATTGAAATCCCTCTCATTGTTGTAAATACTTTTGGTGTTATGTTCATATTAAGAAAATTCCATCCAGTGAGATGATTAAAAAGGCAAAAAGAGTTTTGATTATTGGTCACTTATTGTCATCTCTAATTGTATGCAAATTTAACGAATGTCCTTCAGTACTTTTAGAGCTCGGACAAGAAATGTAACAACGGTGGATAAATAAAGGTTCAGTTACATTTATTGTATACTGCACTTTCTCTCATTTTGCTCTTTCACTGTATGTTTCGTGGAATTTCCTTCAATGGTGTTGGTGTTATGCTCTGAATAAAGAAGTGGGGACAGACGATCAGACGTCTAACAAATGGACGGACGGACGAGTCGATTTCTATTTGCACCGTATTTATCACAATTTACCAAAAACATATATACATGTATAGTTAGAAACAATTGATGAGAAATTAAGGCAACAGAATAAAATGTACCAGTATGCTTAAAACATGTACTAAAATTGCATTTCAATGCCTTTTAAGATCGTTATTAAATAAAAAAAACTGTCTGAATGTAACATTCTAACGTACGAACTTTGAAAGAAGGTAGTTTTAAAATGTTTTGGTCATTATTTGGGGATGTGTGTGCTGTCGATTAAAGTTTAATTGGTTTTAACAGAACACCATTTAAATTACTTCTTGTGATACTTATTCATCAGCTTTATGTCTGTTTAACTGTAGCTATAAAATAGAGATAAATTTCAACTATCGGTCGATCACACCTTGCATTTCCAACCATATTCATATGTCGTTGATTAAATAGCAACTCTAAGGCATTGTTAGTGTCAATATATTAAAATTTAGTGTACCTTTACATTTCAAACGTACATAAACGTCTTTGTTTAGTAAAAGCATTGATTTTATATTTAGGATATGTTTATGTAGTTTTATTAAGCTTATACATTTTATACCAGGTGTAAATGTAAAACGTACATACCGAACTAGAGCAAAAGCACAAATCCTATCTGAATTATCAACCTTAACATTTCCAGGAAAGAGATTCAAATAAGCTGTATAGCATTCTTCGCAATCCTGGATGCTGTTTATAAATTTATTGTATTCGTTTATGTTTTGATAAACGAATAAATAATGTTTAAACTAATCTAAACATTTGTTTTGTTGGTTATCTGTAAATACCACAGAAGGAAATCTGATAACTTGAAACAGATTGACAAATAACTACATGTAATACCTGTGATATTTTAAACGATTTAGTCATTATAAGTACGATATGTCATTGCTTGTTATCAAATATCTCGACATATTGTAAAAAGGCTTTTTACAGATTGTATGGTAGGTAATGATACATATAATTCTACGGGACTATTCGCGGGCCGAAAGTAGTGTTCTTGTGCGATTTAAACGGATAATGTGAAATTTGCTGCATATTCGGCATTTATTTTATATTTCATTGCTATATATATATTAGTATTTAAGCAGGTGTTAATTGTTATAAGTAATCGGCAATTTTGCGCAAATTCAATTTCGACTGCAAGCTTCGTACCAAACCTGGAAACGCATTGAATACAAGGCTATTTTTGGCCTGGGGACTGAAAGTCCCCAAGGCCTAAGTTAGTATACCACATTTCAAACCCTGCAAGAATTTTAGCCGTGCTATGTGCGAATAACAACTGTAAACATGCGCTATGCGAAAGTAGTGCAAGACAGACTATATCAATCTTCTGTTTGAATGCCGCATATGATAAGAATATGTTACAAATAAAAATAGTACCAAAAACGCAGCCTCCCCAAAACGAGCCCCACATCACCCAGAAGTGCACACCACACACACACACACACACACACACACACACACACACACACACACACACACACACACACACACACACACACACACACACACACACACACACACACACACACACACACACACACACACACACACACACACACACACACACACACACACACACACACACACACACACACACACACACACACACACACACACACACACACACACACACACACACACACACACACACACACACACACACACACACACACACACACACACAAAAAAAAAAAAACACACGAGGACAAAACGAACAATTAAAGGAACACAGTGGGGCACCGCCTTGGAACGGTCAGTGGCAAAAACACCACTGGGGAGCTTAAACCGGTTTATGGTGCGCACCCAACCTCACTCTTAAGTCGATATCTCACGGAAGTAAAACGCTGGCGGCACTGTATATAGAACACAGAAAAACACTTTCTATACACTTGATGAAAAATACTGATTTTACCTGTCAAGTGTTTGTATAGGCTACTTCAGAACAGTTTCAGAATTTCAGATAAATTCACCTACATGTAATTGTTTTAAGATATTTTAGAATTGTCACGTTTTTTAAATCACCATCTGTCTGTAAATTTTATATATGTAACTATATAGCACATGGTTTATTTTAAATTTAATGTTATCACGAAATGAAAAAATGCTCTCTGAAAACAATTTGTCATGAAGTAGCCATATAAACACGAAAGGAAGTCCTACTTCAAAATTTTCTAAAATAGTAATTAGAACACAGTAGTTTCAATAATAAGTGTTCTTCATAGCTTTGGCGCGTGAACATGATCAAACACTTCTAATATATTGAAGGTCATGGGTTCGAGCCCAGCCAATGCGCCTCTCACCCGCCCAGCCCCCGACACACACACGCACGCACACACAAACAAACACACACAAACACACACACAAACCATTCATGACATGCTTCCCCACTTCAAAACGTGGTTGAGCAAGGTCACCGAATTGATCACATGTATCAAATGGGGAAATAATAAAATATTGATATTGATCTGAATCAAAAGAAATACTCTATCTGTACGCGACAGACCATTAAACATACTACCAAGTTTAAACATTATTTTATATTTTGTGTACACATTAAACCTTTGTGTAAAATCAGTGTGAAAAGATCATATTTCATAACGCGTAGATATCAGTGTCAACGGAACAATGCAGAAATATTTTTTAAGAAGTAAAGTAGGATTTCTATAAGATATTTAAATTATTACAGAAATGTCGGACTCTGTAGGCAGGAGTAGACAGCAAAGTCCGGTAGCTGGAGCCAGGCAAAAACCGCCGCGTGAAAAGGGAGCCAGCAGTTCCGAAATGTCTGTATATAAAAGTTCGGCCGAGGTATCAGTTAGAAACAAAGGCAGTAAGGCGTCGTCGGTGTACAATGGTTCTGAAGAATATTTCGACTATAGCTGTGACCCTTGTACGGCTGCAGGAAATCATATGGAGGCGCAGGGATTCTGCACGAATTGCGAGGACTATCTTTGTGGTGCGTGTTTTAAAAGCCACTCCAGGAATAAAGCATCACGTAATCACGCTTTAATGGATAAGGATAATATGCCGAAAATAACTGTTAAGCTTTGTGATCCGTGTAAAACTGCTGGTGATGAAGATGAGGCTGAAGGATACTGCACAGATTGCAATGAATACCTGTGCGGCAATTGTTTAAGGAGTCATTCCAGGAATAAGGCTTCGAGACAGCACGTGTTGCTAGACAAAGAAAATATGCCGGAATGGACCGACATCGCTCTAACATCTTCCGTCGCTAGAATGAATATTTACAATCCAGACACCGACTCTCGTACGAATAATAAAGAGTACACTTACATCCAGGACATTAATGTTAGGACTGAGAAGGACGAGAAAAACAGTTTCATCAAAGGTATGACTCTGGTGGGCAGCACTACGCTGGTTCTGGCTGACTATAACAACAAATCGTTGAAAATCGTCGATCTTGTAAATAATGTTATAAAAGACAGCTTGAGGTTAGAAACGTTTCCTAATGGTCTTACAACGATTTCCCAGGACCAGGTAGCTGTAGTATTAATGGACAAATGTAAGATTCATATTATATCAGTATCTGAAGGACTGTCTGTGGTGCGAACTTTGAACACAAACGGTATATGTGTAGATGTTCAGTGTGTCAACGAGAAATTATACGTTTCATTTTTGGTACCGGTAAAGTTCCAGATTTTGCAATTGACGGGTATTGTATTGAAGACAATCAATCCTGATTCTGAAGTACTAAAACACTGTACACTTCCTAGATATACCGCAATAAGCCCTGACGAGAGTATGATCTACATATCTGACTGGGAAACCAACAACGTTATGTGCATTGATATGAATGGGAAAATGATATCTATATTTCAAGGTGAACTTGACAAGCCATTTGCTATCACAATATCTCCATTCGGATCAGTCTACCTGTGTAACAGAAGACAGAACGTCGTGTACAAGATGACGTCAGATCTTAGCGAAGCCGCTTTTATATTAGGACAAGAAGATGGTTTGTGGTACCCACACGCAATGTGTTTGAATGCTGACAAACAACATATCTACATCAGCAGTGCAAGTAAAAAAGCAGAATATTGCAATGTTCTAAACGTTTACAAATGGAAATAGGTATGGAAGTATGGAAGCCCTGGAGGGCCATTTTGACCTATGGCTTGTAACTTTTGACATGTGACCTATGACTTATTATTTGTGAGCTTAATAGCGGAACGTAATACTGTACGGTTCACCAGAGCGTTCTGCCTATGACGTTCTTCAGTGTTACCTGGCCGTGAAGAAGAGTACAGATGCAGACCTCTTCAGTGGTGGCCCAAAAACGAACATAGATTCCCCCATGTTGCTATTGTTGCCAAGCGCCTCCTAGTTGTTCCAGCGACGTCCGTTCAACCAGCATGTGGCAGAAAAAGTGTCACAGCCAGGGCCAATACACGCCACAAATTTACTATAGGTTTATATAGGAGCGCTGTCATTAACTTGCGATAACATTTTAACTAATAAAGTTATTTTAAAATCACAAACGGGATGATAAAATATAACATTTCCCCTTTTTAATGAATATTGTTTTATTTTTCTGAGACTTTATTTGTTTGGTCTTTTTTTAACTTAAAAACTCTACCCGTCGTTTTACTATATAATATATAGTAAAACGCCCAAAATGTGACAATTTTAAGTGAAAATTTTGCAGTTTATCTTCAATTTGTTAAAAAACTATAACACTTATTTTAGAATCACAAACGGGATTGAATAAAACAATCATTCTACATTTAAGTGATATATTTTATATAAAAATAAAGAAAGAAGATAATGGTCTTTGTTTAAGGTTTTGTTTAACAGGTATATAATCTTATTTTTACGATCGGAGCTCGGTTGCTTCCGTAATGCTGGCCGAACACTTCCGAATGATTGATCTAACTGCTTCAGGCCATCGATAAGTTTTATGGCCGGACATTACGTAACATTTATCATGATCTTTAAAACGTTGTATATTGGGTTTTATTTTACATTAAAATACAAACTGGGTGAGAATCTTCAGTTTTTGTTAATAACAAGGCAAAACCTTTCATTGAAACCGGATATACATGATATCGTCTTTATAGGGAAGATCCATGAAATTTTCAGTATAATTATCAATAATATTATTTAGCTTTTGATGTTAATTTGCAACACATAAAAGATTCACTTTGCATGCATTTTTATTTCGAAGCACTTGCACGGGGTATTTTATTTTGTTTCACATTTTTCTTTGTCTCGAGTGAAAGGCAAGCATTCGCTCCGCTGAAATTAGTGTCATTTTATAGGTTTCTTCCAGATTCAAAATACACAGATAAAACCAGGTTGTCTGATCCCTCGAATCTTTTGTCTTTCATTTCACCCTGAAGAAATAAACTAATTATTACATTAACAAAAAGAGAAGAAAAAAACACGCAAGGTTTGATCGGTGTGCAGAGTATTAATTGACACCATCTGTAAAATTTAACAGGTATTATTCTACTGCAAAAATGGAAAAGTTTTTTACCACTTTAAATCCTTATTTCTTCTTAATGTTAATTATAATTTCAAGCAATGTGGACAGTGTTACAATCCAGCTGTAATTTTGAAGGAAAAATATATTTGACCATATGGTTTGAAACTGAAAAACCACATTCTTTTTACGACATTCAACACCAAGCGTTTACTGGAGTATGTAAAATCTATTGATATTCTGAAAAGGAAACGGTGCTATTTCTCAACTTAAAAAAGCCTACAGAAATCAAATGTTAGTTTTTATCAGATCAGGAATAACTAATTGGGAAATAAACAAGTCGACGTACTATTTAACGCGGTCGCCCATTTACGTTTTAAAAGCACACCATGCTTTTGCAACATAATTGCCGTGTGCGTCTGTACTTGAAAATTGAAGGTCTACAATTTTCAACAATTCTCACGAGCAAACATTACGCACGTGTAAAGGGATCAGCCGAATAAGAAAAATCAAGTGCACACTAGATTCATTCCCATTATCATGTCAAAATTCACGAATGTTGTAGCTTTTGGATTAATCTGTGACTATTGGCTATTAATCTTCTTTTTCTTGTAAGAGCACATAATATATAAATTTGCGTACAAGGATATCTAACTGATACAATCACATGCATTTGCAAAAAAGAGACATGACGAATGTTGTTATCAATTTTAATCAGGATATGTATGAAATAAAATGCATCGTTTTCTTGGGGTATGCTAAGAGTGTACTTTCGCCTACGTAACCTTCCCAAAATAGAATGTGTCATTATTATTTAAACCAATCTGCACATATTCATGTCTGCCATCTATCCATAATTAATCAAAATGCATCATAACTCTTGCAATATCTATATTTTCATCTATGTTAAGATGGTTTTAAAGTAATATTGAATTAGGTATGTTTTGCTGGTTTTGAGCTGTTAATTTAACTAAAGTTATAACTGAAGGCGAGTCATTATGGCAAGCCAATTTACTATTTAATAAAAAAGAGATTATTTTCTTATTATAACAAAGGGGATATATTTATTAAATTAAAAAATATCTCTGTAAATAAGGAGATGTCTATCATAAAGATATCTAATTTTTGAAAGATATTTCACAATACTAAAGAGATATCTCTCAGTGTAGTAGATATATCTCTTAACCGTAAAGAGATATCTCTCCAACATAAAAAGATATCTATGAAACGAGTCATCTGTTTAAAATACAGAGATATGTCTTAACTTTAGAGAGATATGTCTGTAACTGTGAGAGATATCTTTCTAAAATAGAAAGATATCTCTCAAATGATGTTAAAGACTCAGTAGCACAATTAAATGTAACTCTTATTTTACCAAGAAAGATGTCTTACCAGCGGAAATGACCTTTATTTGTACCAAAAACATTTCCAATTTGCATTTTATTAATCGTAAGTACATGTTTGAAATATAGCGCAGTATTTTTTCAATGATATTTCAAAACAAGAGCTGTCCCTCATAAGTGACGAATGCCTCCAAAGAGGTGTCTCACAGTCTGTGTCCTTATGGAACCAGTACTTGCGCATGCTTTTGCAAAATATTTGCCGTGTGCGTCTGTACTTGAAAATGGTAGGGCTACAATTTTCAACAATTCTCACGAGCAAACATTACGCACGTGTAAAGGGATCAGCCGAATAAGAAAAATCGAGTGCACACTAGATTCATTCCCATTATCATGTCAAAATTCACGAATGTTGTAGCTTTTGGATTAATCTGTGACTATTGTCAACAATTACTTCCAATGAATTCTATTTTCTACATCCGTTATTTTACATTAAACTCCTTAATGACTGAACATTTGACTGTAATGAAGAAGTGCTCTCTAGTTAAATCATTATTATCATTATTATTATTATTATTATTATTATTATTATCATTATTATTATCATTAATTGCGAGTAATGTGAATGATACTGTTGAATGTTCTTTATCTTCTGGTAGAAATGGTAAAATTTAAGCAGAAGATTATCCCCTTTACGCACAAAAGTAACATGTCAAGTTCAATATCTCCCTTAGGCAATATTCAAGTACAATCGATAATCAATGATTTATGACCCTGTCCGTTATTTACGGATATTACCGAACCGTAGTTGTTTCCGTTAACTTCTAATCCCCAATACTTATCGATTGTCAGCTGATATAGCGGTTGGCACTTTTTCTGCCGTATGTCTGATAGAGGATATTCAATGATGCAGGACTGTTACTAAATAAATTGCGAAACAGACTTTCAATTGATATTTTTGAAAAGATTATCTTTGTACATAAGAATCAGATTCATTTAGGTGAGTTTGATCTTGACTGAAAGAAGTTGTGTTAACTCCCAGGATGGATAGAAAAATGAATGAAACTTGATTGGATACACAATTAAACTAAACATAATTTAACAGATTTAGGTGATTATACGTACCAAACACTGAAAAAATGTTCTCTAATATATTAAATTCATTGTGATTATTGACAAAAATATTAAAGGAAGTGTTGTTTCATTTAATACTAGTTTGTAGAATATGAACATATAGTATATCTCAAAGAGACATTGTTAAGTTCCTTGTTAATAAAAGTTGATGTTTTAATTATTAGCGTTACTAGGGATGAGTACTGGTTCTATCCAGGAACAAAGATAATGCAAATGGTGTATATGTGGTAAAAAAACACACGGATGCAAACAGGTTTCAATGAGAAGCAGTCCTCAATCCAAAATACGAAAGAAGAGAAAAGAATATATCAATTCCATCAAAATGGCCTGTGAAGCCGTCCTTTTTAAACGGTCCTTATGCAAACAATAATGGTTGCTAAATACATTTGATATACGAAAAATGGCCAAAAGGGTCACAATAAATCATATGAACTCATGTTTTCAGGTTAATAGCAGCTTTATTCAGATAAATACACGATACACGAAATATAAAGCTTACAACGATATATACAATGTAGTCATAATAGTAAAGACAAACAAGTTGTTTTTAGTTTAGTTAAGTTTATACTATACAATAAACAATACAATGCAATGCAACATTTATTTTAGCTCGATTGTGCGGAAAACTTTTCGCTTATCAAGTCACTCTCGGGTCCGCTTCCTGGAAAAAAACAGTACTTGTTTTTCATTTGAGGTGGTACTTTCGTGACCCAGTGGGGCCCGCAACCTCCAGGTGAGCAGCAGACACCGTAACCTCTACACAACCGCTCGCATGTCGGGTTGCATCAACACAATACAAACGTAATATTAATTCTACCTTTGAAAATTAAAATTTCACTTTACTTTCAAAGACAGGATTTAAAGAATCGGTATTAGTAATTGTCAGACTATACATAATTTCGGCTAAATAGTTTTTTGCACTACTTATAATTATACACTGTCAGTTCTAATTCTTTTAAAAATACCACGCTACATTATGCACATTAAATACAGTGGCGCTCACGTTTTTGTTCCGTTTTTCGGCAGGAAAACGCGAGCAGCGCCCGTTTTTCGCCCGTTTACCAAAAGGGGCATTTTTCGGCTCGCACCGTTTAAAAAAACGCGTTTTTCTGCCCGCCCCGTGAAAAAAACGGCTGGTTGCACAGCACATGCGTGAACAGCGAGTTCCTGCGTTTTTCCCCGTTTTTTTTACCGGGGTATCAAATACGCATGCGTGAAAAGCGAGTTCCTCCGTTTTTTGCCGTTTTTTCCGGCGTAGCAAATGCGCATGCGCCACATGTGTTTTCTTCACTGTTTGAATTTTTAGTAAAATTATGCCTATCCGTACAAACTATTAAAAATCGCGAGTATAATTATAGATGTTAAGTTTATAATGTGGTCAGATTAAGATTGTTTTTTTGTTTGTTTCTTATTTTCAAAAACAAAGTATAACTACCACCAGTCGTTAGATCATTACTTCCGCGTTTTCATCATAACATAAAATAAGCGGGTACATATCCCACAAGGTGGAGAGCGAGGAGAAGGCCTTGTGATAGATAGAAATAATTATGCACCTCCACTGTCCCTATTATGTTACTATGAACAATCTATAACCAGTAGATATACATTTAATTAAATTAAACCTGCTCGATCATATGATTTCAGTTATCAAAATAAAACTACATGTATAACATCGGCAGTTGAGAACATTCATGGCCATGCTTCTGGTTCAATTAACATAGATTCTTTAATTTGTGCATGTACAAAATTTCCATATTCTTGATAACAACTTAATCGGTCTCGAGACTAACTACTATATGCATCGCTCTTGCCAGACTTTTCATATCCTGATAAATTGCAAAACGTATAGTAATATATTTAGGAAATAGATTTCACTTTTGAGTGATATACCGGTAAGTATATCACTGCGGGGAGTGTAAATGCGTAGTAATCTAATCACGAAGGCCTGAGTGATTAATTTCGAAGCATCTACCAACACACAGTGATATAATAACCGGTATATCACTCAAAAGTAAAATCTATTTCCATTCTGCACCGTTAATCTAAACAAAAACATGTTCGATGGGGTACTATTTGCTGCACTTTCATGAAGTCGCTGTCTTGAAAGTTGTAGTTTTCCGTGCATTCCTTGCATTTCGTGAAATTTTGGCTGTTCTTTTTTACTCCTCAAAAAAAGCGCTATACGTCTTATTTTTGTTGTGTCTGATATTGCTGGCGATACCAGAAGTGTAGAAAATTTTACTACAATTTTTTTTACATCACGTGAATTCATGAACAACAATACCAATCCAAGCGTATTAGCGCATGCACACTCGTAGATGTTGTGTGAAAATTACAAGGGAGGTAATTTCAGCAGTCAAAAATAGTTCCGGACACCTAGCGTGATATACTTAATAGTTTTATCACGCTCAAATCCTTCTTTGTGTATATAGGAGAAATTTCCAATAGTGTTAGAATATGAGTTATACTAACACAAGTGGCATAAACATAATAAGGTTGTTTATTATTTTACGATAAAATACAGTACTTTTATCAAAGGGCAAGGTGCCAAAAAGGAAGTATTTGCTAGACGTATGTAAACAAGCCGTCCAATTGCATTTTGTGTTTTCAAGTTACAATGATGTACTGCTCTAAATTGAATATAGAAGTGTAAGAAAAAATTGTAATAATAAATATGTGCCAACATTTTATTGTTTATTCTAAAATGACTCACAGTTTTGTCTCTATATACAGAGCTGAAAAATTATGCTATATCAAACCATAAACAATGCACAAACCGATATGCTGTAAACATGACGTCATATTGCACCGCATGACGTCAAATGAGCGTTCGCATAGAAAACGCTTTGCATTTATTAACCTTTGTAATATCTGGTCATGTTAGAATCAAAATATCATCCTTCTCAGCTTTGTAATAGTCTTATAAACAATTATCTGTCGTACTGATGCGCTGTTAAAAACCACTCAGGCTTTCAGCCTTCGTGGCTAATTACTGTGTATTAGTGCTCCAAATCATTGTTTTTTAAACGATGAACACCGCTGGAACAGATTTTATTTCATAAATAAAATAGTTATTCGTTCAAATGCAAAAAAATATCACTTGTGCTATGTAACTCATTTTTTAAAAATTACTACGCATTTGAACTCCTGACTGTGTTTTATTCAACAACAAATACAGGGACACATTTATTACTTCTTAAATAAAATTTACTTTGAAGTATTCACACTTCCTTCGGCAAAGCCATTAAATTCTATTTGTTAACAATTGAATTATATACTGACAGTTATTAGTTACTGTCTGTCATTGCCGTCACAAAAAAAGCACGCAGCTAAGAAATGACAGAGAAATTGCAGCTTTTCGCTTACTTGAAAATACCACAGTACGGGGTGTAACCATACCGGTATGTATCGCATGGAAATTGCAATATACCGGTCTTATCGCGCACCCCTACTCATTGCACATGTTACAGATGGACTGCCTAACTTGCCATAAGGATACTTCTTCCTTAATTTGGCATTAAAGTGATCAAACCCATGACTCTTGTATTGATGCAAAACACGCAATTACTGCCCCATAGCAGCTCTACCATTTAGCTAAAACTAGAATTAAGGCATGTATTACTTTTAACTTTGGATTTTATCTCAAGGCATTTAAACGAAGGCAGTGGTAAGGTAGCCGGATACATCTTCATAGACTTTGTAAAACTCTGTGAAAAATAATCGATCAAGTGGAACACGCCAATAGTTACTGTGAAATAGGTCCCGAACAAATGAGGGAGAAAAGAATGGATGAACACACCATAGTCAAAGCGGCAACTATAACACCCCCACCTCAAGGTAGCATAATAAAATAGAACTATCACTGAAGGTAATGAATACCCCCAAAACCCCCCATCTCTGAACGCCATACTGACACAGTATTCTTAATTCATATCACATTTGATGCTTATAATTGGACTATGCACAACGACTGTAGGCATGCTATTTATCTCTTCTGTGTAGCATTATTTTGACCAGAGGGTTAAGAAAATCAGAGTGCACAATATTTAATTATCTTAAACACCTGTCACCTTGACGTAGTGACCAAAACATTGACCAAGTCCAACAAGGCATGGTATTTATTACTTTGTGAAATATCATTAAATTGTGATAAGGGGTTTTCGAGATAGAGTGCAAAATATTTTACTATCAAAAGCTCGTTAATGTGCCCTTTGACCTAGTTACCAGAAACATGGACCATGTACATCAAGGCATGGAACGTATCATTTCTGTGAATAACAATTTAATTCTAACCAAGAGTTTTTCAGGAATTGCGTTCCATAAGTCTACGGATAGACGGACAGACAGTCAAGCTGAATCCAGTATACCCCCTTACACTTTGTGCAACTGGGGTATAGAAACATTTCCGCAGGTCGAGACATTGGTAAATTGTTTTGAAGGTGACTGAATAAAAATTAGCCACTACAATAAACAGTCCTGTTCTTTCAGTTTTTTCCTATTTTTCATTTTTGTTTTTCATACACAAGAATATTATGACTGAAAGCTGCAATGAAGATTCATTCTTCAAGAGAACTGAGTTCCATTTAAGTTGCTCATCTGAGCAACCAATAACATTGTTATTAATGTCACTGTAGTACTCTAGTTCTGTAGTAACCAATACTGTATGTACTGCAGTACTAAATAGTCTTCTATTAAATTGCTAAAGCACTGCATTTCGGCATTGTCCAAATCAATTCAAAATCTCTCAATGCATTAAAAAGTTACAGCCTGAAAAAATTGAAAAAAAGTTCTCATGCGTCCATTTGTTTTCAAAGTGCGACCTTGATATTTGAGCTTGCATTCACCATGCTGTGATTACAATTATATATAAATTACTAAGGTTATTTCGCGTGCTATATTCTTCATCATCAGCTACTGTTCTAGAGTTTCAATGACCTCTTATAAGAACAAAAATTCACAGCTAGCGTAGCATTATCACTTCAGCTGCAACTTGGGATTGTATCCAATATGGATGTTGTCTGACCAAATGGTGTTTCTTGTGAGCTATCAATTTGCTGATTTTACTGTTGTTCTTTCCTTATCTTCATCTTCAAAAAATCAATGTACATGAATTCCAAATATGAGTAAACTCAGCGAAGTTCTTCTTTAATGTTAACTGCATGTTGTCAATACATCAAGTGTTCCATTGTCTCACCTCAATTATCAATTCTTTTCATTTGATGCTTTTGTTTTCCTGTTTTGTTTATTCCGTTGAAACTGAAAAATCTACTTTTATGCATATGATGTCAAGTCTCATCACCAAGGTAATATGATGAATAAAAAAAGAACTTCATCTTCTAAACTGATACAGCCATCTGGATCACCACAGAATCCTTCAGTTAACAATTGCAATGATGGACTGTTTTCTGTTGTTTTCATATCTTGGTCTATTGAACTTCCCTCATCACTGCATGTACATGACGCTTTTTTCTACAATAGATTAAGAAGAAAAATTAGCAGTTGCATTTTGTTTAAAGTCTTACAACTAATAACTGATACACATACTGAAAATTTACTGACTGAATAGTTAACAGTGCAGGTTATGATCAGACTACATGATTTTGATCTGCACAAGAGGCAAAAGTGTAAGCAAATTGCTAAAAACTAAACTAGATGCCCACGTGCAACATGTCATCCCTGCCAGCTGTCAAAAGGACTAACTCCTTACCAAATAGAGATAGGTCAAAATTCACCTAAATATTGGATGTAACATGCATGTTGTACCACATAAAAGTAGTCTTGATTTTTCTCTACGGCGAGTAATAAAAATGTTACAATATAAGCTATTTATAGTAAAAACAAAGGGAAGTAATTCTAAAAACAAAGGAAGCTCATGGTGGTGAACATTTGTGCCAAGTAACATCAAAATCCCTCCATACATGAAGAGGAAATGCTGTGGACAAAGATATTCTTGAATTTGACCTTTAACCTCTAAGTGTGACCTTGACCTTAGACCTAGGGACCTGGTTCTTGCGCATGACACTCCGTCTCTTGATGGTGAACGTTTGTGAAAAGTAACATCAAAATCCTTTCATGAATGCATTCTTGTTTAATAATCAACATACCATCAAGTCCAAAATGTACATGGTGACTGCATGTATATTGAATTTAGGGGTTTAAAAGCTGCGGACAACACACAAAGTTAAGGAAACCTAAAGCAATATGCAATAAGACCATCCCTTGAATAAAAACAAAAATAATATCAAACAGGGAACGCCACGTACCAAAAACGCAGCCTCCCCAAAACGAACCCCACAGCACCCAGAAGTGCATACCACCAACACACACACACACGCACACACACGACACACACACACAATCATGTACACACACACATATACACTACCAACACACACTAGCATACAAAGCAAACGCACGAGGACAAAACGAACAATTAAAGGAACACAGTGGGGCACCGCCTTGGAACGGTCAGTGGCAAAAACACCACTGGGGAGCTTAAACCGGTTTATGGTGCGCACCCAACCTCACTCTTACCCCCACCATGTTCCAAAGTCACAGGACAGTGTAAATAAAAGTAATCCCTGCTAGGTGAATCTCTAACACACGCAATGGAAACAATGGTAAAGACTGTTTCAGAAAATATCAAGTATATTAGTGGTACATTAACCTAATACCACTGGCACTGGACACTAAATCAATAGAAAAGTAAAGGACATACACTGGTAACTTTGTTTATAACAAACTCATTGGTACCATATCATTATCCGGAGTTTGTTATATCCATATAACATTTTCATAAGAAAAGTAAAATAAAGAAAGAATCTCGGGCAGAGAAAATATATTCCTTATATCCTGATTTCGCTATATCCACAGTCTTACATACAAATTTTACTATAAATCAAATATCATTTCTTAATAAAATATCATAAAAACCAGAATACACAAATTTAATAAACAGTTTTAAGAAAAACATGTAGCACTGATTTCTGTGAATGCTCTTTAAGAATGGTGTTGATTAATGTTATTAGAGTCACCCCAAAAAGTTCCTGTCTGGCCGGTCAGGGAGAGAGGGATAACATGTACATGACGCCATGCAATCCTTCTACAATTGGCTTCCTTCCATCGTTTCGAAAACAAATTTCAGTATAGCATCGCCCCTACTTAAAGGACCAACCATTTCTGACTTATGTAACACCTTCTTAAAGCACATTTACTTGCCGAACTCTATACTTTATCGCCAGACACTGGTCAGTCAGGACTATGCATACGTTAACCATTATTTAACTATTTAACGGGGAGGGGCGGGTTAGAGAACCAGACCTTTTCATTCTAACATGTGGGAGCAATTGAAATTGCAAGTGAAAATCTATCAGAAACTTTTCACTCATGTACAGCTATTTCAGTGTTTATCCAAGGTCGGAATAGACAAACTTGCTACAGTAAAGTTATCTGCTTTCATATTAAAAAAATTATATGATGAAAATTTGATTTAAATTGCTTCTTAGAAAAAGACGCTTGTTGGTAAACAGAGAAGTAACTTTTACATGTTTTATTAACCCTAAAGTCCCTGTGTCAAAAATACATGGTTATTTCATTGTCGATATATACCAACAAAAATGCTTTAAATTTGCATTTGTGCATATAAATGTTAAATACTGCAATGTACAGCTGTTTCTCTTCCTCAGTAACCAACACGCCAGTTTGAGCCCCCAGAAAGAAATGCCTGGCAGTGACGGTCAATTTTTTATAGGCTTTTTTGTCATGTAAGTACTTAAGCCGCTTAAAGGGGCACTACCTACATCTAGCAGATTAAATTCTCGAAACAAAGATTATGTGTTCAATGAACGCAAAATGATAAATAAATACAATTTCAAAAAAGAACCTATGGCAAAAAATGCCTCATTTTGCCACAATTAATCAGGTAAGGTGACTCCTCGGCTGTCATCGCTGGTCTCTATGCATCTATAACTTTGAATAATTATAATAACCAAGAAGTTGACGATCTTCGTTTACCTTGAAACTAGATTGTTTTTATAATAGTTCTATGTTTTCAAAAGTATGACATCACGGCAAAGCTGAGAATAGGTAAAACTGCAAAAATTATCAGTACCCGGATGTGCGAGCTGAGAATTATTTTTATGAAAATTACGGGAAATCGTACATGCACAACTTAAGGACTACGCACCACGTTAGAACAACAAACCACAGTACCAGTAGTGGCAGTACCATGAGTACTGTACAGGGATACAATTGTTTATGAACTGTTAACTAAAAGTCTATTAAAACCTGACATTTTACCATATATCTGACGGTCTGATCATAAGATATGGATATGTAGGTTATATCCCTTACCCGAAAAGACAACAAGAAAATTTGTAAATTTATCATGTTTATATCATTATGCCTCAATGTTTTATCAATGTTTCACGCCATGTTATAGCTTTTGAATTGTGTAAAATGTTTCAATCATTTGACACATAAATGAAATTTCATGAAAAAAGTTAAACTTGTGATTTTTATTTGCCGGGCCTCACAGAAATATTGCGCATGCACAGTATGTCATTTTCAATTTCCTTTCGACAATGTGAACATGCTTTCAGTGACTAACAAAATAGTGAGATTTCTTGATCAAATTATTAATACTTACATTATACTGTCGTTTTTGCACTTTGATGATTGAAATCAAGTGTCTGTTTGATCAACAATATATGACTGTAAATATTAATTAGGAAATAATCTATGACTTTGAGTGTTTTATCGGAATTTAAGCATTCCCCCCGAGGCGATGTGCCTGGCGGAATAATTCACTAGGACAAAGCCATAAATTATTTTGATTCTTATTATCTTATAAGCCGAAATGTTTTAAAATGATTGTAACTACTACGGACCTTTTTTCAGTTCGGCAGTAATGTGTAAAATTGCATACATAGTGGCTGTTGGAATTCACTCATTTATACAGGCAACCATTCAAGATAACACACATAAACTATATTATACAAACTTATTTTAGTTTTAATCATCTAATACATGAAATATAAAAAATAACTAACTGTGACATTATGCAGAAGATGTAAGATTCAGAACCGAACAAAGGAGACAATCAATTAAATGCATACTGTAATTTAAACTTTTGAACGTTTTAATGTGGAATAATGACGTCAATGTGATGACATAAACGTTTTCATTCTTTGTTTTGTCTCCCGGAATCAAAGCAATGCATGACTGACTGTGAATGCCGAATTTCTTGACTTTTTGAAAGGAAAGCAATGGGACGGTACTCTAAGGGCTACTTGACGTAATCAAAAATGATATTTAGGCTCTTAAACAAAACTTTTTCATGTGACTGATGTACTTATACAATATTACTTCTTTTTCTATATATTTGATTTAATTTAGTGCACAGGAGTAAATTAGAAAAGTCGGAAGGAGCTACTTTCATGTCCGAAACTCTGCCTACATAAAGCACTCAAATTGACTTATAGAAATAAACCATACAGTAGGCATATTAGAACAATAAATCACGCATTTTCGCAAGTGTCCGGTTTGGTTGTCGTCCGTGTCTGGTGGTCTCCAACCAGTATAGAAATTATTATTTTCAATGCTTTCCAAATATTTTGTAAACATAACATGAGCTTAATATCAGTAATAAATGCAAGACACCTACATTTCCGGCTGTAGTGACCATTTTTTGTGTACTCTATGTCTAGAGTGGTGGAACCTTTGCTGGCGGTATCCTTATGCTGGTGGTATCTCCAAAAAAATGCTATTTACAGAAAAACAGATGAAGAAATAATTTTCAAGGTATATTCAGCATTGATAGTCGATGAAATGCTATACAGCAAACGTAGTGATAGCCGCGCATGCAGCTCTGTGACCCCACAGCAGCAGATACATTTGTTCTGGATCCATTTCGCTAGAAAAATTCTTAAATATAGACATCAAAATCAACCAGTTAAAGTTAGCATTTTTGATAAAACTTATTCTTTTTTGTATAAAAATATTTATTCTATGGAAACTGTCATTTCTTTTTAGTTAATACTTAGGCTCTAAAAACTGTTTCCCACCTGTTGATTGTCAAATATCACATACCACCAACATTGGTTCCCTTTGTGGTTAAAGTTTTGACGTGTGTCGTGTCAATAGCTTCCAGAACGACATAGTCACCTGACGACGCACATCAACATCTTGTTTCAATTTAGCAGGGATAACATTGTGTTTTCGCTGAGGCAAATCAAAATGGTTAGGATTTCCTGCTTTCTTAACAGCCGATTTACAGTTAAACTTCGTTCGCTCGAACTCGAAGGGTCCGGCGATTTCGGTTCGAGGTATCGGTAGTTCGAGCGATCGAGGTTTGTAAGCATGGTCAGTCACGGGGGTCGTCATACATCTTTTATCGAGACCACATCGGGAGTTATTGCGCGTACAATGGTACACACATGTAAATGTGCATGTATATTATAAACTTGTAGCTTACCCTTGATTAAAAGACAAATTAAAACTCACAATTTATTCTAAGTGTTGTAATGTAAAAGTATGAAATGTTTGTCATTCATTAAATAATTTATTCAATTTTCTGAAAAAAAAAAACAACTTTAAATTAAAGCCAATCTGCTACTTATATATATATTGCTATTAACATCGTGAGCGACTTTCAGTCTGTTTGTACATCATAACCTTTAATTGCAAATTTAACTAGGTGTGAATAACACACACCAGCGCTTGTGTCTGACAGCTGATCATCAATGCATTGTTTGCCTGATAATTGAGATTATCACCTTTTATTGTACGGGCCAAAGGATGTACTTTACAATGAAATAGACCTGAAGGGACCGCGGTACAGGTTCGAGAGATCGGTGTTCGAGGTTTCGGTGGTGGAACAATATGATTTATATAGAGCTTTTGCCGGGACCGCCGGTCGGGTCCGAGCGATCGGTAGTTTAACTGTACATTCAAAATTCCTCGAGCATAGGTTCCCCCACTCTAAGCACCCCTTGTATGGTCCTGCTAAACCAATACATACTCAAAAATTATCTCCATAGACGCACAAGTAGTCGAACCATAGCCACACACCTTCTTATTACCTATATAGGTGGGTGGGGTATGGTTCGACCTCCTGTGCACAAACGGAGTCCATATTGACAAGATTTGCAAAATAGTCACTGTTCGTATTCTATCCCATCTATTTCTAAATTAAACAAAAAAACATGCAAATTTCACCAGCTTTTCCTTGCTTACCAGTAAATACTTTTGTTAAGATATTTGTCTAACACAACCTTCTTGTCGTTGTTGTTCATGTCGAGATCAGGCAAAATACCGCAACGAATTAATCACTGAATTTGTTGTTATAATCTACAACCCATCTTGCGAACACATCTTCTTGTAATAGAAATAATTATACTGGACTGCAGTAAACAAAAACTTGAACGGGACATAGTGTCACATATATCTGGGACGAATATATACTATCGTTAATATTATTGCTCCAGCATATATCAAAATTGAAATATCCGGGGCCGTGATACTGATAAATTGATCATTGTCCGGTAGTTTAAACATTGTCTCTAAATTGTTTCTCTGCAGTAATTGATCAGGAACGGTCTACGCAACGTATGAATTCCTGCTCTACTGTAGATTATTGTTTATTATTTATATTTATTATTATTATAAAGCAGGTCAGCAATAACATCGGCACTTAAAGTACATTTCAATGTTATTCTGACAAAGATATGGTTCATTGATTAGTGAAACGACAACAGCCGTGAAAGAAAACGGGCTGGGAATCTTCTGATTGGCTGCTTGTTTGGACACGCCTCTTTACCGGGATACTGCTTCCACATTTGGAGTGACCCGTTTTTTTAATCTTTTTTTACCGGCTGTTCTTTCCATATTTGGAAATGAGCTGTGAAACCGCGGTAAAACGCGGTAAACGCGTGAAATTGACCGCGTTTACCCGCCGTTTTCAACGCGGTAACAACTTTGAGGTAAACGGAACAAAAACGTGAGCGCCACTGTACTCATAAAAAGATAATTATTCATATCATAGATTTAAACCATATTCGTTGTATGTGTCAGTGTAAATTTTGTCCTTAGGCTATAAATATAATATTTTACGGCGACGTCAGAAAAGTTTCATACTCTTTTTCTTACGTAAAGATTATAGGTAAAAGTCTCTTATTAAATGGGGTAGCTCTTATTGTCTTACTTGCGATATTGACCTTTCTTGTACGAACACATTCCGAAAATTGCCTTTTAAATCGACAGTACATAGGACATTTCTGACAACACTGTTGTCGTGAAAAGCGACAAAATTTCAAAAGAAAGGTATACGAGGGTTGTTCAAAAACTTTGTAGACTTTCTCATCTTTATCTATCACAATACGTTTCTAAAACTTACATTAAAATGTGCAAAGATATATATACAATAAATCTGTATAGCACGAACAAGATATCAGTACTATTCTGCTATCAAAAACAACGCAGCTATATCAATACACCATCAGTAAATTCTTTATCAGTTATTCTATAAATGACTATTTTAAAATCACAAATATTCATTATCTGGTATAGCCACCGTTAGCATGAATGAAGGCCACTTGTTTTGTGATACATTTAAAAGCAATGAAATTTGTGTTTATCATGGGTTGATTTCTGTTAAATTTGGACACAGCAGTGATACGAGTTAAATTGCTATAGTATATACGTTTTTATTTAATATTGTTTTATAAAACAATTAAACAGAGGTTTTTCCAAGTGTTGCGTTCTTTAAGTCCTTCGGTGTATATTCAACATTTGAGAACAAAATACAAAATGACAAAATGCATCAAATAACGTTTGAAGCGTCGTATATGTTAGTATGAGAGCTCACTTCTTTCTTACTTATATTTATATTTACATGCAATATTCATCTAACGAAAAACACAAAATCAAAGTATCAACCGTAAACCATAAAGTGATGATCTTTTGTATTATATATGTAATGTATTCGTTCAGTACATATTCTTGAATATTCATGCACTGATATGCTGATTTTACTATGCATTTGTACATACATCGTCGGAACCCACGGTTAATTCCTGCCGCTTCTCTCCGTCATATACCGTGGGAAAATAGACTGGCAAAACTTCGTAATGCATGAATATTCATGACTATTTTTCATCCAATGAAATCGATGCTTACAAAAATAAGAGCACCTCCACAATGAAGAGTATCCTCAAATACTGACCGCCATGCAGAACGTTGAAAAAAAATGATTGTTTGTTTTGTCCCGATTAAGGGACGATCATATAGAAATCTGCAATCCGAGACGAGTGATGCACAAAATCTGTTTAAAACTACATCGCTGACAAGCATTGGGGCTGCCATTTTTAATGTTCCCCTAACGCGGTTTGAGAGCCGCGATTTCATTGGATAGTTTATCTTGAGAAAAGTATCAAGAAACCAATCGAAAGGCTTGAATTTACCTTATTAATTATTCATGAGTACGAGATTTCTTCAGTCAATTTGCCCAGGGTATTCAATTGGGTAATGAATAGCCTGGGTTACCGAGGATGTTGTACATATTGAGTTGGGACAAATATGATAAAATATGATTTAACTAAAAAACACATTTTAACATGTGATAATTTAAATAATTAAAAAGTTTCCTATTCACTCGAACTTTGTCACAATTTAAACAGAAACATTTAGTGAATGAGAAATATCATGATTATTAAAAAAGGACACACATAACTATTTCAGTGCCAAGAGAAGCTTTTCCAGGACATCCTAAAACATATGGCGATAAACGTGCATAAATCAATTCTCTAAATCTAGTAGATTATTTTCTCCAAACATAACGTAAAATGATAAATAAACACAATTTAAAGAACAACATATATAGCAAAATGCCTCATTTTTAGCACAAATAATCAACATAGAAGTTTTCTTAAACAAACCACTATCCACTAATTACTTGTACAACAACATCTTAACATAGAATATTGAATGTTTTATCGTACTACAGCTTGATTTAAACGCTGATTCCGCTGCCGCTAATGACTGGATTGTATAGCTTAAACTTTAAGGTTAAGTAATGATACTTGCAAATATTCTATTGTTTATGCTTTTAAGTGATTTAATTTGACACCAGTTTTAGGCAGTGCTTCTTTAAGCGTTTTATCTTAATATGTCTGTCATGATAAAGCTTTTAATCAGACGAAAAATCTTCAAAATACTGTCTTTACATACGTATCCATCTGAAAACAATTACCCAGGGAAATGCTAAGTTGCCAATACTTTTAAGGCGTAAAACTTTAATATGGCAGAACTTTAATATTTACTGAAATGCGTTCGAAATGTTTTCTCCAATTATTGAGAATTTAACTGCTTTTACCTAATGGACACGTTTTGCGTAATGTGTTTTAGATACGATTTCATTATCATTTTAAAGTATTCGAAACCTTGGCCTGTCTAATTGCTAGTACCTGCCAAGTATGGATCACATTTAAATGTTGCAATATTTCAGATAAAATGTGTGCAATAAGCCAATTTGCTGAAAACACACTGAACTATCATACAAACGGTATCACAAAATGGCATGCAAAAGTGTCCTTCTCCGGTGAGATTCCTCAAGCAGCGTGTTTACAGGGACAGCTATATTTCGTTCAACAGCTGTTTACAAAGATAGCGTTTATCATGCTCAAGAAGTGTATATCTAATATTAGATATATACATATGTCATCCGTTTTTTGTTCTTGTAGTTTTCAATTCATATACTACATTTGTATATCATCTTTCTGCACAACCTGTTGTTGGCTGTGGAACTTCTGGCGAAACTGAATCTTACCGGAAGTACGTTATTATGACTGACTAAGTTTTATCATTCTCACAATACGGCGATGTCACTCCTTCTCCAACAATATCTGTAAGAACAGAATAAACGTATATCATATCAAACATCTGGAAGAACATGCAAAATGAACTAGTGGAAAGAACATGAAAGGACCATTTCTAAGCCCCTGATTGGTATAATTATTTTTCAGCTAGTATTTTCATAATGGATCTAATAATTGGCTTAATAAGGTTATATAATTAAAACTTAGACAATACTTAAGTGTCACGTATGAGATGTATGTACTATGAACTTCTGACAGTTTTCAGCAAACCCCCAAAAAGGAAATACAGCCATCCTTGTTAGAATAATAAATAAACTTGAATTTTGAATATTGTAATAAAATTACAAACGCGAGGTATCTGCAAGCAGATAACAATTGTACTTGGTAAAACAAGTATGCGGAAAAGTTCTACAATAAACTCCGGAAACATATATATCGACTTCGGATATAGCGAAATAATTCCTGATTTAAGGGCCACATTTTCACTGAACGAATTTATTTTCTTTCATTATTTTTGATCGGTCTTGAGGAGATTGTTATAAGCGTAGTTGGGTGAGGTTGGGTGCGCACCATAAACCGGTTTAAGCTCCCCAGTGGTGTTTTTGCCACTGACCGTTCCAAGGCGGTGCCCCACTGTGTTCCTTTAATTGTTCGTTTTGTCCTCGTGTGTTTGCTTTGTATGCTAGTGTGTGTTGGTAGTGTATATGTGTGTGTGTACATGATTATGTGTGTGTGTCGTTTGTGTGTGCGTGTGTGTGTGTGTGTGTGTGTTGGTGGTGTGCACTTCTGGGTGCTGTGGGGTTCGTTTTGGGGAGGCTGCGTTTTTGGTACGTGGCATTCCCTGTTTGATATTATTTTTGTTTTTATTGCATTTTAATATTTCAGGGATTTTTCCTTTCGAAGACAAAATACATGTACATAATTATGTAAAAATAGGCTGTGATATATACAATGTACAATTCGTAACTTTATCAAAAGGAACGAATAAATAAAATAAATATTTGTTAAATGAAACTGCGATGATATAGGCTCCAAAATATAAAGGTTAAACCTTTCACACTATCTGTCCTTCAAATTATTACATTTCGTCGCCTTATTTCCAGAACCCCATAAGTCAGTTTTTTGATGTTTTGACATTTTGGTACCGTTGTACTTGTCTCATCAAGATCTTTATATTGACGTAGTCTGTTTTCTTATGGAAGTAGTATAACTCGGTTAAAAGCTATTTCCATAAACCCATAAGTCACTGATCTTTACTGAAGCTTCAAACTTCAAAATCGATTTTCTCAAAACTTAAAAAAATTACTTAGTACGGGTTTCTGGAAAAAAGTCGACGATTTGTCTCGGAGAGATATAATTAGTTAGGTCATGACCATGGAGCTGGGAAACAGTTGTTTTATCTTTCAGACTAAAGGAAAGACGAGTACAAATGACTGTAGATAAATAATTACCTTCGTGATAGAAATGTAAGAGAAGTGGAGATGTAGGCTCACTTCAAGCACACCGACCGCCGCAACTCCCTGATATTCTTGTACCATCTACACTTTGGGTGAGTAGTAGTTGATTGATTGATCGTCCTCTCAGTTTCCACTCAATCTGCAAAAGAAAGATGGTAATGTTATATACCTTTGGGTGCAATAATTCATTTCTTTCTATTTTCGAATCTGTTTTTACGCATCAATATCAAACGAACGAAGGAAAGCTTTATTTGAAAAACAATTTCCGTTACTGTCAGACTTATAAGACAATGTAGATGATGTCCAATCCTGTTAAAAATTAGTGAAATTAATTCTTAAAAAGGGTTAACAAATATTTTTGTAACAGATGCAATCGAAAAAACATCTGCTCAGTCCTATAATTTTCATTTATTTCGTTTAATTATGAAAACAAAACAAAACTTGACTGTTTGGACATTTTGAGTTCAATATGAATCCCTATACAGTATTGATGTCTTTGAAAACAAAACATGACTGTTTAGGCGTTTTGAATTCAATAGGAAGCATTATAACACCTTTGATAACGTCAAAAACAAACCATGACTGTATAGACATTTTGAGCTCAATATGAATCTCTATAAACCTTTGATATCTTAAAAAACAAAACATGATTGTATAGGCATTTTGAGCTTAATATAACCATTGATGTCTTTAAAAACAAAACGTAACTGTATAGGCATTTTAAGCTCAATATGATAACCTATAAACCATTGATTACTTTAAAAACAAAACATGACTTTATAGGCATTTTGAGCTTAATATAACCATTGATATCTTTAAAAATAAACACGACTTTGCAGGCATTTAAAGCTGAATATGAATCTCTAAACCTTTAATATCTTTAAACGCAATTTTATGAGACTTGCAATTGATTATCTTAAAACACTTTGTAAATTTAGAGACAATTCATCTTCTCGTTAACTCTTTTGTCATTTGGTATAATGTGTAAATTACAAACTTAGAAAAACCATTTTGGTAAATCAATCCATTACGGATATGTGGTTGGAGTACTATCTTTGTTAGTATAGATACTGCAAACGTTGTTACATATGTGATTTCGTAATATGTGCCTACTTTCGAAACTGTTTCTACGGAACAACATTAAATCAACCAGATATCACACAGTGACCCTTCATCCGCAGTCTCCCCTCATTCAAACGAAATACATTTTTGATAAATCTGCTGTTTTTTTCTTTACATTCAGAACAATAGTACAGTGTGGATTATAAGAGGCAAATCACTAGGTTGAATATAATAACATTTAGATTTATGGAATAAAATATACTTCATATCTTATATTTCGCTTTCTTTTTTTGAAATGCACTGCCGATTATGATTGAGTTTATTTCAACGCATCTTTTATAGATGTTTAAGGTTTATGGGGATGCATAGAGGCGTCATAATGCCTGTATTTATATTTACCGTTTTGTCAACCGTCTGGTACCGGAAATGACTTATATTTACCGTTTTGTCAACAATCAATATAGTACAGGAACTGATTTATTATTTGCCGTTTTGTCAATAAACAATTTAGTAACGGAAATGACTTATATTTACATTTTGTTCACAAACAATTTAGTACCGGAGATTATTTATATTTACCGTTTTGTCAACAATCAATATAGTACCAGAACTTATTTATCATTTACCATTTTGTCAATAAACAATCTAGTAACAGAAATGACTTATATTTACATTTTGTTAGCAAACAATTTAGTATAGTACCGGAGATTATTTATTTTTACCGTTTTGTCAACAATCAATATAGTACCGGAACTGATTTATCATTTACCGTTTTGTCAATAATAAATCTAGTAACAGAAATGACTTATAATTACATTTTGTGAACAAACAATTTAGTACCGGAACTGATTTATCATTTACCGTTTTGTCAATAAACAATCTAGTAACGGAAATGACTTATAATTACATTTTGTCAACAATCAATTTAGTACCTGAACTGATTTATCATTTACCGTTTTGTCAAAAACAATCTAGTAACAGAAGTGACTTATAATTTCATTTTGTTAACAAACAATTTAGTACCGGAAATTATTTATATTTACCGTTTTGTCAACAATCAATTTAGTACAGGAACTGATTTATTATTTACCGTTTTGTCAATAAACAATCTAGTAACGGAAATGACTTATATTTACATTTTGTTAACAAACAATTTAGTACCGGAAATTATTTATATTTACCGTTTTGTCAACAATCAATATAGTACCGGAACTGATTTATCATTTACCGTTTTGTCAACAAACAATCTAGTAAAAGAAATGACTTATATTTACATTTTGTTAACAAACAATTTAGTACCGGAGATTATTTATATTTACCGTTTTGTCAACAAACAATGCAGTACCGGATATGTCTATACTAAAGCGACCTAGAACGTCACTCCCATTACACCCAGCCGCCATCCCGTATATAAGATCAGTTCCTGAGCTTATTTTGTGTACCGTTTTGAGACTTGCAAACGTTACATCCCTCTGATCTATAGTCATATTCTGAAATACATTGTTTGTTACATTTTGTTAATGTTACATGAATTATTAGTAATCACACGACAAAATTACTGAACAATAGTTTTTACGACGTCACAAAGCATATAACCTGTTTGTCCAACATAAATAGATGTATAAGAAATTTATGATGAAAAGGTATACTGTCTTGTACATAAATAGATCACTCTACACTTTCATCAGATCTGGTTATTTATAAAGAATTTCCAAACTAGTGACTGTGATAGAATTAAGCGTATTACCTTAATAAAAAGTCTTATTTTTTCAAATGAGACAGCGGCACCTGCTAAGTTACGACGGTCATTTCCAGTGTCCTCAATGTAGTTTGTAGTCGGATTTACTAAATAAGAGAGAGGAACATAATCATTTTATTACATTTATTAGGTTGGTAATTTATCATAGAATGTCCATATAATGTGGTGCTTAATGAAATTTCAACACAACAACCAGGGTAGATGATATATATCTATTATTATTGTAGTTGTTTGATTCGGGTTTTCGATTGCAGAATGGGGCTACTAAAGTCCCATTTCCCTTTAAATGCACATAAATATATTAAACTACAAATATAATAAATTTACAAAAGAAATAATGATAGAAATGTAATCTTTATTCTAAAACAATGTTGCCGTATACCATTCTATTCTTATTATTATCGCTTCTTCACAAACAAGCATTGTCAGACAGCATTTTCTTATTGCTTGCAATGTCATTGAAAAATTGCACTATATATATATATATATATATATATATATATATATATATGTACAGCATACACCTTCGATTTAAAAGGTTGCAGTACAAATAATAGTCTATTTGGCAGGTAAAACTTCATTCTCTGTAATATCACAGTGATGATCCTACGGTTTTGAGTTCTGAGGGCATCTCGAACTCTGAGCAGCTATTTTTAGTATTTCAGTGCTCTCAAAGTATGTACAGGTTACCTGTTCATAGAGACACATGTGTACAATTATAAAAAAAAGCAAAGAAGATTCTACACCACCTGTTTCCAGGCTAAAAATAGCTGCTCAGAATTCGAGATCCTCTCAGAATTCAAAGCCGTAGGAGCATCACTGTGAATATAGGAGCCACAGGAACATTAACATCCAAAGTGCTAAGTGGACTTAAATACGGCAAAATTGATTATTAATAAATTAATCAAATGACTACGTGATTTACAGTCCTGGGTACTGTTTACCGTAGTTGCAGTGTAAACTTTATCAAAATAGAACACTATAAACCCGCCTCCGTGGAAATAACTGTACCGGTAACCTCTCCTCGATTAAGGGTCATGAGTTCGAGCCCTGCTACCGAACATGTCTCTTTCTCTTTATGTGAGAAAGTTGGCAGTTTCTTAGGGAGTTTAGGAGTCTCGTGCTGGTTCCTCCAAGAAATGATGGTTAGGTAAACTGCCGTCTGTAAAAACGACTAAACGTGAAACATTTAAAAAAGTGGCTCAACAAATAGAATACAAATTTGAGTACACATATCTCGCCATTAATAATACATGCAATTGATGTTACCTCGTTTAAGCATCACTGAACCGTGAATTTCTCAGGCCAGTATCACTATTGTCCGATTACATTCAAGAACAGTCTACATTTGGTTTGAATTACCTGTCAAATATTCTTTCGGTTCATCACCATCCATATCAAAACAAAAGACTTTTAGCCAAACGTTGCCGGCAGACGAGAACAATCAGAAAGTGTCATCATGTGCATATATTTTGTTACAGTCCTTTACCTCCTTGCATGTAGCAGGTCCTAAAAATGAAATAACGTTTAACATAATATTTTTCCTACTTTATCAACTATGGGTATGACTTACGTAAATACACAGGTTCATAGATTAATAAGACAGTTTTAATGTTATATTTCTGCATAACATAACCGAGAAAATATCTCATTTAAATCTTAAATTATCTTGAAAAGAACTTATCATGAATAAGAGCTGCTTTCATGATAATAATTACGTTTCAGATACCTGATACCTAATAAATTATTACAATCGGAATTAAATTGTTCTCACTATTTCATGTTCCTCGGACAGAAATTATTTATCATTTTCACGAAAAGTAAATCTTTACTTTGAACGAAAGATTTGTTTTTCGTGAAAATTTTTATTTTAAATTAGTAACTGTATGTAGAAATTGGCAGAGTAGTTACGTTTAACTTTTGTTACCATTTAACGGTATATGTATATCAAATCAAAATGGCTGTCAACGAAAATATTTCGACGTTATTTGTCTAAACTTTCATAAAAGTTATCTGGCAAAGTGTTTGCAGAAATATATCACTATACAATAACGCATTCGAGATACCCATCATAACGCCTATATATGCAAAACTAAAACAAAAGAGCGGATGTTTCCACGTTAATTGTTGTACAGTCATACAGATATGGACTTTCAGACTAATTTGCCATGCCAGTACATAATGTGGGTTTCTCATTATTAACAATTTTGTAAGTTAAAAACTTAAAATCCATTTCCATTCTTTAAACCTCGTAATTTATCTCTTTGAACGGAACTTTCAGCGGATTGCTAGTACCATGTTTGCATAAGCTACACAACAAAGACATTTTCACAATAAAACGAAAGTTTGCGAATGTATAAACTACATAAAAACGAACTTGGAATTTAGTACTTCTAGTTCACGGACCAGTTAATGTGTTATCCCGCAAGGAGAACTAAACAAGCTTAAGTTAATACTAATTTATACTACTGTTTCCTTTTATAAGCAATGAGTACGTGTAAAACGTTCACTAGCATTCAGGTTCTTCCTGTTTGCGTATATAGAACAAAAGTTTCACTGTATCTCGGTATTTAATTGAAATGAATGACTGTTGTATTTTCTAAAGTTATCATGATATACGAACAATAAACTCCATATATAACGAACTCCTTGGGACCATTTAGATATGTTCCGTATATCTGGAATATGTTATATCCATACAGCAGTTTTATAATCAAAGAAGAAGGAAAACTATCGGGCCCAAGAAAGTGTTTCCTCATAGACGGAATTTTGCTATATCCAGAGCCCTTATATACGGAGTTTACTGTATATATTTACCTTTACATATCGGTTTTTCACTCCAGAGACCGTCAGCCGTACATTTAATAATTGACTGTCCTATTAGAGTAAACCCGCGCTGGCAGGACACTTCTACTGTTGAACCAGAAGTAGTAGAACTGCCATTCAATGCACTAAACAATATGTTTGGCTTTCCACAGTATTTAACTGCAACATGAGAATGGTGCTATATAAAACATAACAAAACCTGTTTACTTAAAAATAATAAATGTGTCCCTGTATTTTAACGTTGATCAGAACGATTGGCAGTGATCTAATCAACGATAAAATACATGGAGACATTTGCTATTTCGATTCTAACACGATGTTTTCTTTGAAAAATACCCATCGTAAAATTATGTATAGGAAATGTTATTTTTTGCATACCAGATGGGATATCTGCAGTTTTTACCAATGCTGGAATATTTCATCTTACATGCCCTGGTGTAAGATGAATCAATGAAATAATTTAGAGCGAAATACTGTTATGAAAGAATGCGTAAAATTAATACATTACTACAAAAAATAGCGTGTAAATGTAAGTCATAATTTTAACTTATTTGTGCTAGAGAATATCTCACTAGTTTTACGTGCGAAAGAGAATATCCGGCTCTCTGGTAACGGTTTTTGCGGTAACGAGGCTGCCAAGTTACCACCAAAACAGTTACCCGAGAGCCAGACGTGAAACCAGTGAACTATTATTATAGGATCGTGTTAGATTTCAATATGGTCAATATCATACCGCATACGAACTTTACAACAAAATGAAGTTTTATTGTTTGACATTTATAAGTACAGTTTACGAAACTTTGAATTGAAATTTACCTTCAAAAAAAGCGATATTGAACTATGGCCAAGAAATGCCGAAAACTCAGAAGATGCGTTAAAAACCAGTAAAAATGAGTTTTACCGAGTAATCTCTCTTACGTCCGGATACAAGGTTTACCTACCATGTAAGACAAATTTTTGACTAAGCGATGGTGTTACATGTATTATCATATACCTTTACACATTTTTCACTCCACTGACCGTCGATCCCACATTTTATAATAGACTCTCCTGTAATATGTAATCCTTGTTTACAGGTCACCTCTACTACTGAACCGTACACAGTAGATGTGTCATTCATACACTGAACAGAATGTATGGCTTCCCGCAGTCTTGTTCATGAAAATAATAATTCAATGTTAGTATATGCATTGCGACAAAGTTGCGTTTCTATGTATACTGTCAATTAAAAAGGGTAAATCAATTACTTTAGTAGACTTCCACTTGCAAGCGTTTTATCATAATTTCAATTGATTTCTGGCGAATTGTTTTATCATTAGCTTTGAAGTCAATTATAATTATATTGTAACAATGAAATAATACGTATGTTATTGTAAATACATTATGTACATCTACTTTTCACGTTGGAAACAAAATGTTTAATACTTAAGATATAAGTGGTTTTCAAACAACAAAATTCCTAATTTCATGTTTGCTTTCTAACCACTCCTCTTTGTAACTACATACTTCTATACAATTTCTATTCAAAATTTGTGTTAATTGAGATAAAACACTTTTGATGTGCTGATCAATTTTGTTTTGTACACGTATGAGATCTTTTTCTTTAACAATATTTATTATAATTTGCAAATAAGAATTAGAGGAGATTACAGGATGATTAGAGGAAAATTATAGGAGAATTAGAGGAGAAATCGAATCACGTCGTGCAAATTTTATCGCCTCACTGTATCACTATAGTATTGACCCCTTAGATGAAGTCAAATATTCAGATATCATCCTCAGATGGTTCCAATATTCAGATATGAAGTCAATACTTAGATATCACCCATAGATGAAGTCATTATTCAGATATTACCCTCAGATGAAGTCAATATTCAGCTATCACTTATTTTGATGAATGTGTTTTAAGATATATGAGATACATATGACACCAATGATAAACATAACCGAGACAGATTAAGAAAGTCTAAGCATGTAAAAATATCAAATGAAGGTAGAAAATATCTCTCTTGTTTTTGACAGAAAAAAACGGATAGCAAGTAAGGAAGTTCTGTCTTAAATTATATTCATCATAGTTTTATATATAAAAGTCAGCATGAGCTATACGGTAGCATTATTTTGATCAAAAAATAGGGATGCAAAAAATGAATATTACAAATATGTGAGTATCGAACTGTCATACATACCTATGTTTAAACATGTAACAAGCGGCTCGGTTGGTACACATATCTGATGTCTCTTACATGGACGTTTTCCACAGTTTCCAACCAAATTCTACACATAAAATGAAGCAAATGAGGCAAACTAAATATGGATAGCTTTCATCGATACACAAACGACAGAATGCAGGTTGTGCCCTTTTTTTCCATTTCCGTAACTACTGATCAGACATTCATCGAAATAAAAAGTCCTGGATATAATCTCAACAAAACTGTTCGAAACATTTGCCTGATAAAAGATTTTAAGGTAACAGGTTCACTTAAGGGTCATTACTGAACAATCATTCAATTCTTCTTTCAACTGTAGATAAGTTGTTCGCTTTCAGACAACGTACCTTCAATACTCCATTCTAAATTGCTACTTTTTTATTTTGTTCTTTTTGAACCTGAAGCTCTGTGCGTTCTACAATGCTAAATTTGTGTGCTTAATCATACCTTAACATTTGCCATATGTTACACCTTTGTTTCTATTCATTAAACACTTGGGTTAATTTATTGGAAAGCTGTTATTGCAATTCTTCCAGAAGATGACATTGTATTTTCTTCTTCTGTCTTTATTAAATCGCAAAACTCATCAATGAAAATTTCTGTCTTATGTTCGTCTACATAATATTTTTTTTCTCAAAACCTAAGATGCGTTTCATCTATTTTCCCAGAAGAAAAATAAAGGTATTGAGAGAGACCCTCCGAACCCGAGGTGAACGTGCTACATCTGCGCTAAGGGTTTTCCTGAGTGTCCATTGTGTAGCCTTTTTAAAATTTACGAACACTAATTTCTCGACAATGGGAATTGATTGAAATAGTTATATTTTCTAAAACGCTCAGATTATCGACTTAAGGGCTTAAAATATTGAACCCACGTTAATAAGGCGATAGTGCTTAGCAACAAAAGTCGACCATATTACCTGCTGCGGGAGAAAAATAAACATTTAATGGCCTATGCGGTTGATCTCAATGTTAGAGTAAGGACAACAATCATTTGGAATTTCAGCGAACTGGCTGACCCCGAATCAATGAACATAATTTTGGACAGAGTTGGCAACTGGATGACAGGACAACCATTATAATCTGGAAATTTGGAAAACAAATTGTCAAACCAATAGGATATATGAAAAACATGATCATATATACACACCCACAACATAATATTTCTGTAAACTTCATTCAAAGAATATATCGTGGTATCAATATATCACGGAAACATTTCCTATAATATTGATACATTTTCCTTTTACTTTATGCAAGCGTAATGGAAAATATTTGTACAATAATTTAACATGAGATTTCTGGAGAAACTGTCGCTCTTAGTATGGAAAAGGAAACATAAAATCGACGTTTAATTTTGAAATAAACTGAGTCTTAAACTTTCTGATCCGGTTCGAAGGGTATATTTTGAAGAAAAAGTGATTACCTTCGGCCATACTGCGATGTCTGTGTAAATATATCCCTTTACTGTCTCGATATCCTGACTGGCGGTAGTACTGTTCATATCGTTCAGCTCACAGAAGTTGGTTATATAGTTCGTGAACTCGCATGCAGATAGTTGCATACATTCTCTTATACACTGATGATGTGTTGTGCTCAAGTTAAACACTACGTGCCCGGCCATCCGCTTATTGAAGTTCTTTTCATCTAATTCAAATCTATTTCATTCACACGAATCTTTGTCAACATCCTCCGCGATTGCATAAGCTACCTGTGTAAATATTACAACAAAACATAAACCGATTACCAAAATATTAGATGACATTGTATCTTTTCATTTAAATGCATTAGTAGCAACCCAATGTCAACTACGATACTGTTATGTCACGCTGCTCAGAGTTTTTTATATGCGCATAAAACACAATTGCGCATGTCGATTCTTTACACTTGAATACTGTTTATCCAAATTGGATAATTAAAGTACAACTCAACAGTGACGTAGCATGTCAGCAGGCATCCAATATGGATGTTATGAATTAGCTGACAATTTGTTCGGTGTTGTACACAATCGGCAATTACAGGGGGAAAGGTAAGATATATCTATTTAGATTCCCAATAGCACTTTAGACACTCGTAAATTGATAATAAATTTACAGTTACTTTCTTATCAGTGAGTAAAGTAATGTTTCACTTATCCCATATTGCTTAAACCAAAAAACACAACACAAACCAACATAGGGTACTGGCAATTGTATTTGACACCACGTTGTATAACAAATAAATCAATAGATTTGTTTTTAAATTCTAATTTATTTTGTGGTAGTTGTCCACGTGACTGACGGATCTTGATTTACCTAAAAAAATCCAGACGGTAAAGAAAAAACAAATCTGTGAACCATCTTTATACATCAACTCCATCATCAAGGGATAATGGAATGGAAAAGCTAACTAGTATTGAAACAATCGAGTAACTAATCAAGTGGTATTAGTTGCTTTAATACTGTATTTAAACACGAATTCAAGAAATATTCGTGTAAAACAAGAGTTCAACTTCTATTTGGTCTAGAACAAGGCTGAGGTAAACATATTGTTCATATTTTCTATCGCTTGTTCACGAAAAACAACGTTAGGAATGTATTTCAAACAAATAATGCTCATAATAGATGAGACCGTCCACACAGACACCTTAACCGAATAAGAGAGATGTAGATATTTTCTTTCATTTCTTTTAAGATTTAGTCGTCACCTTGTAAGCAAATAATCTTACAAACAGTTTTCTAACTACAAAAGGAAATACTCATTTAGGAAGATTGGGTGAATTGTTCCAAGTAGGACAAAATTCAAGAGATGAATAAAACACCAAGATCATAGAAAGCCTCGAATCAAATGTCATTTTTATTCACTTTGTATGTAATCTTCTTTACATAAATATGTCGTGTTGTACTACGGGCACGTTGTGTTTAACTTAAGCACAACACATCATCAGTGTATAAGAGAATGTATGCAACTGTCTGTATGCGAGTCTATGCTGATCTTTTATAACGAGCCTTCATATTTTCAGGGGTAAAATTGAACACAATTCGAAACGACAAGAATCTAGTGTCTATTCGAGTACCGTTCGACTTGTTCTTCGGTTTGCATGTGAAACAATCCTAGTACATTGTATACATTTGTATTCTATCTAGATAAAAAAACAATTTCATCTCCGTTGTTAAAGGCATGAATGAGTTACAATGAAACAATTTTATATCGGCCTTTCAAATGTGTTGCTCTTTTTAACACAGCTTTTTACTGTTACATTTCGCGATAATATAAGTTACATGGATTTGTGAACGAACATCCGGATATGTTACCTGTTCAAAAGGTGTGTTGCCGGAGCCGATACGGGATACACATGAAAATGTAAACGAAAAAAACCCGTGAAATAGTTGGATAATTCCGTATCTACTAACCTCAAGCAATTTGATTGATCATATATATAACTATTAAATTGGTAACCACTTTAATTAACTACAACAATTATTACGATTTATATTTATCACGTAATAACCCCATAGAGTACCTCAATACTGCAGGGATACGAGTTGCCGGTGATGTCATCTGGTATATTCATTGCGCAAGTTTGCTATTTTCAACATTGACAATCATGATAAGATTGAACTACACATGTATGGATGCTTTTACTTCGAAAGCTGAGATGCGATAATAAAGTTTAGTAATCCCTTTTGAATAGCTTCCTTTGAACACAAGAATTGTAAAATTTGTACTTCCGTTATAGTAATCTCCAATCGGTCATATTTGTTTACCTAGCGAACAGAAAATAATGTAATATTTTTGAATCATACATTTTACTGTAATATGTTTGTTATATTTGAAAACATCTAGTGACGACTTTATAGTATATCACGTTTTCAAGTAAAATGTTAAATAATTTATTTACCACCATGTTGGAGAGGTATTCTTTGTCGTTAACATTTATACTAATTGATTCATTCTCAATTGTTAAACAATTTCTTACAACTTATATTAATCGCTCTCACTTTCGTTTGTAACCCAAAAGTATAACCTTATTTGTAAAAGTAGACTGTTTGATGCTAATGGTTCCGTGCAAGCTTACACTCATGAAATTATCAAAATACTTTAAAATCCAAATGTGTTAATTATTTTATTGGGGCAAAACTCAAATAACTATATGATCCCATGTTAGGTACAATTATAATTTATATGTATTCTTTTACTGTATTTGCTCTGTATGTTTTACAAACCTCAAACGTGGTACTTTCGAACTTTCGTACTTTCAAAGCAAGAGAAAACAAAACCCAAACAAATAACAAAACATTTAAACAGACGCTTTCTATGAAATTGTGATCTCAAGAAGGGACAAAACTAACTTGGTATTGCAGTCAGGTAAAACAAAACTCTTTTGTTAGGTACCAGTATGCCAGGGGGTCACTCTATGGTCTTGGCAAGTTCACCAGGGGGAAATCCCGCGGTCGTCTGGGACTATGTACAATATTAAAACAAATCTCAATAAGGAAAAGAAAAAAAAAGAAAAGAAAAGATGCAAAGTAATATATAGTAAGAAGAAACAAGTAAGTGCAAAAAGTATTTTCCGTTACAATTGTCTTTCAAAGAAGTTTGCAAAAAAAAATGACTAGCTAATTGTATTGCTAATATTAAAAAATGGACATATCCCTTTCAAATACTAATTTCTATTACATGATCTATCATAAATAAACAATATCTCATTGGTCCAGAGCACGAGCGATGAAGCAAAATATGTACCATTTCATTGAGTTTACTACTTATAACGAATTATTCATCTTTTAGGATGAATAGTACATTCGCATGTTTCTAGAGTATGTAGGTCAATGCATGTACAAAACAAACATTATAGTTTTCGATCGCTTTGCCTGATTTCTGAATTTCAAAACATTTCCATTTTCCAGCACTTTGTAAATATATTGTTCACCAGTTATAATCATGTTTACAAATTATATGTATCCGTGTTAAGCGAGGCTTTCACGGCCTGTTTTCGCAATGAGCGAATAAGGAACAATGTATGCACAGATGTTAAGCATCGGGTAATAAAACTTACTCTTTTTCTGTTTGAGAAACATTTGGTAATTTGACCGAACATGAATGATTTCTTGATTTGATTTGATTTGAAAGGAATTTTATCAAGGTCCGTCAAAAGCTAAATGTTTAGGTTGTGTTTTGAATGAGACTCCGGCATGTCTCCCGTCATGCCTAAAAAAAGTAGAATTTTGAAGCCAAAAAAGGAGAAATTTACCTGACTGCAATTCCAGTCGGTATCGGCCAGTTTTCCTGGTGAGATATCCAATGAGCATTCAGCAGCCTGCACTCCAGAGGTAGTGGTTTACTTTGGCCTCGGCGACCACGGCCGCAGCACACGAAAGGCATAACTGGTCGTTTCTCAGCCGGAGTGTGCGAGCGCCCCACTACGAGTGCTTAATAAGGTACGAGGTGCATAATCGCACGGACTGTGCTCTTTTATACATAATTAGTGGGACTGGTGAAGACAGCAAGCAAGCGGGGACAAATATAATTCAACGATATTATGAATATACGGCAGCTAAAAAGAATTGTGCTCGGAATTAAATTTAATCTAGACCAAGTAAAGAAAAAATTAAACCATTCGTCGATAATGTAGCTACAAAATGTATTACTTATAATTTTATTAAAAAGTATATAGTTTTACCACGGGGTTTGATAAAGAGAATGGATACATTAATTGAATAAGAAAGCAGAAATGTGCAAACGAGTAATATTGGTATATATACATATATCTTTTTTTCCCTACAAAATGAAGTGCATATGAACAAAAAAGTATGCTTTTCAACAAGTTTTCGTATGAATAGATAGCAAATACATGTACATCAGTTAAAGATCCCAAAGAAGTTTCAACTCAAATAAACCGGTATGTTTGGCTGGGTCATTTGCGACTCTATTTAGACAAAAGTCCAAGGCCTTTTACATGTAACATCATTCCACAATGCTAGATTTTTTAAAGAAATCCGAGAGTTCATAGTTTAAGTTATAAATTTAAAAAGTTTAATACAGATGTATTTTATTCTTTATAATCGTAAGCAATACTCTCAATTGATGACGTTTAGAGAAGTTATTGGAAAGGATTTGTTTAGATTTACGTTTAAAGCCGATATTTAAAATATCGATGCAAAATATTAATTTGAGTATAATGGGGTTAATATAACTTCACCTTAGGACATTAAATATTTTCTAAAAACGTGACATCTTTTTTTAACTTCAACCAAGGTATATCCCAAAAGACGTTACGTAGTCTACTTTACAACGTATGTTGTGTACTCATTATATGACTGGTACACCGTTTAGGTATCCTGTAGACACCCGCGTCACTTTTAATGACGCCTTATTCCATATATATTCCGGATTAACATACATAAATATACTTGTGCATATTATCTAAACGGGTATGATTGAAAACTACCCCTAAATATTTACATTACGACAATAGAAGTATCTTTGAATTCAATCAAGCACCATTTTGGCGACTAGTGCACAGATGCTTGGGGTTTGGACCTCATCCCCTTAGGCCTGACCCTCGTCCCCGCTCACTGCAGTACCTTATATACATCATACAACTGCGTGTAAGCTAACCATCCTTATTCTACTTACTTACTGATCACATGTTTATGGTGACAATGTATATAAATGCAAGATTTGAAACAAATCGATTTCCTCTATCACATCTCACCTATACTGTTTCTAAAAATAGTAACGATTCGAAAACTTTAGGCAATAAAAATGTAACCAGTCGTTTTATTTATAACCCTGCTTTAAAATTTTCCGCTATATATAGCATTCCCACAAGACAAAACCCCACTGTAAACGTAATGGTACCCCGCGCACGCTATTTCATATACTGCGATGCGGGGAACCTATTTTTATAACTTCATGTATATACTAAATCTGATTTGTGCGCAAGTGACAGAAGTGTTTTTCTTCGAAATTCTCTTAATTCAACCGTATTTGATGCAATTTGGAGTGGGATTTTATTCAGAATATTGTTTTGCATCGGAAAATCCGGTTAGTTATTCCTTATTTACACGAATGCCTTAAATATGCGATTGGAGTTTTCAGTTGTTTCAAATCTTGTATTTATATACGTTCCGTACAACATTGGACAAGTTAGATTGGGAGGCGAGTCCATACCCCAAGCATCTGTGGACTAGTGCACTGCTGGTACAATATATAGCCACCTTGGTGCAGTGGTGGCGCGTTCGCCTTGGGATCCGAGGGTCTTTGGTTCGATCCTCATCAGTGCCCAAGTAGTTGTAGTGTTCTTAGGCAAGGCTCAGATAAATCCATATTACCTTTCTCTCTCATCGATGTTAATTCCATCTTGAGTGAGTTTCGAGAGCGATTAGAATATGTTCCAAGAACTTGTTTCGCAATCGGAAATTAATCTTATTTATCCGGCAGCCAAACCGTCTTTGAATAAGAATTACAGTAGAATTGAAACTACCCATTTTGGAAGATCTCAACCAAAACAGGTGCTTCAACGAATGGTGTCGTGTGCATCATTGTAGAAAACAAAATAAATCCTTGCTTTTGCTTATCAAATATGTTAAGGTCACACTAATAAGCTTAAAGTCATGGAATCTTGTATAATATTCACGCATTCCTGTTCGGACTGTAATTTTGCAATGCATTGAATGGTTATAAAACAACTTGGCACAAATGTGTGGCACATGGAAACAACAGGGCGAGTGCAAGTCCCACATCCCTGGCTGAAAGATCAGGATAACACTTAGGAGATTAAAGGTTATAGAATCCTGTATACATTGTACCTCTGTCATGCATTGAATGATTTTAAAGTTCATGGCATACATATTGAGCACATGTAGATGGCATGTCATGCCCATTATGAAAATGTGATGCGCGCTTTATCTCTTTCAAAAATGATAAGCTCCCCTTGCGTTATTGCGGTAGTATTTACCCTTTGATGATCAGTCGTCCTCTTCAGCGTTCTATTCTAATTACAGTTTAAAGTGCTGGTTTATTATCTTAGGAAATTTGATCGGCAGTCTGAAATTAGCGCAAGTTGAAACTAACTGTAGTCTTAATATTTCTATATGTGGCAGATCAAGTTTAAAGACTGAGTAACTAGCATATAGTAAAGAGCTTAATTATCAGAATTAGTTAGGTAATGTTTTAACCGTTACGTCACAGATTGCGAAAAATGTGATGCCTGACCGAGACTTGAATCCGGGACACTTCGCTACCTACCAAGCAACTCGGCCGCTTACACATTTTCTATCCTGTTGTGAACAAGTCCGTACCGTGACTTACACCCAAACGGAACTGGAAATTCGAATCTCACGACGCCAGTACTGATGGTAATTTACTTTACATTACAAGCGTCGCTAGACCGACCAAGAAACTCTGTCACGGTCCCACGTTTGGCATGTCACAGAATGAGGAAAATGTGCAGCCTGACCGGGACTCAAACCCGAGACCCTTCGCTTACAGGACGAATGATCATTCCGACTGAGTTACCCGGTCGCTTATACACTGTATCCTTAATTGTGAACAACTTCGTGCCGTGGCTTTCCTCGCTGATTTAAAAAAAAAACAAGTCTGGTCAGTTTTTGGAGTGTGTCTCCAGCAATTAAAAGGGATATTCACTGGAAGGTTACTGACTAAATAGCAAACAGTGGAGATTTTATGCAGGCTGTTCATAATTTGCACTGGTCGCAAAGGTAGAATCCTTTGCCACTAGCACGGTTAAAATCAACTTTTGCTTATGACATGTTTATGACGATTCGTAAGTATGCAGTGGCGCATTAGATTTAAGTTCCAGAATGGGGACATAAGGGTTATTATCAAACATAATTTGCAGATTAGTGTTGTGATCGTGTGGCCTGTTTTCGAAAATAGTGGCTTTCATAATTTGTAGAAAACTGAGATAACCACGACGTTATTTGGAAAAACAAACAAAAGCAAATGTTCAATTTGTTTATTAGTTATTACAGCACAACATATATTTTACTTCAATACAACTAATCTATAAAATTCAATATACCTATAAATGACTAAATATGTAAGGCTCTTATGGAAAAAATGTATACACTATCCTTCGTTTCAATATTATCAAAAAAGTTATCAACTTGCGCGACTGATCTGCATGTCTATTTTTGTATAGTTAATACTTATAACAAATGCCCAAACCTTTTCAGAATATAACCAGTATTTATTTTCTAAAAATATTGCAGACTTCTTTCTCTTTCAATATTAACTAATCTAAAAAAGTGCTTGATTTTTTATTGTAACACTTTTGGAAATTTCTCATATATACGCAAAGAAGGATTTGAGCGTGATAAAACTATTAAGTATATCACGCAAGGCGCCCGGAACTATTTTTGACTGCTGAAATTTCCTCCCGCGTAATTTTCACAACACATCTACGAGTTTGCATCAGCTAATACGCTTGGATTGGTATTGTTGTGAATGAATTCACGCGATATAAAACAAATCATAGTAAAATTTCTATACTTCCGTTATCGCAAGCAATATCAGCAACAACAAAAATAAGACGAATAGCGTTTTATTTGAGGAGTAAAAAAGAACAGCCAAAGTTTCACGAAATGCAAGGAATGCACGGAAAACTGGAAGTTTCAAGACCGCGACTTCATGTAAGCGTAGCAAATAGAACCCCATTGAATATTTTTTGTTTTAATTAATGTGTTAGAATGGAAATATATTTATGTTTGAGTGATATACCGGTTAATATATCACTGTGTGTCGTGTAGATGCTTCGTAATTAATCACTCAGGCCTTCGGCCTTCATGATTAGATTTCTACGCATATACACTCCCCACAGTGATATACTAACCGGTATATCACTCAAAAGTGAAATCTATTTCCTAAAAAAACATTTACAATTAAAGTTTTTCTGATATTTTTACCCCGATCAAGATTAAGATTTTGTCAAACTCTGTGACAAACGGAGAAAATATCAATACAAATCTGCACGGTGGGTGGCTGAATACTGCACAATTCTACGAATTTGAATAATAGAAAGGAAGTTGAATGCATATTTAATACATAAAATAGTTTAGTTTAGATATAGTTTATTTTCAAACATTGTATACAATATATAGAGTTTTACATTTGCACAATACATAAGATACATGTATAAAAAAGGATCAGAGCCGAAAGCTATAGCTTATAAAGGTCTTCTCCCTCCTATATGCTTTCCCTCCTGTATTTACGGCAGTACATTAAAAACGACACTAACATTGAACCATGTACTATCCCAAATACGTGTAATTTGACAATTAGTCACCTCATTTAAGAGATTCAGGAATTCATGTCTTTAAAAATGCGGTCAAACATGTTCCATCTAATCAGTAAACGGCGCTAGTGTGACAAACATCTATATAATATAGATTAAAGATTTAATCATATTGTCAAGTACATTCCCCTAGCATACATTGTTTTGCGAAGCTTTTTACAACGGTGAAAATTGTACCATCATATTGAGAAACACGAAATGAACAACGAAAAACTATATCAAAAGCAACCTGAGATGTTTCAACAGTACAAATCGCACAGTTTACATTATCATAGTACACGTTTATTAAGAAATTAATAAGAATTAACAAGTCAACGCAACCTAATTTTATCTATGGTGATCTAGGACGCACATCATTCAGTACTATCTACATAAACAATAGTGTCAAATACTGAATAAAATATCGCAGCTTAATGGTAATTAGTATGTCTATACCATGCGTGTTTGTTAAGGAAAGATTTTGAACAACAAGAAAGTAGACGAAATTGGTGCTCATTGATAAAAGATCTTCGTCGCTAATTTCTAGAACAATTTCATTGATGATTTAACATCAGGTAATTCTAAAGGTTGAAAAACATGCAGCTCTCTTACATATTCAAACGACTCTCAACTCAAATACAGGATGTGCATGAGGTAAGGTTAATCTAATGCAACATACATCTGAAAGTACAGCAACGTCAGGACATATAGTACATTTAATTGACAAGTTTCACAATGCTTATCTCACGTACAGGACAACTTAAGAGACGATATAGGTCAGACGATTATGCAAGATACGACTTGAGGAATGTATGGAACGCCTCAGCTGTCTTATGACTATGATTTTTAATTTGTTATGTGGAAACAACAGTTTGTTATGTCCAAACACTAGTTTGTTATGTCCAAATAACAATTTGTTATGTGCATACAGCAGTTTGTTATGTGCAAACACTAGTTTGTTATGTGGAAATAACAATTTGTTATGTGGATACAACAGTTTGTTATGTTCAAACACTAGTTTGTTATGTGGAAATAACAATTTGTTAAGTGCAAAATCAGTTTGTTATGTGGAAACAACAATTTGTTCTGTGGAAACACCAGTTTGTTCTGTGCAAACACTAGTTTGTTATGTGGAAATAACAATTTGTTATGTGGAAATAACAATTTGTTATGTGTAAAATTAATTTGTTATGTGGAAACAACAATTTGTTATGTGGAAACACCAGTTTGTTCTGTGCAAACACTAGTTTGTTATGTGGAAATAACAATTTGTTATGTGGAAACAACAATTTGTTATGTCCAAACAGCTTTTTGTTATGTGCATTTAACAATTTGTTATGTAGAAACAACAGTTTGTTATGTTCAAACACTAGTTTGTTATGTGCAAAATCAATTTGTTATGTGCAGAGAGCAGTTTGTTCTGTGCAAACAGCAGTTTGGTTTGTGCAAACAACAGTTAGTGGCATAAGACTTTACTATGAATTTATTGGTTAAGGTTTTCAACTGGATGGTTATATTGTCATGAAACTTAGGCTCTTTCAAGACATTCAAACATAAAAAAGTTTTACTGAGAGTTTTTTCAAGTTTTATTTCATGGGGGGATTTTCAAGAAAAACTCTTACAATAATGGTAGATTTCAAATTTCAAAGAGAAATCTAAACTTCTCCACGGGAAAATAACAACAAAATACCTTTTTTCAGTTTTCAGGGGAGATAACTCATGCAAACAATAATTAGGGGGAGGTAATCTTAAGAACTTCTGTCACTGTGGAACTTATCAATTTGGTCCTTGGATTCCATCGTTTGACATTTTTAAAGCTAACATTGTCAGGTTGTATGCATGTAAGTTTTGGTAAGACTTGATGGCTATTACAGATCGGGTACCATTAATATTAGTAATTTAAATTGAAAGTGGAAGTGGTTCACCATAAACCATCATGACTAAAACTTAAATTGCTAAAATGTCTCATTGAATTGAAAAAATGAACAGTAGGTGCAGAGAACAAGCCCCAAGAAGAATCTCCCTCATATATATGTAGAAAAAGTGGGCCATAACTCAAGGCCTAAAAATAAGGGTTGAATCTGGTCACCCTACCGACCCTCTATTTGTACCCCCTACCCAAAAGTTTTTATGGCTCTGAGAAAAATACTAAAGAATTCTATTTCACTTATTCAGGTATTTCAATGTTTTGTGCGGTCAGAGACCTCTTTTTGTTGACCTCTTACTGAAATTAAACATTGACTAATAACAAAGTTTTTTTGGCCTCTCTAAATCTTATTCTTTCTCCAATGGCTTTGACCCCAAGGCTGGCGAGTTCTTCGTCATTTAGCTGTTTGGCTTCGGCCATTGTGACCTTATTGTCGCTAAAACGTTTTCTCAGGTGTCCTAACCCAACCTGGTCTAAAATTGCCTCCATTTTCTACCGGCGCGCACTTATGACAAAGTCGAGAACAGTCTATATTACGTCATCAGTGCTGACGTATCATACATTACAAATGTGACGTAGTTGGTTGGTCACATGACTGCTATCTTCCCGGTAAAAAGGACCACATAACGAACTAGCGTTAGCACATAACAAACTGGTGTGTACACAGAACAAACTGGTGTCTGCACATAACAAATTGTTATTTGGACATAACAAACTAGTGTTTATACATTTCCGCATAACAAAATGCTTTTGCACATAACAAACTGTTGTTTCCACATAACAAACTGCTGTTTTCACATAACAAATTGTTAAATGCACATAACAAACTAGTGTTTCCACATAACAAACTGTTGTTTCCACATAACAAATTGTTATTTGGACATAACAAACTAGTGTTTCCACATAACAAATTGCACTTTGAACATAACAAACTAGGGTTTGGACATAACAAACTGTTGTATCCACATAACAAATTGTTATTTCCACATAACAAACTAGTGTTTGCACATAACAAACTGCTGTATGCACATAACAAATTGTTTATGCACATAACAAATTGTTATTTGGACATAACAAACTAGTGTTTGGACATAACAAACTGTTGTTTCCACATAACAAATTGTACTTTGAACATAACAAACTAGTGTTTGGACATAACAAACTGTTGTTTCCACAGAACAAATTAAAAATCATAGTCATAAGGCAGCTGAGGCGTTCCATAGGAATGCATTGTGAATGACGCTAGGCGATATATAAATCATCTACGTTCCTTGAAAGTGAAAAGTCTGAAACAAAATATCTCCAGAACGTATGTCAACGTCGTGAAAGCGGCTTGTTATTCAGTTTTAGACAATTTTAGGTTACAAGATTGAGTAAAAGCACTGACGGTGACAATTTACAGTAAATTAGACTAGCCTGTTTATATTCTGTCTATATTTGTGTTGTGTGACTATCAAGAAGTGTCCTAACAACATGGACAAAATAATTCTTTAAGATCTTTTCTGAATCCTCTTCCCGTGAAACAGTACAAAATGAAATTTAAACTGTTGTTCAAGTATATTGTTATTTCAGTTAAGAAATATAAACTTCCATCAATGATATAATATTCGTTTGTATATCCGCCGGAAACTGGCATACGTTTATCATAGAGGTAAATCCTACCGTAATCGTTTAGGTAATACAACATTGTTGGAAGAATAGAGATGCACTGTAGTATGCTAACTCCTAAACTCAGTTTTGTTACTTTCATCAGAAGATTTTGCCTTCGATAATTTACAGCAGACCTACCAAATTTCTTTTGCCAAATCATTCTACCTATGATTATAACATTGCATGCTGTAATAATTAAAAATGGAAGAACGCATAGTAGATATACTGCGGATATTTCCTCCAATATTTTGGTCAGATCACTGTGTTCTACATAACAAAAATAGAAAGTCATCCATTTTCTACCTAGAATTAAGTTGTAACTATTGACTGCAGCCAGTATGACAAAGCAGATTAAAAATGATACTACAGCTCTTTTAGATGAGCATTTGGTATGAAATCGGATCGGGAAGCATACGCTAAGCATTCTTTCGATTGACAATTTTTTTTTTTTTTTTTTTTTTTTTTTTTTTTTTTTTTTTTTTTTTTTTTTTTTTTTTTTTTTTTGTGGGGGGGGGGGGTGTTTTTTTTTTTTTTTTTTTTTTTGGGGGGGGGGTGGGGGGGGGGGGGGGGGGGGGGGGGGTTTTTTTTTTTTTTTTTTTTTTTTTTTTTTTTTTTTTTTTTTTTTTTTTTTTTTTTTATTTTTTTTTTTTTTTTTTTTTTTTTTTATTAATATTTTTTTTTTTTTTTTTTTTTTTTTTTTATAAATTTAGGGTTTTGGTTTTTTTGTTTTTTTTTTTTTTTTTTTATTTTAAATTTTTTTTTTTTAAACGACTAACACCGCTGAAACGGATGTTATTTCTTAAACAAACAATAATCCATGCTGAAAGTTGAGGGGCAAACTGGTAACAGAATAGCAGAACTTTACACGATACTGTTGACATTAAGAACCTTGCACTGACATAACTATTATAATCTATTTCATAAACTAACCTGAAGGTCAAAGCAAAAATATCAGCACTTGTCAGAAATTTGAAATATGTAGCGCAGCTTATATTCCGACTTTTTGTCCCTCTTATCCAAACAACCAACGACACCGTATTACCAACCAAACCAACAATACACTGAATTATTATAACAGAGAATATGACCCTTTTCCAGCTATCATAAAACATGTTCATATCATTGTCAGATACATTGAATGAATCATTAAAACTGTTCGTGCTGTTATTCATTAGGTTACTCAGCCTTACTGTTTATACATTCGTTGTAAAGGCACACATTCTGAATATCTTATACACAATGTTAATGTTTCTAATTTGTTTTCATTCAGAAGGAAATCTTTTAGAATTCCTCAAGAGTTTTTGTACATGTATTTCATGCGAATTACATAAGGCCCTTCTTATTTATACAGTAATTTTCCTATTACGAAAATTCCACCGTAAGACTTCTTTTTACAGTGTTTAAAAAGTTCAAAGGGCTATAGTACATCGTTCAAGAGTTAACACTTTAATTACCCCAAGTCTTTTTCTCTGTTTTACGTCATGACTTAGTAGTTCTGTCAAAGTGGTCCACAAAAAGATTATACTTTGGGCGAGATTTCTTGACTTTTCTTTTTTCTCTTCAGTCCTTCTAGTATGCAACAGTTCACTTCTTTTTATCCGTCCCCAAGAAAGTGATACGTTGTAGCAGGAACACTAATTAGTGGTTCTGACAGTTTGCTATTCAATCAATGAAGCTTTCTTTGTGATCGGTTATATATCAAATTCTCCTATTGCTTTCATCATAAAGAGTTACTTTTTCTGCTTTCGTTTTTCATTATATGTATATTTTACATTGGTTCTTTCTTCTCTCTGCTTCTTCTCTCTGCTTCTTCCATATCTTCATTTTGTTATCTACAATTTGTAAACAGATAATACATCGATATAATGTGCAAATGTGACAATTCAGTGTTCTGTTGCAAACTTACAAAACACGGGTATTTTTTTAAGTCTTCTTCAGCAAGATGACTTGATTTACTTTATTACGTTCACATTTGACAATGTCAAAGCAAAAACATGTTTCTATCAGAAATTCAAAAGCTTACGGTCCGACTTTTGTTTCTTTGCATCCAAGCCATCAACGACACTATATTGCACACCAATCCAAGAATGCACTAAAATACTGTGTGATAAATGTCCATTTGGACAAAGTCAGCAAATAACAGAGGCAGACTTAAGATCAAAGTGTTAGTAGTACTACTATTTTCTTAGCAGTTCTGGTCAATGAAGCCGATATTTCAAAGTCGAATCTTTCTAGTTCATGCGTGTCCTCAGAATTCATCCTCATATACAGTTTTGAAAGCGTTTGGTTTTACAACTGATCTCATGCTAGCGAATTTGCTTGAGTCGTCCGATCTAATTCCATATCATCCAGAAGAAGCTCAGAGAACCCAGTTTTATTCTTTTCGTGCGTTGCTATATAGTTCAGAATTGATTATCAACGAAAATATCCTATCTTTTAATTATTTCTTTTCCTATAGTTAGATTTACAGTTTAAAACCTCTGAAGTCCTCACTTTATTTTTGTTATAATTTCTGTCAGTGCTTTCTTTGCCTTCAGTAATTTCCGCTATGCCTGTCTATAATAATGATTTTTAAGAAACATGTTAGATATTGTTTTAGATAAAAACAATGCGTTTTCATACATTTTAGTTGTTTAGCCTCTCCGATAAAGCTAAGCTTCTAGACCTTTGTCAATGTAGGGTGTGTGTAATTTGTAAATTATTGTACAGTAACTGACTGCCTGATTTAATCAGCTATGGGAATTGTCGACAACTTTTATTACAAATGTCAACTAGCATTTCAAGGGAATAATAGTTATGAAATGCATATAATGTAAACAAGAGATATAAGTTGGACAGCAGCAGTATGCTCCCGAAGGGTATGATATTAAGTAGTGTCCGCCCTTGCTGCCCTTGACACATATAATCTAGTCCCTGGAGGTATTCGTGTGACTTTGTTTTTGTCCAGAGAGTTTCGTGGTACATGTATATTTGTGTAGAATAATGGTAAAAGTTCAAATTTAGCAAGTGCAGACAGTTGACATCATGTCAGTTTTCATGAAAACCAAGATGGCGTCAAATATTGCCGCCATTTCATTACGTTATGACTCGTATAACTGTAACGACTCTGACTATAAAATGTTTACCAATATTGATTTAAATGTAAGTGGTAATAAATGTCGAGATATAAAGCTTTTAAATGAGATTCTCTTAAATTCCATTAAATGTTTAGGTCAATGTTTTTAAAGGTCATAATGTAGAATACTGTATAAAAACTATCTTCTGCAATAAAGTGTTTCATTGATTTGTTCATTTTTTGTAAGAGGCATATTAAAAGTGGTTTGTAACTGTCTCCATTCAATATTATAAACAAAACTAAGTCCGTGACACCATCAATCTGCAAATATGGATATAAAATGAGAATTTATCCCATTAAAACAGTATGGTTTGCTGTAATTACTGTATATGCACATTTTCTACATATCTATGAATGTTTTTGTATCCCAAAGACTACCTGACAATCAATCAAGGTCACCAGATCCAATGTCATGTAGGTCAAGAAAAGGTCAAGGGCAAATTTACTGATATGACTCCTATATTTTTTTGCATAGGTTCGGCAACATGCTACAAATTAAGTGCTTTGACCTTACCGATGCAAATAATTACAACATTTATTTCATTTGTTATTGTTGATTATTTTATTTTAGAAATTGTATATCGACATAATTAGAATGAATGATGGGTCACGTCACCACATCTCAAATACATATACTTGATAACATCCTATAGCTAATGTTTAACTGCATAATACTACCACTATTTCTTTAAGTTTGTATTGTCATTAACTGCAATAAAATCAACGTCACTAGAGGAATGAATCAAGATCACTAATGGTCATTTAAGGTAGCGCCTGACGACAGCTGTAATATCATTCGCCACGCTCATCAATGTTCTTCTGTGTAGATGATACTAAATATATACAGTTTCAAAATCAAATCAAATGTTGATGCTCATGTTTACAAAAAGAAATAGTGCATAAGCAGTAAGCATTCTGTACGTTTTTCATCCTTGAAAGATTTCTGCTATCTGTCTTTACATTTATTTCATGCTCATACATTTGCTGTGACAGAAGGTTATATGCTCCTAAGCACGTAATAGTGGTTATAAAATTGTAACAAACAATGTTTACATGAATCTGTGGCACCTTCCCTCAAGAAGGGAATAATGCATAGAAAGAAATTACCATTGAGGGCATAAGGGGTTACTTCTAGTTGTAAGCTTTGTTGAAGGATTGAAGACAAGTATAGTGTAAGAATTTTTATTACATTTAGTGACCTGCTTCTTTTTGTAATTATGAGCATCATTTATTTTGTATTATTTTTATTATTTCTAACGTCTTACATGTATATGACGGCGCTTAACTCTTTGACCGTTATATCACATCTTTCTTAAAACAGTTTATACTATATGCTTATAATATTTCAATTTTTTGACTAATGTATGATTAGAACTTAGTGAAGATGAAGCAAACCAACCTGGCTTGATAGTTTACAAAGTACATTTGTATATATTTTACGGTTATACCAAAAAACCAAAACTTTTTCAATATATAACGAGTAACCTAAACATTTACAATTAAAACGATTTTCTGATATTTTAGCCTTGATCGAAATACCCGACAAATAAGGAAGATTTTGTCAGGAGAAATATCTATAAAATGCAGCACCGTGCAGGAATTCTGCCCGTGGATGCCTGAATGCTGCACAATTATGCAGAGATTATCTAACACATATGAATGATAGAACGGAAAATGAATGTAAATCACATTAAATAATTAAGTTTAAACATAGAATATTTGAAACAAATGGGGTTCGTTTTTTGGGGAGGCTGCGTTTTTGGTACGTGGCTTCCCTGTTTGATATTATTTTTGTTTTTACCATATACATTTGTACAATACATACAATACATGTATGAAAAAGGTCTTCTCCTGTAATGCTTTACTTCTTGTAGATACATACATCTCATTTAAGAATATGACCTCAGTTCAGCTATCATATAAAATCGTCACAGCATTTTTATATTCATTGAATGAATCATTAAAATTCTTTGTGCTGTTTTTCATTATGAATCTCAGCTTTATTGTTTATAAGTTCTTTGAAAAGGCACACGTTTTTAATATATTATGCACAATGTGTCTGAATTCGATTTCATTCAAAAGGAAAATATTTTTAAATTTCTCAAGAGTCTTTGTTTTTCATGCGAATTACATAAGGCTCTTCGTATTCATACAGTAATTTTCCTGTTACGAATTTTTCACCGTTAGACATCTTTTTACAGTGTTTAAAATGTTTAAAGGGTTACAGGAAATCGTTCACGAGTGAACATGTTAAGTATACAAATTATTATTCTCTGTTCTTCGTCATGTCTAAGTAGTTATATCACGTTGGTTCACAAAAAGTTCATACTTGTCCAAGATTTCTTGACATTTTTATTTTGTCCAATACAACAGTTCACTTCTTTTTATCCGTCCTGAAGAAAGTGATACATATAAAATGCTGAATATTAAATTAAAAGCATTACCGTACAATACCTGACTGATTAAGTTTGGTACGGGTCTTGACTTGATTTAGTTTATTAAGCTCACATTTGACAATGTATACTGCACATGAATATCACCTATTTCATCCATTTATCTGTTTGTCAAATCAAAATCTTATTTTCTATCAGAAACAAGTACCACAGCTTACTTTTTGTTGCATCCCAGTCATCAGCGGCACTGTATAACACACCAGTCCAATAATGTACTAAATAATAGTATAATAAATGACCATCCGGAAAAATGTCAGCAAACTACGTTCAAGCCTAAAAGAAGAGTCGGACCCAATTTCATTTTATGAATAATTGAACTATATTTGATACTGTCGTAAGCATTTGAGCGATTTGTGACACAAACATGTACTTGAGGCTTTTCGTGTTATTTGCATAGTAAAATGTTCCGTTTTCTCCTCCTTGCATATTTTTTTTGTTTTTTGTTGTTTTTTTTTTTGTTTCTGTATTTTGGTGACCTTTTTCGTATTCCCTATTCACAGTTTCACTTATAACTGTCAGAATTAGAAAATAAAAGATTTGATCACATAATTTTATAATTTGCGAATGTGTAATTTGTAATTAAAGAATGATTTAAATCCTATGTAATTTAATAATTACATGTGTATACAGCTTTGTTGTCAACAAAATGTATATTGAAATGAAACAATATCCTTTGTCGCGCGGATTTGTTTTCGAATTTTACTTAGAACATCGGGTTCACGTAGCAGATATTTCTATGTCGAATCATTCTACTTCATTCAGCATGCTTCCTTCGTCCTCAAGATTCATCCTTATCAACAGTTCTGAATGCATTAGGTTTTTAAAACTGATCTTTTTTTCTAGCATATTTACTTGAATCGTCAGAACTCATTCCATGTCATCCAGAACAAGCTCAGATAACACAGTTTGATTCTTTTCGTGCGTTGTTCTATAGATCAAATTTGATTCGTAACGGAAATTTCTCATCTTTAAATTATTTCTCGAGTAGTTAGATTTACATATAATATTTCTGAACTCCTTCTTACTCTGTTTTTGCTATAATGTATTACAAAGCATTTTGTTTTACCTTTTGATTTCAATAATTTTCGATATGCTTATCTATAATAATGAATTTTTAAGAAAAATATTAGATAACGCCATATAAGATAAATATAAAACATTTTCACGCATTTTCAGTTGTTTTTCTCTAAAAAAACTTCAGTTTCTGGACAAGCAAGACTAAACATGCTGAGTATATATTTGTGTATGTAATTTGTTAATTGTTGTATAGTAATTGACTGCCTGATTTTATCAGCAGTGGGAAATGGTAACATTTTCTACGAATGACTCTCATTACAAATGTTAACTGACATTTCAAGGGTATAATCATTTTTAAAGTGCTAGGTGACAGAAAAGTTCATGAATTTTAAAGAAAAATCGTTAGGGGGAGCGACCATTATCTCCCCCTCCCAAACGCACCGGGTCATCTAGTGACACATGCCAATATTACTCTACCTGGTCAGTTGGCAAATGTGCCATGACAATGTTGTATTCAAGTTTTAAAAGACCATAACCTCTATGCTTCTAAAGCAATTAAACTGAAATTCAAGGGCCTCAACTCTATAGTAGGACTTGCTCAACAAAAACTCATAAAGGTTAATCGAAATGAACGCTTATTGAAATTGGTATTTTAAATAGCAAATGAGACAAGTTAAGTTTTACATGGAAAAACGAAGTTATCGTTTAAAAAACCCACAATGACATTTAAAGATCTGAGCATAAAGTCAGATTGAATAACTAAAACGTATCAAATTAGAAGTATTGATTTCTTACAATTCATTATAGACCTATGTATAATTATACTTAGTCTTTCAATAGTAATAGAGCTAAACTTTAGCCTCATTGTAAGTTTTCGTCATGGTTGTGATATTTTTGAAATGGTAAAATAACACTTTCTAAATCAACGTTGTAGCAATAGTAAGATTATACTTCTAAATCATGACTGAACTTGTGTTAGACATTGCTCGGTATTTATAGTAGAAACACCAGCAAAACAAGCAATTTTGAATTAAAAACTTCTTAAAGAAATGGTGAAATACTTTTAAAGGTATACAGGTCAGCACAAAAAGCGCAAGAAAGTGTAAGAGGCAATCAGAATTTCCATCCATGTGGTTTTGTTCAGGGAAAAACTTAAAACAATATTTCTAACTCTGATATGATGTTTCGTAAACTCTCCTAAAGCTCTATCATTTTAAGAAGAGAGATGTACATTTTTTTTGTATTGTAAAATACTAAATTCCATTTTCAAAATCGGTTTTCGAAAAAAATAAAATAAATAACACTACATACATTTCGAGAATACTTATAAGACTTAAAATCGTGCAAATAATCAACATTTGCGGTAAGAAAAGATTATAATCCCCAACTGAATACTGACACAAATATGATACCAGACCAGAGATTGTTATGTTATTGTTATTTGTTACCGGACGTTGGTGAGAAGACATTTAGAAATATTGTCAATATTGTACCCTTGTCAGCCATGACTTATAATTTCCAAATCTGAAATCAGTTTGGTTTATACGAGTTAACAAATTAATAAAAAAAATGATACAGACGATAGTTTTCCTGCATAGTGAATGAATAAAAACTATGAAACAAATCTAGTCTGTTATACATCGCAAGGATAGGTAGGGGCTTTCACATAAACAAAATCTGTCAGAACCCTATACTCCCATTTACCATTAGACATGAGAAAAAGTAACGTTTTTCAACAACTTGCATTATGTCTTTAACATGACTCAAGGCTATTAAACAATGAGCAATGGCCATCACTCGTTAATTTTAAAACCTCCATAAACACCCACAAAATTTTTTTGGTAGTATGTACTATTCGTTCCATACAAAGGATACGAAATAATGATACAAAATCAAACCGCTACTGCTAATATTGGCATGCAATCAGTAGAAACAAAATAAGATTATGTGTACGGTAAAACGGGCATTCCCTACATCTAGCAGAAAATATTATCAAAAGATAAATGATGTGTTCAATGAACGTAAAACGATATATAAATACAATTTTGATGAACAAAATAGTTTACATGTACATAAATGCTTCATCTTTGCACAAATAACTGACATAAGGGCCATTTGTAATACGTCGCTCTCCGCTAAATTAATTGAACGTCAACAACTTTATATGAAGTATTGAGTGGTTTTCGGTACTGCACCATATTTCAAAACCCTGATTTTACCGATAATAACTGGAATATTTAGTGTTTTTTTTTGTAAGGTAATAATACTTGTATATATTGTATATTTTTACTTTTCAAGTTATTCAGTTCGACAGCAGTTTTAGGGAGTGTCCCTTTATAATTGTACTGAACTGTTTTTCTGTAAACACAGTAAATTACTACAATCAACGTTTCAGGAAATATCAACAATTTTCCAAATATCACAAAATGGCGCCAACAGTTGGAAATATGCAGACAATTACATTTTGTGGATAAAGTAAAACTCTCATAGTTCAGAATAAACAAGCACTTACATGAAATGCCTTGCAATTATGTATCTACAATTATGGCAGTAATTATGACATTTGATTAAGAACGTTTAACTATAGTTACTGACTTCTACATTTATTGCGCCTTTGATGCCACCAATACTATTGTAATGAGAAGCAAATAAGGAAGTCTGATGTTGGTTTCAGTCAAGTGATATGGTTTCATGTGATAATATATTTTGTTTTATATAAAATTGTGACTTGATACAACGTCAAAGTTTATCATTTATGTATTTTCTATGATAACTTTCTAAATATTTAACTGCAATATATACACATATTTTCATACAAGAATCATTATTTGTACAACACTTTTAATACCTAAAATACGAAGACGTTCTACGAAAATGTTTACATTCAGACAGGAAATGCTTTTATCTAGGATAAGACACATACTCTTTGAGGATAACGGACAAGTAATAATCACCAAATAAAATCTTAAAATTATACAATTACCATTATCAAACTGACAAGCATAGCTATACAGATAAACGGGTATTTATGTTTTATTTTTACATGCAACATGACAACTGAGATGAGTCAACTGGTTAAATGTTGGATACAAAAAGGCACAAAACTTGTAGTTAATATAAAATAAAACTTCATCCGTGACCTACTGTTTCTAAACTGTAACAATCACAACATATTTGCGTAATTATTGAAACACAATACTAAACAAATTCTGTGAATGGCTTTTACAGTAGGCCGACACCTTTATGAGTAGCAACTCAATTGTAGATGGTCAGATAAAGTGTGTTATATTTAGGCTTCGCCTTTTTTCAAACGTTTTTCTCGTCATATCTCCCCAGCTCAACAGGACCTGGTAATACTGTGATGTTTGTATTGGAGTGTGTTTCTATATTTAATGGTAGAATGTCTTCATTTACAATTTTCATAAACCCATGTGCAATCACAGATGACAAGTTTACATTTATACTGTTTATAAATGTAAGAATGTTCGATATCAGCAAACTGTATTCAACACAATTACACTTCGGTATCAATGTTTGGTCAGGTGTAGAGTGCATGTAATCATATGCCCCTAAAAATTCCAAAACCAGTTAGTGTACAAACGATACTTCCGATTACTGTTTTGTAAGTGTTCCTTCAACTTTACATTGAGTTATAATGCCTGTTTGAAAGCAGGAGCTCAACTAATCTTTATTTTTTGTTCTGTTCTGTCATAGAACTGTCGAAAGCAAGGATATTTTCATCTCTAACTTCCCCGAATAATGTTTGAAATGCTAATTGTACTAATTTGAAAAAAAGAATGTTTAGAGTTGTTACAGAATGTGCATTCGTCAAAGCAATGCGGAATATCAACTTGGACGTAATTGACGTAACTAGCTAGTCACGACGTTTATAAAGTAAAATATCATTTAATGTTAAGTACTAAACGGAAGGACATTAATTTTACTTTAAACAAATTTTTACTTGGGTTTTAGACTTCACGGCATTTTATTAATACGCACCTAATCATTCCGACATTTCTGCAGATCCTGATGTTGTGAATGTTCTTTTATGTTTTACGGACTTTGACGTGAATTTAAGTGTTGTTAAATAGGATGAATTAAAAAAAAGACGATCATGTTTGCAAAGGAACCCCCGTGATTCATACAAATGTATATCCCGTATACAGGAAATACCAGAGTTATGAAAATTACAAAGTCTGGTCCCCCAAAAATCCGGTCACCTAAAAAATCCGGTGGATTTTTTCCCGCCGAAGCCCGACCAATATTTCGAGGTTCTACTGTACTGAAATGTAAAATGATTTAAATGATTTTACTGCTTTATCATTTCAAATTTTCATGCAAAAAGTTAGTTTTCGATCATGCTTAATGCGATATAAAAACTACACAGTTATATTAATGAGTCAGGACACATTTGAACTCGTCAAAACACAGAAATAGATATATGTATATGTCAGAGGAGGTCACTTAGCGTAATAAGATTTTTGAAAAAAAAACGGCAGTTTCACAATTAATCACTACTATGAATACACAAGCATGTCTAGCCCCTTTGGGCACATATGCCACACATCATTTCAATTTTATTTAAATTTTTAACCAATAATAAGTATTTCATTCCAGGACGCGAATCATTGATGTACTTCAGTCAAATTGGCTGAGATCATTGATCATTATTATAGTGACTAACCTACCTACAAAAGTTCATATGTCACATTAAAAACTATAAGATTCCGGTCTTTCCTTATTGTTCACAAAGAATAGGTCTCGTGCGATTTGCATTTATATTTACTAAATGCTTTAAACTTTCTATTAGGAATGTCAATAACCGGTTATTTTACTAACCGTTTTTTTTCGACCTGTTAACCGGTAAACCGATAGCGTCCATTGTTTTCTGTTAAAATGGTAATTTCGTCCGTTGTCGAGGTAGGGACCTTTTCTCCGTGGGCATTGCTTACCGTGACGTTTCTTAGATACAGTATAACGCCCGAACGATTGCATTGTTTCGTATAGAATGGAATAAATTTATTTTTGTTGTCTTCAAATCCATTAAATCTACTTATCATACTTATCATAATGTGTTCACGTTCTACGAACCATACAATAAATTGGGTGGGGTGAGGCATATGTAATAATGTATGACATTTTCATACACGAATTAATGCGGTCGTGCAATTTCAGGATTGTGAAAGAAGACGCTTGACCCTTATATTTGCGTAGTATTTTTCCTCTTAACTTCGCAGTGTTACTTTAACCACTGAGAATGGCTTGGTTAAATACATATCAGTAATAACTGTTTAAATATCAAGAATATCTTCAAAATAAGTTTGCGTACAATGAATTTTCAAAATGTACCCTGTCATTTAGAATAATGTGTCCATTCGAGCTGACATCACAATTTAATGTCAGTCTATTTGCATTGAATACTATTCATAAACAACATTGATGATAATGACCTTTAACCATATGACAGTTAACATGTAATTATAAGTGAAAATGTTTTTACTATTCTCGTTCAAAATTGATAATCCACCTATTGTGTAAGTTTTGTAAACATTAATATCCGCTAGAAAGTATAAACTGTTTCTCAGCATCGTGAAAATACCCCCCCCCAAAAAAAAAAACCGTTATGATATAACAACAAATGTATACAGTCTATCCTACAACTGTGTTGCAGCATGTCTTAAAGCAATTTCGATAGGTCGTTTAAGTTTAAAGCTACTACAATATGCATTAAAGGGGGACTCCATACATCTAGCAGGTTATATTGTCCAAACATAAATAATGTGATCAACGAACGTAAATAAATGTTTTACGTTACCGCGACATATCAAAAACACTGCTTTCACCGATAATTATCGGAACGGTTAGCTTCAACATTTAGGTTTAGTATATGAACGCAGCATTGTGTTGCTTTTTATTCTCAAGGGCAGGCATTTCAAGATCAAGGCCGGTTACATACAAATTTTGTTTCAGATTTCTGTTTCAAACCTGATTCTCGGTCAACATACCAAGTGGAAACTGGCGTTGTTACTCAAGAGCTAATTGTAACGTGCCGCCCAGTATAATTCGTCTTTTTTAAATTTTCTTATGTATTTTGTCGTTTTTGAGGTTCCATATACCCCTAGCCTGGTCACCAGGCCCTGAATTATCCCCTTTACTAATTAATATTTCACTGTTTTGTTCTAGAGCCAGTCTACTATCCAGCGCCGATTTCAGGGCCTGGTAAATCCCTCATGGCAAAAGGAACATTGTCACATCAAGACCAAACTAAGCATTTAACATGACACTGATTTTGATCATGGTCAAAACAGGTCCGATAGAGGTAAACTTTGAGAAGAACATGAGGTGGCTATAACATGACAATGAAATTCAAAACATTGTAAAAACATGTCACTTCAACACACACAGTTTGACCATGACATGGATTTTAAATGTTTCCTTTGCACTGGTTTGACCTCAGTCTGATCATTGTCAATAAAGGTCTACAACCCTGACTATGATTATCCTTGATGCGGACATGGTCAAAACATTGTTGCAATATGGATATTTTAATGCCGTCAATAAGTAATATAGATTTTCCTTGTCGATCATGATTCTAACATGGATGTCGTTGCTATTGCAATGGTACTAAACACAAGGTTGTAACAACTGCTAAAGCATTGTACCATTTGTGTTGAGCTGCAGAGAAATGATAAAACATTAGCTTTTCATAACTTAAAAGTCATAACGATAGATGATAAATGAGAAAAAGAAAACATACAACCTTACTCTGTACATATAAGATGCAGGTATTGCGAATATAGTTTGACACGGGTGGCTTGTATTATTATGGTGATATTATGTGAGCAGCGTAATATAACTTTAATAGTTCGTACAAACTTAAGCTGACACTCTGACTTAATTCAACATTATATCACAATAAAAACGTTTGGTAATGGTCAGTTACAAGTATTGGATTAAATCCAAACATGTAGGTACATTTTTTATATGACATTATCTCACAAATGGCTACTACTAGGATACCTGTAACAAAACGTTTGATCTTTTAAGCGTAATTTGCAGCGTCTTTGATTACATACTTGTATTATATCTGTTTGACAAAGAAACATGTTTTGGTTCTAAATCAGGGTTTATCTACGGAATCGATTTTGAGTTACCTGTTTATGATCATTCCTTTTTAAATTGATAAAAACAACATTATCAAAGTCGACATTTCTTGGATAAGTAAAATATTTCAATAGCAGATACCAATATAAGGTGATTGCAAATAAATATACAATATAAATAACAGCATTTATTGCATTTACGATTTTTTATCATAAGTTACGGGATAGAAATTCCGACTTTTGAATAAAAGAAATTGAAGGTAAAGTTTGTGCACTAATATAAACTACAGTATATTGAGGGATTCTTTTTAACGTAAATCGGTCATTTTTAAACGATAACTCGGGAGAAAGTGTTAAGGAGTGTAGATGTTAAATACAATTGTTACGGCTGTTTTATGGGCGTGCACCTATCTCGGGGATTTTCGCATGAACAAGCATCACCAATATTCTCTAAAATATCAGATCGCCTAAAAACGAAAGATGTTTACAAATACGAAATGTCAAATCTTTAATTGTTTACAAATACGAAATGTCAAATCTTTATTGTTTACAAACACGAACTGTAAAATCTTTAATTGTTTACAAATACGAAATGTCAAATCTGAATTGTTCACAAATACGAAATGGCAAATCTTTAATTGTTTACAAATACGAAATGTTAAATCTTTATTGTTTACTAATACGAAATGTAAACTCTTTAATTGTTTAAAGATACGAAATTCAAAATCATTAATTGTTTACAAATACGAAATGTAAACTCTTTAATTGTTTACAAATACGAAATGTAAACTCTTTATTTGTTTACAAATACCAAATGTAAATGTTTTTATTGTTTTACGTTGTTTCCTGTATCGGTAATTTCCAACTTCCTACAATACACGCATGCTCCGTATTCTTAATTCTTACAGAAATATGTTTGTTTTACCCGGTTGTTGAACCAGTTTTGCAAAACAGTCCGCAGTGCTTATATTGGAAGAAATATGAGAACGGGGATACGACATGTTCGATTGATTTAACGTCGAACATGCTGGACTAAGTTTAACATATTCCCGATAAGTGCTAACTATTTAGAAAATAATTATTGTCTGGCCCCACAAAAAAATATTTTGTTTGTTTTTTTTTTTTTTTTTTTTTTTTTTTTTTTTTTTTTTTTTTTTTTTTTTTTTTTTTTTTTTTTTTTTTTTTTTTTTTGGGGGGGGGGGGGGGGGGGGGGGGAGAGAAAAAAAAAAAAAAAAGTAAGGGGGGGGGGGGGGGGGGGATTTTTTTTTTTTTTTTTTTTTTTTTTTTTTTTTTTTTTTTTTTTTTTTTTTTTTTTAAAAAAAAAAAAAAAAAAAAAAAAAAAAAAAGGAATTTTTTTTTTTTTTTTTTTTTTTTTTTTTTTTTTTTTTTTTTTTTTTTTTTTAAAAAAAATTTCAAAAAAAAAAAAAAAAAGGGAAAAAAAAAAAAATTTTTTAAAAAAAAAAAAAAAAAAAAATTTTTTTTTTAATATTTTTTTTTTTTTTTTTTTTTTTTTTTTTTTTAAAAAAATTTTTTAAATTTTTTTTTTAATTTTTTTTTTTTTTTTTTTATCTTACACTGGAATGCTTATTTCATCACAAATCTGCATCATACAAACCCAATGTCTAGAATACTCTACGACTCTACTAGTATAATGTAACATCTATACTCAAACCACTTCACACAAACACTTATTCTTAACTTTATTCCGTGAATGTTACACAACTACTGCAAAACAAGCCAAACACCTACTTGGTTACATGAATATTTATTTGAAATCTAGAAGAAATACACGAATTCAATTAAATACACACATTACAAATCACGTGATTTCGAATCGTTTATAAATGTGTATTAAATTAGATATAATAGCTACACAACACAGCCGTCCCAGATTTATAAAATATATAATAGTATATAATGTATATACAAAAATATCAACACATGCGTCTGCCATGTGAACAATTTCTATGTTGATTTTGTAGTTTTATTTATTCACAATAAAGCCGGTCGACAGTGCTTTAAAGTCCCAGGAACACATTTACAAGTTGCCTTTATTTTTTCAAGAACGATGCCTGTCCGGCGGAAATGATATTTATTTGTACCAAAAAACTCTTAAATTTGCTTAATAATTCGATAAGTACATTTTTGAAATAAAGCGCAGTATATTTTTCAATGATAGTACAAGAAATAAGAAAGGTTGTCGGGCATTGTTTTTTCGTACTAAATCGACTTGAATACAGTAAAAAAAAAAAAAAAAATATCAAACAGGGAATGCCACGTACCAAAAACGCAGCCTCCTGAATACAGTAAAAGGCATTTGCCAATATAGTACTTTATCCTATCAGTAAATTCATTTTACTATATCAGTAAATTCAAATGAATCCTAGGACTTAAGTGTGCAAATATGATTGACGTCACGGGAAAATAGGACTTTTGAAAAAACACTACATTTACTTTTGAAATAAACAGTTCAAATATTTTTATATCATGACATTTGTGTCTCTTCAAATGAATACTGAATGCTTAAATTTGTGATCAGCTATATGTTTTCCATAAAAAACCCATTTTAATTCAAATTCTAGTTGATTATTGTCATAGGAAATATCGTTAAAAGATGATTTTACAATTACTTAGAAAAGGTTTGTAATACAAAATGGTATACGAGTATGATTTTGCCATCACTTATGTATAAATACACAAGAGAAATGTATAAGTTATTGAATTAATGTTTATCATATTAATTTATTGCATATACCACAGACACTTGGGTTCAGGAGAGCGATTCTGGCCCAATTATGTCTATCTTGTATTTTGTTTTCATATTCACATACTATAAGAACTCAGTATACACACTGAACAGGTTTAGTCACTCAACGGAAACATTTAAAAAAATGTTGTTTTTTTCACTATATGTCTCTATAAACCACAAGATACCAGACTCCAATGGTGGAAAAATGACTACTTCGTTCAATTCACGATGCATTTCAAGAATCCACATTACACCTTACGAAAACTTACCGGTGCCTATCAGTAGTCTATATGTTTACCTCTTCGTACACAAAGTCGTTGGAGCTGACATTCTCATTTTCAAAAGAAAACCGACACAAATTTCAAAAACTACCTGTATTTTGGAGCTGGTTACTGTTGATGTCGAATAGCTCCCGGTCGTGTATTAGCGCAGTTTTGAGCCGGACACCAAATTGCGCTTACGAATACAGGAATTGTTATTATCATCTCACCTGGCGCCAAATTCAACCGCTCTAGCGACGGTGTGTACTATAAAGGTTTTACGAAAGTTTAGATTAAAGTAATAATTACCGTTTAAAGTGACCATCATACATTTAAATAAAACATTAAAGATTTATACTCCTAGAATAATAAACATTGCCATAGTTATTATCAAAAATAACGGTCTGTATAACAGTTTTGTTAACATTGAATTATAGAGGAAATCTGTCAAAACCTTTTTGACTATCCTAGTCAAAAATAATAAATCCACCCTTTTGGTTATGCACGTCTTAACTTGTATTTGTAAATAACAGAAATAACTTATTTCTTAGATGTTTTTAAAGCATCCACTGCGCTTGGAGAATCATTCTTAACTGTAAACCAATGTGAGCATTTTGAAGGGTAATATGGCGAGGTATTGCAGAAAAGAAATGATTCCATAAAACACTTTTTCCGAAGCCACTCAGCAAATCGTCTGATACTGGGGGAGTTAATAAAAGTCTCCTGAAAGGATCACCTGAATACCATGAAAATACCTTTCGTCTTTTCTCAACGACCTGCATAAAAGGTCAACTGTTTCAAATACTGTCTTACTCATTATGGATCATTCATCAATGATGACGATTTCACAAGATTTTATACGTTGTCTTGTCTTAAGGACAAGAAGAAACCGTGGTACCAAAAAAAATAATACGCACGATGATTTATGTAAAGAACGCTAAAAACAATACACTGTCATTTTTAAAAAAACTACAAGAAACGGACGTCTCATTTATTCTCTTAATTTTGACTTGAATATACTTGAAAATACCGAGTTTCGAATTTCGAATTCAAATGAGTTCCATAATTCAACAGAAGATGGTAAAAATGATGCATAATAAAATATATTAGTGTATGGCTAGCTATTGTAGTAACGTTTTCGTCATTTCTTAGAGAATAACGAGTTGTTTCAGACACAGTTAATGGGAAAATATGTTGCAAGTAGTCAGGTAAAACTCCATATTTTTCTTTATAAAGAATAACTTTTTTTTATTTTGCGTGTAACAAGTGATACCCAGCCTATATTTTTAATAAGCGTTCCATTGAAACTGATCCTGGAGGCCTGTGACAACTCGGGTGGCTTCATATTGCAACTGTTTCAACGAATTGTGTTCATAAACCGTGCAACCATCCCAGACTACAGAAGCATATTCTAAAATTGGACATACATATATATACATATACTATGTATAAATCCGATTAATCTAAATTTGAAAGAACGCACAGAGCCCAGAACCTTTGAAGCTGAAATTTTAACAATATCAATACTGTATGTCACTTTAAATCGGACTACAATGATAACCCAATATGTTAATGATTGTCGACGAAGTTCAGTGAAACATCATTAAATAAAAGTGTTGGTTTATTATTGGTGTTGGATGAGAACACATAACTTCAGTTTTATTAGGATAAAAATTTACTGGCCACTGCTTTGACCAATCATTGATTGTTTGAAGTAAATGGTTTATAGTTGTTTCTATGTAGTTAAAGTGACATTATGCTGATCTTACTGCACATAGTGTATTTTTTGGTGACAGTTTTATAAAAGCAATTTTCGGTAGCTGTGCATTTAAATGTGTTAAACTAATGATAATGTCGCATTAATATTTGAAGTTGGTGCCTTAGAAATGAAAGAAATGGACTAATAAAATAATAATTCCTTCCTAGGCAGTGATCTCCCTTGTGTTATTAGGGTTGCTCGGCAGTGGAAGGGAAGCAACTCCGACATGCATTTGTTTATTTCTTAAATTGACTCTCCCAGTCAAAATAGGAAAAGTCATATTTGGAAAGTTATTATTTCGAACTGGTAGCAGGAAAAGTTTGTTGTATTTGGTCAAAAGTTATTATTTCCTCTACCCTTTTCACACACATCTATTTCAGCTGTAATTTTACTTTAAAAAAATGTGCATAATGTCACTTTAATATCCTTCGACGAAACTGCCAAAGAATTGTCATTAGCTAAAAGAGTAAAAGATAATTAATAGGTTTTCGGCAATGTAAAGTTTTTAATGTTGACGTAAATGAAAAAAGTAGGGGGTCAAGGGCTGAGCCCTGTGGAACACAAGCTGAAGTATTCAATACCTCGGATGTTGCGGAACAAATAAAAACTGATTGTTTATAGTCAGGGATATACTGATAATCATTAATCCATTGAAGGAGTTCATCGTTTAAACCAAACTGTTTAAATTTAAAAAGTAAACCAAATGCCAGACTCGATTGCTTGAACATTATCAAATGATTCACATATTTGTTGATAGATAAATGTCTATAAGCTGGTATACGGTTGAGTGTCATGGACGAAAACCTGATTGTAATGGATAGATCAAATGGTGAGGGTGAAGATGATTATAATGTTGTTTGTAAATTACTCGTTCCATGGCATTTCTTATACAGCTTATTAATGATATAGGTCTATGATTAGAAGGTATATTTTCATCTCCCTTTGTAAGAAGTGGTATGACTTTTGCGAATTTCCGAATATTAGGATAAACGCCATCTTAAACAGATCAATAAAATACATAGCAGAAAACAGATACTACTGTGAGTTTAAGAATCGTATGACTGATTTCATCAGGTCCTACTGCTTTGTTTAAAGTTTATGTAGACAGGATGTCTATAATTGTTTGAGGGTGAATGGTAAATGACGACGAACTTTTTTCAGTTTTACGAATAAAATTTGGTAATTGAGTTGCCGTTGCATCGACTGTTTAAATGGAAGTAAAATGCTCGTTTAGACAATAAGCCTTTTCTTCATCCGAAATATCATATTTGTCAGTACCGTTTTTGTTAGTGTAGGAATGTTTTTGAGACTGTTATCGTTATTTTTAATGCGGATCTCTTTCTCTAAAAATTCTTCGAATAACGAAAGGCCGTCCATTAATGTTGCTTGAACTTGTGGCCCTTACCCACTTGCTTTTTGTTTTGTTGTGTCATATGTCGGTTTTGTGTACATGTATTTATGTATATATTGAATGAAATAATTATGATAAAACTAAATCAAACTCACTTATGCCAAAGTAAGACTGAGACAAGGATTGATTTCGTTGTAAAAAGGGACATTTTTAAGTACACGCAACCACGTAACATATGTTTAATGAATTGCAAAATCCGATGCGACTAGATGACCAATCAGTGCATTGTTAGCGCTATCCCTACACATTTTCTCCAAGCATTGTTAAGCTTTATTGACAAGTTAATTCCACACATCTACGTTAGTTGTTTAAATGACTTCTGGTACTCCCTGCAGATAGCTGACCAATAATAATAGGTATCTATACTCTTGTAAGGGGACACTCTTTTGCGCTACGGCACGAAGTTGAATATATGTATGTATTTTTCAGTACCAAATACTAAGGATAACACAATAATTAAAGAGCAAGCTCTTATTTCCAGTGTGGTCCTTTTATTGTATATTTTTCATGCTTTATGAATTTCGTTCAGTTTTACATTTGTCTGATTTAATACTGTCAACAATATGTACCAAGAAACAAGCATTCGACTCTCTCAATCTTTTCGTAAAACTTTTAAAAACACTTTAATCTAAACTTTCGTAAAACCTTTATAGTACACACCGTCGCTAGAGTGGTTGAATTTGGCGCCAGGTGAGATGATAATAACAATTCCTGTATTCGTAAGCGCAATTTGGTGTCCGGCTCAAAACTGCGCTAATACACGACCGGGAGCTATTCGACATCAACAGTAACCAGCTCCAAAATACAGGTAGTTTTTGAAATTTTTGTCGGTTTTCTTTTGAAAATGAGAATGTCAGCTCCAACGACTTTGTGTATGAAGAGGTAAACATATAGACTACTGATAGGCACCGGTAAGTTTTCGTTAGGTGTAATGTGGATTCTTGAAATGCATCGTGAATTGAACGAAGTAGTCATTTTTCCACCATTGGAGTCTGGTATCTTGTGGTTTATAGAGACATATAGTGAAAAAAAATAATTTTTTTAAATGTTTCCGTTGAGTGACTAAACCTGTTCAGTGTGTATACTGAGTTCTTATAGTATGTGAATATGAAAAAAAAATACAAGATAGACACAATTGGGCCAGAATCGCTCTCCTGAACCCAAGTGTCTGTGGCATATACTAGTTCAAGTGAGTTTTGACGTTAAAAATAAGCGATGGCACCGTAGGTGTATGTATTTTCAACATTCTTTGTATTAACTGGACATAGGAAACTGAATGTCAGTATGACAGTATATGAATATTGTTTCAGATTGTTTAAAATGTGTTACGAAATATTGTTCATGCGCTCAAGTATCGTTTATTCCACGCTGTCGGGCAACTGAGTTATACGTTTTCCTCAATTTCACCAGTGACGTCATTTACTGGTTGTACACATGACGCCATGAACGTCCGAAGTCTTAAGACATTGTCACTAATAGCCCTAGATGCATCAACAAACAGTTCTTTAAAGTGTGTCATGAAGTCGCTCCCGGTGAAACAATACAAGACGAAATTTAAACTGTTGTTCAGATACCTATGGTTGTAAGAGTATTGTATTTACCAATTAAATCGTAATCGTTGTGTATAAGATCCTCTATCATTCGGCTCATATCAACAACATTAATTCGTCCAAACTTATGTAGGTAATTAAGCAAAACTGGAAATACTGACATACACTGAAGAATACCAGCGCCCACACTTAACCTGGTAAGTTTCATCAAAAGACCGCTTCCTCTGTTTCGTGAGGTACCAACCTTCTTCAACCAAAGAATTCTGCATACGATAATAATATTGCAGAGTGTTATAATGAGAAACGGAAGAACACATAGTAGGTATATTTGGGATATTTCGTCCAGTATTCTAACCACTGTATTATCGTATTGGTCATCCCTAAAGGTACAATATCCCTCCTCTCCCGTTTTAAACGCCAAGTGTATACAGTTAACTGCACTTAATACAACGAAGCATATTGCAAATGTTACCTTAGCTCTTTTAGTTGATCCTTTTGTATGAAATCTAAATGGAAATCCCACACTAAGCAATCGTTCAATTGATAAGCAAACAATAATCCATGCCGAGAGCTGAGGGGCAAAAAAGTAGAAGAATGATTTCAATTTGCACCATGCTGCTGATGATGTTAAGAAGTTTGCATCGAGATATGTGCTCTCATTTACCTCATAAAAAAGTCTAAATGTCAACGCAAAAATATCAGCTCCTGTCAGAAATTTGAAATATGTTGCACAGCTTAGATTGCGACTTCTCTTTCCTTTTGTCCAAACAATCAAGGATATTATATTGCCCGGCAGCCCAATAATGCACTGAAATAATATAACGTAAAAGGTAACGATCTCCAAAGTATGAATTAGATTTCTAAAATCGCCATATGCTCTAAACAAGTCGTCGTATGTATCATTGAAAGTGTAAGTACTGTTATTCATCATTTAATTCTATTCTCCTTTTCACAAATATCCTATTTTGTCTATCTTTTTTCTTCTTTTTTCTTGCGTTATTTTCAAAATCTCCTAAAGTAATAACATGTCTCTCGGCAGGATAAAATGCATAAGTTAACACTACAACTGTATTAAACCAGTTACAATTTCAGCAAAACTTCAATAAAGTAAGTTGATGCTTTAAGGATGTAATTGTGCACAAACTGAATATATACCCTTCATGAAATATTCTATTATGAATATTTATGTAACAGACTTCGTGTTAGGGATTTACTTATAAATGCATTTTCCTGGAAATCATGGTTCCTTGGTGATGTTGACTTAATACAAACCAAATGAGTCATTTGGACTAATTTATGTTAACGCCATAAGGAGATGTTTGATTAATAGAATAATGTAAGTGTAATATGAAATTAATGAAAAACAAACAACTTCATGTGTCATTTGCCATAATATGATTTTCACCAACCAGCTGACATTTCACAAGTTGGAATGTTCAATAGGAAACAACAGGTCGCTACTTTTTACCTATTTCATTTTTTGTAATATGATATATATTATGTGAATAATTGCATATAACTAACATTCATTAAGTAATGAGTCTTATTTGTGTTCTTAATATGAAATAACTACAACATGATTTGTGATTCAAATTTGCGCATGTGCAGAAAACATATTTGTCTAACGTAAATTAAAGATAATCATTTTTAAACTAAAACGTATAGTGCTACCAAAGACAGATTAATATGAATGTTCTTCTATAAAAACACTCGTTAGTCAAATGTTCGGCAATATTGCCTTTTTAAAGGAATAGTGTTACCATTTTAGTTGTCTCCATAGCGTTCATCTTTAATGTAGATACATGAAGGCAAAGTGCTAAAAATATTTCTTTAAAAAGGCAATATTGCAGACAATTTTAATACCATAGCTGTTTAAATGTAACAACATTAATTTTATATCTATTTGTCCCTGTGGAATATTTTAAAATGAATTGATAGTGAAAAATAAATATGTTTAATAAATGTGTATTCTGTGTTGCTGAGTTTTATTGCTCAAGTTTAAAAAAAACTTCTTTAATGACAACCCAGTATCAATGCATGTAAATGTACCGCTGTCGACATTTAAAAGATTAAATACTGTATATAAATAAACTTCTAAATGCCACAGCAGTCTGCCGTACACACATTAGAATAAATCGTCGAACTATGAGTACAGAAGGTAGAAACAAGTATTAACTGCAGCCTAATATAGCTATATAGGGACAAACGCTATTGTCAAGTGAAAGAGTGCAACCAAAACAAAGTATAAACACACATATAAGTAAAGGGTTAAATTCAAGGACACCGATTTGGAGCAATAAGGTATCCGAAATATCGGTAACTTGGGTAAAAGCAGTTAGAAGCATAACAATCTAATCCCGGATCAGAAATAAATCTCCCCTGCGTTAAGCTCTAACACAGCGCCTTAACCATTGGTCAGATGCTTTTAAGAAAGCATATGTCATTTCAGCTAACATAGATTATTGAATGCTTTACTATACTGCAACATATTTTAAATTGCTGGTTCTATCGTTGATGACTGGAGTGCACAAAATGTACAGTCGAAACGTTTAGGTTAAGCAATAATACTTGTAAATACTCTTTTTTTGAGAGGGAGTGCCTGTTTTAAACAATTTGTTAAACATCTTTTGATATATCTTGTTTTCTGGAAATACTGTCACATCGCACCGGTACTCATTTTCACTGATGATGTCACTAATCATTAGCCGTTCCACCATTCCTTTTGAATAAAAAAAGTTTTGTTCTCCTTGCAAAACGATGCGACGAGCAATACCAATCAAATTTGGACTTTATCTTCGACAAATAAATGCACGTGGAAAAGGTTTGAATGGATTCTTTTGTTATGAAAACTCCGACATCAACAAAGGGGCAAGGTTATCGCATCATTGGCGTCATGTAAATTGGCAGTCCGAAACTATATGTTCACAATATAGATAAGAGAATATAGAGCTACAACGTTCGCAGCACTTGGAAACATTGTCATTAAACAGTTTGACCATACTTTAACACAGTTATTACAGTACCTTGACAAGGACGACAACGATCTACCGAGTACTCATTGTTGAGCTACGAAGTGAACTGACCTGAGCTCACGAATCTAATAAATGGTGTATAAGCGAATATTTTGCTAACACTTGAATTATCATGGATATAAATCCAAGCAGGAACTCTGTATTGCGGTCAACATAGGAAATCATTATGTAAGTAAATATATTCCTTGAGATATTCCTGGCCTTGGAATAATAGTTTCCTAGTATCAATTTCGTATTCTAAAGGCATGGCCCCCTATTAGACTTAGGCAAATATCTGTCTGCGTATACACCGGCATATATTCTAAATGTATTTTATGCAAAATCTGGGCGCTTTTTCTAACTGCAGACGTTGACTAACGCTTGGATCCGGCAATATTTCAAAGCCGCACAATGCTCTTGGTAGAACTACCGATTTATATATTTTAATCGAGGTAAGGACTGTAACCCATTGTTATGTAACCCTATATTAATCAAGCTTAACAGAGAGTTTCTTACATTTACATAGTTATCTTTCTGTTTCCATTATATCATAAAATCCAAGTTTCCAAGTTATGTTGGCATTTTAAACATTTTTGACTAGTTTAAAACAATTACAGCACACTTAGCAGGGTTGTATAGATACTGCCATTTACAAGAGAACTCTTAACTATCATTTTAGAAGACCGGCTGTGGAAAAGGAAACAATGACCATATCATTAGTAACACTGAGAGAGCTGCAGTCTACTCCTGCAAAACCAAACCCTAAAACAGACTTTTCCAACTCTTAAATGAGACCGTCAATGTATACCAAGTACAAAATGGGCTAGTTATCCCCCTTGACCACTTGCCCTGCAGTATGGGGAAGCCTTCTTTTGAGCAGAAGTTTCTAAGGTCTAAATTCCTCTTGTAACGTGTGAGTTCGTAGCGATGGAACTGATTTCAAACGTTCTAACGGACCTTTTTAAAAAGTGTAAGTACGCATCAAGTTAAAGTGATCGCTCGATAGCTGTTGGGATCTTTTCTATCCTTGTTACCCTCTTTAAAAGTAGTCACTATTATCTAGATATTTGTTGGACATACAGTATTCTAGTGACAACTTGCCTTAAGAGACCCCCATGTCAAAAATGTCCATAGGTCACTCATCGCACCTGGGCTTTTTTAAAATGACAATTGAAAATCTGTCAACCGAGAAAGTTCTAATCTGCAACATTGTCAATTCATCTGCAACCTCATATTTAAATGCATTATCAAACTGTTCATTTTCATCAAAGCTATAGAGTTAATGAAAACAATTTTGCCAACATTGAGCTATCGAACTGCTGTCACATCAAACATGTTTCTTTCTATTGAAAACTATTTCAGCGCCAGGCGCATTATTCGAGGAATAACGTTAAGTGTTAATGAGGTGACAGCAATGTGTTTGATCTACTTCCGCTGCTCTATCAATTTCGTCATACAGTTGCATTGAAAAGTTTTCTTCTGGCTTTCTATGAACACTGACAGACATAAACAATAACCAAAAATCCACGAGCAGAAATGTTAGAAATTAGCATGGAATTTCATGCTATTACATGCAATACAAGATACATTGTACAAAAACGCAATTATACAAATCTAAAATACGTTAAGAATATTGTAAATTAGGTTATTTTTTGCGTGACGAACATTTCGCGAATATTGCGAAAAAAAGAATTCGCTTATAAAAAATGTATTTAAATTAACGAAGTTTGAAGTTAGCGAAAATTAAATCATCGCGAACTTTACCTAATTTACAGTAACTAAAATATATCTCATCTGTACATTTAACAATTTCTTCATCGTTTATGGTATTTATGCGACGTTGTAAAGAACATATTTATGTATCGAACAGATATATTATCAGCATAATTATTGGTTGAACTCCAGTGCAACTAATGTGCATATGCTGTTTCAATAAAGCTGTCGTCACTGTTCCGAATCGTCATTTATTCTACAATATTAATAACAAAAAGAAAAATATGAACTTGCAAGTGCACATTTTTCCATGTCATTTAGATGCTCGAATGTCTTATTTAGTTTTCAGAAATGAAATGTTATAAGCTCAGGGTAAACTGATCTCTGCTAGGGCAGAAATATGTCATGCAAAAATTCAGACTGAATATATTTAATAGAACGTACAAAAGGAACAATGTCAATTTAAGATGCATTATCGATGTTAAAATCCACGCTTTATCGAGCATAAGTTAGGTCTTTCTTCATGTACCTTAGGTGACATTCAAATGTGTTCCGTAGTTTGTTATATCCGTACAACATATTTATATTACATAAATGAAGAATATGAATTGTGCCCCTAGGCCCTTGACCTTTTGCATGTGCACGGACCTATGTGTATATAGGTCCGTGATTGTGGGTGGAGCTAACGTGTTTTCTATATAGGACGAACTCTTAGTATAAGTTAGGGTTTATTAAGTCAAATTTTAACAATTCAGAAACCTCGCTCCCTTAGGGTTTCTGAATTGTTAAAATTTGACTTAATAAACTCGTACTTACTTAGTGTTTAACCTCATTTGACCTTTTTGCATACCCATCGACATGTATTGTGGCACGGACCTATTCGTTAGGTCCGTGATTGTGGGCGGAGCTAAAGTGATTTCTATTTAGAGCGAACTCTTAATGAATTAAGTGATTTCAGTAGTAGTTTTAATAAAAAAGAAAGACGTTTATTTGAAAATCTGAGCGATTCGATTGGTGGGCAAATGGGGTCAAGCACTAAATAAATAAAGTAATTTAGTAGGTAGTTTTAATATAAAAGAAAGACGTTTATTTGAAAATCTGAGTGATTCGATTGGTGGGCAAATGGGGTCAAACATTAAGTCCATTCTTGTACTAGATCTTTATAAAAATGAGATTGCATGTTTCTGTCAGGTGTTTATAATTATTTTGTTTTCTCGTAAGCACTTTGTTACTTCTTCTTGTAATCGATCTTTATAAGAAAGAGATTACACGCTTCTTTATTATCCAAATATATATATTCAATCAGTAACAGTTTAAAGAACACTTTCATAAAGTAGGATGTGATACTCAGGATGTAACTTTACTTTTATCTGAATGTAGACCCCTCGTACAATATTTTACTATGAACATTGACGAGGCGAATGTGCTCTTTAAAAGGAGCATGCTAAATGCCAGTCCGTTTTCACAGTATGGCATTGACTCTTAAAAACCAAATATTAGTGACATTTCAACGTTGGAGATCACGTGCTTATCATGCTGCAAAACATAATGACCAATTTCATCCAGCGCGATTTTCTATTAAGATAATTATGTAGGTGTAATAAGCTAATAATTTAATAACGTATGTGTTATTTCCGTTGTATGATTGGGACCACATAAAAGACATATCAAAAGTTCAAGTTAGCATACGTAGGCGGAAACAAATGATCGGGTTGGTTTAAACGTAAGCCTGACTTACTTGAATTCGTACACATGACTGAAACATGAGACGTGTCATAAAGTTATTAGTTTTAATTATGTTCTTGCTTTGAAAAGCTGGTAACTTGCAAAACGTAATTCGCAGTTATGAAGAAATATGAAAATAGTAATAACAAAAAAGGTTTATGGCACAGTACGGACTTGGGGAGAAAACAGCTCCTGTATATTTGAAAACTCAGCCGTCTGAATCAAATGTTGACACTTTTAGACAACCCCGAAAATGACCTTGGACACGATTACATGGTTTGAAAATTTTCATTTTACCCTCGTTCACGGACAGGCCCAAATAGGATTGTGTTTTTACCGCGTGCAAATATTTTTCCATGGACATAAAACAGAGATGTCGTGCTTAAACCCAAATACTGAAAATGCTTAAAATCGATCTCTCATAAGTAAACAAAAAAAGAAAAAAAGAATTCCATGTGCAGGTTAGTAGACAGGGTGCTTTTTAATGTTGTTTTAGAGTTGTGTAATGTTGTTAAATTAGTCATAATTTTACATACATTAACGTTGATGGGGGTAAAGGACTTCAGTGTCATTACTTTAGAGTTAAAGACGAAATTAGTGGACGTTGCCAGTTTGTGGGGTTCATGAAAGGACTTCAAAATTGGTCACAATTACGGGAAAATGTGTAAGCAAGCGGATATTTCTTTCTAAAGAGCATTCGCCTGGAAAGTGAAGGGTCCCGGGTTCGAGTTCCGGTCAGACTGCACATTGTTCTTACCCTATGACATTTAAATCGGGTATTAAACCAAGATAATCACCAATATATGTATTATGTAGCTAGTAAAGACAATGGTACCAAATATATATCTATAAGCATGTACATTGTATAACTACTACTGCGAGTAATAAGATCACTTATTTAGAAGCATGGAAACAAGTTCGCTATGAAATTACACAGTAAAAAGTATAAGGAAACTTTACACCTAAATGAGTAGCAGCTAAGTTGCCACTTATTTCAGTGTAAGATAACACTATTGTTTTCATGGAAACAATACACCCTATACCGGACAAACATGACACCCCAAAGGGTGCCACCAAACACATGCTTCTCAAGATGAACGTAACATGTCAGTGTAAGCGTACAATTTCATTACGTATAAACCCTTTCACCAAAACAAATGACAGCAAAAACTGGTGCTATTGGTCCAATCACTCCCATAACATTCTCCGGGAATGTCAAACAGAAGTTAGCCAGTGGTTAAGAATTTAATTTTTTCCCAGAACTACTTATTTGATATCTTTGCAACATTCTGACGGGTTTCGTAGCTAAACGTAACAGAAAGATTTTTCGTTTATAATTTTGCGAATAGTAGCAACGTGTTCATGTTTGATACATGGGTGTATCCGTCTGTGTCATGCTACAATTTGAGACCATAATTATGTGCGTAAAATGCGGCATAGAATCAAGGCATAGAATCAAGGCACATGCAGGTCCTTGGTCAGTTGAACACGACGCGGCAAGCAATACACCATCTCGAGTGTAGGTGTAACATTTTTTCTGTGTCACTCTATCCCACTTGGTGTATCTGACCAACTTACACTTGTATGGATATACAAAACGCTAGATCGGGAGTATCTCTTCACTGATTCTAAAATAAAATTGCATTTCAGTGAGTCTCTACTCACAAGCGGTGTAACTGACACGGTAACACCATTTTGCAAGCTGGTGTACATTATATTGAGAGATAACAGACACTTTGTTTACAGTGTGCTGGTTTTCGATAATAAAACCAATCTAACAATAATAATATTTTGCACCGCTCCAAAATGTGATAACAGAAATCCCACTGTAATATCATTTCGGATGGATGCAATACATGCTTGAATGGGTAAATGTAAAGATTTTGATCAGATGCTGTTCAAGTTTTTTCATGATGTAAGATGAAAAGTGGTCAAACCTGTTAAAGGCGAGTACAGTCGAAGAGTGTGAACAATCTGCAAACTACATGTACATGGGTATCATACCGATAAAAAGAACACACAAAAGCAATGGTAAAATAAAGTCAAAAGAATTTTCAAGCAACGTACGTCTCTTATATAGACTATGCACAGTACCCTTACCTCAGATCCATCCACCCAGATCCATCCACTCCCAAAATGTTTCATCAATTAGGCTGCAGCCCTTACCCCACACGTCCTCGGGCGCGAGAAATTATTGAAGATGTAAAAGTAATTTTAGAAAAATGCAAAGAATAAATGGCTTAAAAATGAAGGTAACAAAAGAAAAACACAGCGTTCCCAAAGAAGAAAAGCAAATTATGTTTGTACGTGAGTTTTGAGACTGATTCACAAACATTTCATCGTTGAAAGAAAAAACAGGTATAGAAGATAGATGTTCCGATGCTTTTTGTTACGAAAAAAAAAAAACTGCAAATGTTGTGCATGTCAAAATTAATATCGTGTTTATCTCTTTAATGTTGTCACAATAATGTTTTGGCCTTAAATTGCTAATATGTATAAGTGACATAGATATTTACAGAATGCAACTGTCTTTTATAATTTCAACTTTGTGTGTTAGCATATACACGTAAATGTTACCTTGTCATTTCTTTTTCAGCCTTTTTACGAGAGTTTTCATATGCTGTTATTGTAATAGTCGGTTAAAAAACCTATTTATGCTACGTTATTTGTTGTACACTTGCTGACTGAAAATAAAGCTTATCTTATCTTATGTTAAGATTCACAAAATAATTCAGGAGAAAGATGAATGTAAAGACATTTATTAAGATCACTTGGACATTGATGCTACAACCATGCTATTTATCGTGCAGAAGACAAGAAAGATGCCTTTATCAGGATCACTTGGACATTGATGCTATAATCATGCTTATTGATCGTGCAGATAAGAAGAAAGAAGCCTTTATTAATATCACTTGGACATTGATGCTTCAACCATGCTTATTGATCGTGCAGATAACAAGAAGCTACAACCATGATAATTGATCGTGCAGATAACAAGAAAGAAGCCATTATCAGGATCACTTGGACATTGATGCTTCAACTAGCTTATTGAATGTGCAGATAACAAGAAAAAAAACCTTTATTAAGATCACTTGGACATTAATCCTATAATCATGCTAATTGATCGTGCAGATAAGAAGAAAGAAGCCTTTATTTAGATCACTAGAACATTGATGCTTCAACCATGCTTATTGATCGTGCAGATAACAAGAAGCTACAACCATGCAAATTGATCGTGCAGATAACACGAAAGAAGCCTTTATCAGGATCACTTTGACATTGTTGCTACAACCATATTTATCGTACAGATAACAAGAAAAAAGCCTTTATTCAGATCACTTGAACATTGATGCTTCAACCATGCTTATTGGTCGTGCAGATAACAAGAAAGAAGCCTTTATCAGGATCACTTGGACACTGATGCTTCAACTAGCTTATTGAATGTGCAGATAACAAGAAAAAAAACCTTTATTAAGATCACTTGGAAATTAATCCTATAATCATGCTAATTGATCGTGCAGATAAGAAGAAAGAAGCCTTTATTAATATCACTTGAACATTGATGCTTCAACCATGCTTATTGATCTGCAGTGGCTACAACCATGCAAATTGATCGTGCAGATAACAAGAAAGAAACCTTTATCAGGATCACCTGGACATTGATGCTACAACCATGCTATTTATCGTACAGATAACAAGAAAGAAGCCTTTATTCAGATCACTTGAACATTGATGCTTCAACCATGCTTATTGGTCGTGCAGATAACAAGAAAGAAGCCTTTATCAGGATCACTTGGACACTGATGCTTCAACTAGCTTATTGAATGTGCAGATAACAAGAAAATAACAACCTTTATTAAGATCACTTCGACATTAATGCTATAATCATGCTAATTGATCGTGCAGATAAGAAGAAAGAAGCCTTTATTTAGATCACTTGAACATTGATGCTTCAACCATGCTAATTGATCGTGCAGATAAGAAGAAAGAAGCCTTTATTTAGATCACTTGAACATTGATGCTTCAACCATGCTAATTGATCGTGCAGATAAGAAGAAAGAAGCATTTATTAAGATCACTTGGACATTGATGATACAACCATAATTATTTTCGTGCAGATAGCAGGAAAGAAGCATTGGATGATAGTTACAACATTTTGAAGATCAAGAACAGTGTGTATAATAATTACGTTCTTTGAAAGATAACAGTCGTTCAAAAAAATGATATGACCATGACTCTTTAGATCCACATCTAAAACACATCAGTTAAAGATTGACTTATTAATGCATTTTCCTGGAAATCACAGTTCCGTGGTGATGTTGACTTATACAAACCAAATGAGTCATTCGGACTATTTTCTTCTAACGCCATAATGAGATTTTTGATTAATATAATAATGCAAGTGTAGTATGTAATTAATAATAAACACACCACTCCATGTGTCATTTGCCATAATATGATTTGCACCACCCAACTGACATTTCACAGGTTGGTATGTTCAAAAGGAAACAACAGGTCGGTGCTTTTTACCTATTACATTTTATGTCTTCTTGACGCCAGTCTGTTTAGTCACTCGAATTTTATTTGTAGCATAGAACTAGCCGTTGAGCTTGTATTATAAGGCCAAACATTACTTAACTACTATAACTATGAAGTTCAACACCTTTTGATTGATATTGTCTGGCAGAGCCAGGTCCTGCCAGACGTTTTATTTTCAAATATGTATTCTAATAATTTCATAGAATAAGATTATCAGATCAAGTTCAAATTAATAATGACACAAAGTTGGACAATGAAAACCACCTAAAACAATTGTTAGATTACAGCATGAATATGTATAGATAGCCAGGAGGGAGGTTGGGGCGGATAGTGAAATAAAATGTAAACGATACAAATTACAAATCCAATGTTCCGGGTATGTCATTTCTCTGAGTGGGCGCTTTCTTGAATTAACTCAAAACCACGCGAACCTTTGAAGTCACGCTAACTACAAGTTATTTGAGCCTTACGACTGGTCGAGATCTGAGATGCTGCGAGCTTGCATGCAAAGATTACATAATATGATGCAGAAATGACCACGGTCACGTGTAAATATAAGCTTGGCAGGGATTAAATTTATCATAATCTCAATCTGACCTATATATGACAAAGCACCAAGAAGTAAGTGGATGGCTATCTATTCCTAAACATGTATAATGTATATTAGGTTTTAAGTACACTGCTATCTGTGAAACATAAACGAATTTATATACAATATAAATTATGATTTTATGTCTTCTTGACGCCAGTTTGTTTAGTCACTTGAAGTTCATTTGTAGCATAGAACTAGCCGTTGAGCTTGTATTATAAGGCCAAACATTACTTAACTACTATAATTACGAACACCTTTTGATTGATATTGTCTTCATAGAATAAGATTATCAGATCATTACGTGAATAATTACATATAACTAACAGTCATAAAGTAATGAGTCTTATTTGTGTTCTTGATATGACATAACTACAACATGATTTATAATTTAAATTTGCGCATGCGCAGAAAACATATTTTGTCTAACGTACATGTACAATAAAGATAATCATTTTTAAAATAAAGCGTATAGACCTACCAAAGACAGATAAATATGAATTTTCTTTATTAAAAACACTCCGTTATTCAAATGTTCGGCAATATTGCTTGTTTAAAGAAATATTGTTGCCATTTTAATGATCTCTTATTGAGCATCTTAATGACAAGCCTTAATGTAGATACATGTAGCGAAAGTGCTAATAATATTTCCTTAAAAAGGCAATATTGCAGACAATTTTAATACCATTTCTGTTTAAATGGAACAACATTAATTTTATATCTATTTTTCCCTGTGAAATATTTTAAAATGAATTGATAGTGAAAAATAAATTTGTTTAATAAATGTGTATTCTGTGTTGCTGAGTTTTATTGCTCAAGTTGAAAAAACTTCTTTAATAACCCAGTATCAATGCATGTACCGCTGACGAAATTTAAAAGATTAAATACTGTATATAAATAAACGTCTAAATGCAACAGCAGTCAGCCTTACACAGAGTAGAATAAATCGTCGAACTATGAGAACAGAAGGTAGAAACAAGTATACACTTCATCATAATATAAGCTATATAACGACAAACGCTATTGTCAAGTGAAAGAGTGCAACCAGAACAAAGTATAAACACACATATAAGTAAAATGTTTAATTCAAAGAAACCGATTTGGAGCAGTAAGGTATCCGAAATATTGGTAACTTGGATACAAGCAGTTAGAAGCATGACAAATCTGATCCCGGATCAGAAATCAAATAATTTCCTCTGCGATAAGCTCTAACACAGTGCCTTAACCAAAGGTCAACCACCAAACAATTGCTGCTTTTAAGAATGCATATGTCATTTCAACTTACATAGATTAATGCTTTACTATACTGTATCATATTTTAAATTGCTGGTTTTACCGTTAAAGACTGGAGTGCACAAAATGTACAGTTGAAACGTTTATGTTAAGTAATAATACATGTACATGTAAATACTCTATTGTTTATGAGACGGAGTGCCTGTTTTATACAATTTGTTAAAAATCTTTTGATATATCTTGTTTTCTGGGAATACCGTCACATCGCACCGGGACCAATTTTCACTGATAATGTCACAAATTATTAGCCGTTCCACCATTTCTTTTGAAACAAATAGTTTTGTTCTCCCTGCAGAACGATGCAAAGAGCAGCCGTAAATTTGACGTGGGAGTTTGCAACGAGAATGCGCTCGTAGGAGCTACTGCATATTTTCCACAACCGATAAAAAAATAATGGAAGAGTTGGAAAAAATGCTAACAAATATATTTGCTATCTGTTGATGCTAAGCAATCTTCGTTCATTTCCTATCTGCAACAAAATAAAACTGGCAAAGGGGATTTCTTCAAAAGAATGAAATGTCCGTAAGGTTTACCAAGAAGATACGTGACGCTCAGAATGTTTAAATGTTTGAGAAAGCTACTGAACACAGAACGGTTATCAAGGTATCAGCGGAAAATGCTTTTAAAGCCGCATTGGCTAGTGCAGGTCTGGAAAATAAAAAGAGTTCAATCATACCTGCTTACCTGAAAATCGCCACCGTAGCGATAAATCAGCCGGCCATTTTTTCTGTGTCAGCTACCCGAAAAATCACGTACTGCCCAGCCGTGATGGTGCCGTTAGAATATATGCATTGTTCTTCTTTAATTATTTCTACGCAATGCTGACAGTTACTCTGACTTGAAAACAGCAAGTCTAATTGAGAACATTGTTCAGACAAATATTAAATTTTAAACTGTAGAAGAATAACAAATAGTAACTAGAAATTATAACTGGAATATCGGCTAAAAGGAAACGTTATTGACTGAAATTTGCTGTTGTAACTGGCAGTCATTTTAGATATTGTATTGGAATACTAAAACACACCAATGAGCGCCAAGCGCACACAATGTGTATTAAGTGCAGTACAAATGCTGATACGCACCCATGCATACCCTTACAGCTGTTTGAAAATTGAAATTCCTCAAAGTGAAAAAGTGTCAACCCGTACAAGAGATGCGGATTGAAACAGAGACGGATGGTGCAGTTTATATGTGCCCATCCATCGCTGCATAAAACAGTAAAACAATAAAACAATGGAATGAAAAGCCTGCTGGATGTATTAAGCATGCTATGAAATTTTCATTAACTAAGCATAATATTATAAAGGTCAGACTCTGCAAATATTTGCTGACACATGATGATATTATGAAATTTTTAATAATTATATATGTTTGTTTCATCTTGTAATAATACTTCGCTGTCAGTTGAAATTCATTATTAAATGGTTATAGATAATTTCTAGATAATTATACTGTGGTGAATCAAATAAAAACTCGAAGCGAAATTATATTTGATATAGATTTCTCATTTACTGAGAACTCAGTGTATGTGTTGTACTGTGCAGCGATGGCGGGGAGTCTTGGAATATTTGTGATTCAATTATGTGCTTGTAGGTACAATTTACACCTATATCGTTATTTTTTTCTTTTAACTTCTGTTTCCTTTTTGTTAATTGTTTGTTTATAAATAAAACTTTAATAACTAGAATCGATTACGCTTCCGTTAAATGATAAAGGTTTAACTTATAGAACTAATAGCTAAGCAGATATTTCAATTCCTTTGAACGGCACCTATATCGACATTTATTTTATTTTTGAAAAGAGATAAAACAAACAACTTAATAAAGATGTTTATTACATCGATTCTACCTCCATGGCTAACCTTCACTAACCACCTTCCTCCTATTTAGGCGCCATTGGTTTGAACCCTGCTACCGAATGTACTCTTCATTTGAGAAATTTTAAGTTCTTTACAGGACATTGGAGTATAATATTTGTCCAATCTAGGATCGTTAATTAAACTGCCCATCTGTCATTGTAACTGTAACTGTAACTAGCTACAAATCATGTCGACATTTTATATATAGTTTTCCCCACAAAAAAATGTATAAATTACATTTGATTATTGTTTTTCTCCTCATCAATGTATGTAAAAGTTACAGGAGTACCTTTTTATCCTAAGGCTAGATAATGTTATGTTATAATGTTATAGAAAATGTTATATCTGTACGAAACGTTGAGTAGTGAGAACAGATTTGTCTTTAGTATGAACACATGTTTTAAAACAAATTTCAGTGATATATCTTCTTATCTTTCATCTTTCGATATAAAACAGAAACGAACAGATGTGACACTTTAATTTTAGGGAATAGCAACAACATTGTTACTATTTTTAATATCAATATTATTATTTTTATTATAATTATTATTATCATTATTATCATTATAATAATTAGAAGTAGTATAAGTTCAAATAGTAGTAGAAGTAGTAGTTGTTGTTGTAGTATTTTTGTGAAATACTTTGTTAATCACACACTTGCTTATTAACTTCCTTACATTTCAGTTATAATCAGCGTGTACACATCCCACAAGAGTGCCACTTTTGGACCAGAACCTGGTAGACATCCCTAATTTTAAACAGACTTTCTTATGACTTTCTTTAAAGTCTTCAGTCGTTATTTTCTAAACTGAAGAGTCGCTTGCATTCACTTTACATCTTTAATCACGTTCTTATATTCTTCTGTTTTACTTTTAAAGGAAAGACGCAATTGTAAGTTGTCTTTTTTACTAGTGAAACTCATTTGTCTTCCACATTGAACTCACTTTATCCTTCGCGAAACAGATCGTTCCATATCTAAAGATTCTACTGAATGCAACGAGAAAGTTTTGCACGCGTGGTGTTCAGATGTGAGAACAAAAAATGCCGCTGTGTCTGATCGAATGCTCACTGAAAAGGCAAAACAGCTGGGCTTGTACTTGCTAAAGGAACTTTTACCTATTACTAACTTATATCTTTTACATGTTAATTTTTATTCACATTGACCTACTTTAATGAAATTCTTGCTGTGAATGGCAGTTACATTTTGCGAATATAGATACATTCAAGTTTACTCTGTATTCTTTGTATGTTTCATTATACTGACAATTTCGATAAAACAACATTTTTACTGGGACCCAGTGGTGTCGTTTTATTAAGATTGCACTGTACAATCGGGATACTAATACCGGCTTACATTATCACTTACTGAGTCACCACATATGAAAACAAAATTTAACTTTAGTACAATGTTTAAGCTAAAATGCATAATACTGTTTTTACTTGCATTAACTTCCATGAAGTTTTTTGATAGACTTAACATAGATTTTAAATCGTTTTCATTTTTTGCAATGAGTACAGTACATTGTATCACCTGCGTAGGGAAGAACACGTACTTTCTCGTTACTAATATGGATTTTTGGGACTCGAGTCCCATACGAAAAAAATATGGTTTTCTTGGATTGTTGGTGTCTGATGATGCTACTATAGTCTTAAGAAACCGTAAATGCATATCAAATGATACAGTACAATAGTGGTTTTTATTTTATCGTCACGTGATGTAAACAAAAGTTTTCAATTGGTTAAAATCATACAGGTGTGAAATAAAGTCATTTATTTAGATATTTAAAAAGACCATGGATAATGAATAACCGTGTCGTGTTCAAGTATTAACATAAAACCAATCAGTGAAATATACTTTATACTTTGATAATATTTCTGTACAGTGATCTTACCGCTACCGATATCATTTTGGTCGACATACCTATATCAGGTAATTTGTGCAGAAAAACGTTTTTGTTTCTCGGTTCGAATGCCTCTGTGAAATCAATAAAAGGGAATAACAGGACTGACTCGATATATGGTCAACAGTATTACATATACATAGTTGCTGCTAATGGTACCCAATGGTATGACAAGTACTACAGCTCGACTTAGGTATTGGTTTAATAACACACTTTGTCCAAAGTGTTGGCACCTGGCCTGTTTAAAAACAAACATAAAACAGATTACGTAATACAAGTACGTATGTTTCATTGTTTCAGAACCTCAGACTGTATGTTGTCAACACAAGCAGCTTTCCTAACTTTTGCTGATTCAAAATCTATATTAAAGCTGAAACATTGTTTTGCTATGATTGTAAATATTCGTTTCACACGTAGAATATTTAAATTAAACAGTTCGATATCAAATTGATATACATGATCAATATACTTTACACTTTCTAATTATGTTACTATTTTTAATTGCATTTGCTTAAAGATAATTAAAATTAAATAAATGTAGTCTGTTTGAAGGGGATATATATAACTGTTCATGCATCTGACAACAAAGGATAATTACTTCATGGTTAATGTGTCACATGGGAAATTATCCTTGTACTGCTGATAACATTTTACTTTAGATAGAAATATATGACAGAGTCAAAGTCAAAACGTTCATTGGCATAAACATTACAGTGTTCATAGCAACACTATACATGGCAATGAACGTGCAGAAAACGATGATTTTGCACGTTTTGCAGTTTTGGAAAACAGCAGCAAATGCCTGGGAGTTAGTGCAAATAATTATTGACAATTGTTAATAATTGTCTGTGTTTGCTGCACGTACCCTTATCCATCTTAAATCTCAACCTCTCTATTTACAATTTAAAATTAGATACTCGTTCTAGAAACTAGAATTGTTTAATAGCTTCCGATGTTTGCAAACAGTACAAAAATGTTGAAAACCTCTGTTTGATTTATGTTACAGTTCAAATTCGGTATGCTGCACCATGGTCTCGTAAAATACTGAAAACATTGTTGCACGGAATAACTAATAAGTTACATTTTAATGTCTTCTATTAGACATGTTACGATGATGATAAGCTTCATAGAATATGTTTACGAAAGGAAACAATATTTATTTCTACCGAATTTGTAGAAATATGTGTTTAATAAAGATAAAAAATAAGGAAAAGATAATTCAGCTAACTGTTTTTCTAAACACATTGAGATGGTTTTTGGAAGTATTACTTTCAATACATTTTTTACAATACAGATTAGTGTAGACATAAATGTGTGGCGGGACGCTGAACCGGAAAGAAGCTAGATAAACGGACACCGTTTTCCACTACGACAATAGTGTCTGACATAAGCGTGTTAGGTCACGCAAAAATGTCGCGATAAAGTACAAAAACAAACACTCAAATTGTATTTCAAGATCCCGTTAACAATACGTTCGACAAACCGTTACATATTAAAACATTTGAATCACGAAATTTAACAGACGGTGAATCTTATACAATACCGCTATCATGTTACTTCCTCGTTTTCAAAGTAAAGAGAAAACAATCTTTCTTGATTGCACTATAGTACTCATTTATAGTGAAATCGGATATCACAAAATAATAAGTATAACGTAAAAATAAACGGTTCTAACGTAGTCATTCCCTTGTCTCGAGAAACAATTACCATGTTTGTTGGCGGCTTGGTTATAACGAATTTAATGATCAGGTAACAAATGATAGTCGACACAACATAATTTATTAATTTACATTATACATAAAATTTGCTTTCTCTCAATTTCGCTATAGCGAAATAAATCATGAGGTCCCCAGGATTTCGATATTAGCGTATTCCGCTGTATGCCGAAAACGAAGACTAACGAGCATGAAAAGTTCGGAATCAATAGCAAAGAAATCCACAGTTGGCACGACCGAGACACTTATAATGACAAAAAAGCGACTGACCAAGGCAAGGCAGGGGTTGTGTTAAAAGTTTTGTTTAGTATAGTACATGTACATGTATATAGAGGGAAATGTCTTCCAATTCCTAAAACGACTATATTAATTCGATTTTATATTACGCATACTTTTGCATAAAAATATAGGACTTACTTCTGTAGCAAACATTTTGTGGTGGCTGTGCTTGTTGTAATCATACAGTTGTGTAAGAACGACAGAAATATCTCCTTTAGCCTAAAAGTTTTGTTCGTGATATTACATTGGATGTTAAATGGTATGTCACAGTAACGCCAACATACTAGATAAAACTGGTCACGTGTACGCCCATATACTAGATAAAACTAGTCACAGTTATATCTATATACTAGATAAACCTGGCCACAGTTACGCCCGTTCACTAAATAAAACTGGTCACAGTAACGCCCACATACTAGATAAAACTGTTCAAAACACTCTGAATAAGACAATTCTTAGTATCAATTCTCCAATTACTTCAGAGAGTTAATTTCTTTTCGTTTCAAAAGATGCATTTATATATACTTACATATACTTACATCAAACGGCAAGATGAGGGCAGCAACAATCTAACATGTAAGCGTAGCTACCATCTATAATACAACATATTTTGTGGCACACAGACTGAAATTGATGTTAACATCAATGCGTCAAATTTTAGTTGACAGTGAAAAGCAATTCACATAGAATCCAAATCATAAATGTGTGTTTAGTGAGATTAGAAAAGACTGAATCTAGCATCTCGCGGCAACAGGCATAATTACATGTATGAGTAAATACACTTGTCTGTAAGCATTGTTCATTGACACAGACCTGCTTTTGTGAGTCATCGTCGTATCAGTGATGCTGTAAATTGGTTCATTTTATCATTTGTCTCATTTTAAAAATATGATTATAATTATTATCTTTCTTCTAATATTGCATAGAAATCGACAGAGATCTTGTGAATGTTGCACTGGGACAGAGGGCGTATCAGTCAGATACTAACAGTAGTCAAACTGCGGACAAGGCTGTGGATGGTCGTGTAGACGAGATTGAGGGTACGTCCAGCGAAATGTGCACTCTCACAACAAAAACATCAAACGCCTTCTGGGAGGTGGATTTGGGTCAAATGTATTCAATTGATCACGTGATTGTTTACAACCTGCAGTTTTGTTGCGGTGAGTTAAAGTTATTTTCTAAGTTTCGAATTGTTTACGTGCCGGTAATTTCATTCACGAATATTCAAAAGTTCCAAACCTAAAGGTTTTTGCACAATCTCAGTCAAGTGTTGCCTCCCTGCTGCAATTCACTTACGATAATTATGGGCTTTGGTAAAATCAGGACTGACACCAAAATTTCAAAAATCGTAACAAGCGGCTGACGGGAACTCATTCTGTTGTAGACTGGACATTTGCCTAAATCTGAAAGGTTAAAACAGACAGTTACTTCAAAATTACCAGTTCCTTTCAATAACTAAACGGTAACATTCCTTAATATGTCTTCGTTTACCACCAAGTCAAATATTATTCACTGCATTAATATATGTATGCCGACAATACATTAATATGGCAAAGTATTGTTAAACAATCTCGAAAATTGAAAGTAGATCAAAGAATAACATAGTCGTCAATAAGAAAGAAATACATTTTCATTTGAAAAATGTCTGTGTACAAAATATTTCTTAAAACACACTTGAAACTTAACATCTTGTATTATATAAGTAGGAAGTCATTATTTAACTGACACTGTAGTGTTTAAACTTGATTTGATATCATCTCACAGCATTTCTTATGCGTACGAAGTAGTACAATGTATGCACTATCTGCTTAAATGTAAATGAGTAAATGAAGACAGTTAAAAACTCTTCAAATTAATCGTAGAAAAAGACTAAGAAGTTGCTACTACATAATATATATATGTCCGCCCCCTCCCCCCCCCCCACACACACATGATTCGGGGGGATGGTGGACATGTTGTTGTTGTCCTGTCTGTTTTGATATCTATCTGTCAGGATTGATAGATGTCACAAAGTTTGTCTATGCAACACCTCCTAGAGCACTGGGTGGATTTCAAACAAACTCCACTCAAGCCTAGTTGTACATGTTGTCGGCATTTTTCTATTCCTTTATTTTCTGTGTAGTTATTGCCCTAGATTTGTCTAATTTTACAATATATGTGCTATTACCGGGCAGATTTCTACCAAACTTCGCATTATGTGATCAGTTCAATGTATACACTTGAACATCGTGAGCATGTTCCGGTTCACTGACTTTTATCGGAGTTATTGCCCTTGAATTTATGATGCCAGGGATACTTGTCCTGTATGACTGGATGAATTTCAATCAAACTTACACATAAATATTGAGTGCAATATCCACTTTGTATGTCCTCAGTATGTTCTGGTTTATTGACTTTTAGCAGAGTTACTGCCATTGATTTGTCTATTGTTGAATATTGGTGCTATAACTCTGATACTGCTGGATGGATTTTAATCGAACTCCACATGGGTGATTAGTATAATGTCTACATTCGCATATCATCATTATGTTCCGGTTCAATGACTTCTAGCGGAATTATTGCCCTTAATTTAATTTTATGATGTCTAGGCTTTCTTCTCCTTTATGACTGAATGCATTTCAATTAAACTACCACATGAGTGATACAAATGTAAGTACCATGACTATTTTTGACTATCATCAGTCTGTTCTAGTTCATTGATTTTAGCGAAGTTGTTGCCATTGATTGATCAAATTTTACAATCTCTGCGCAATATTTCATATACAAACAAGAGCCATGTAAGACGTGACCATCCCTCTGCCGAATACTCTTTTTATTACCAAAAAAACAAAAATCAAAAGGGAAGCCACGTCCAAAGCAGCCTCCCAAAACGGCCCCACACTCGAAGGCAAAAAAAAAAAAAAACAAACACAAACACAAAAAAAAAAAAAAAAAAAAAAAAAACACACACACAAACAAAAAAAAAAAAAAAAACATACACACACTAGCCACAAAGCAAACACACGAGGACAAAAGACAATAAAAGGAACACGTGGGGCACCGCCTTGGAACGGTGTGGAAAAACCCCACTGGGACTAAACCGGTTTATGGTGCGCACCCAACCTCACTCTTACTAAGTACCACATTAAAAGTTCTGCCGTTAACATTTGAGATAATTGAAAACCATTTAAGGTGAGAGGAATGGATATGGAATAGGTTCTTATCTAATAAAATATTAGTAATTATAACGTGTTGAGGGTTATTTACCTGCACTTTCTCTGTGTTAATGTCGCATTTCTACTTAAAAAATCTGAAATTGTATGCTTTGCACAAGCGTTTTATGCAAAAAAATCAATAAAAGGAGATAACTCAAAACCAGGGTAAATTTGAGTAATAGTTATTGGACACTGTACTGCATCTTAATGTTCTCTATGACTGTTTGCAATTTGAATCAATCAGTCCAGTACTTATGGAATGAATGAATGAATGAGTTAAGGTCATTGTGCACTGCACTTCCTCTCAATATCCTCTTTCAGAGTGTAAAATTTAAACAAATTCTCTTGAAACCTTTTGGAGTAATGTTTCGGACAAAAGTGTAATATGAAAATCAATAAGGGGAGATAACTCAAAAATAGCGAAAGGTATGGCTATGGTTATTAAACACTGCACTGCGTCAAAATGACCTCTGTAAGTGTATATAATTTGAATCAATTAGGTTCAGTACTTAAGAAGTTATGGTCTGAACAAGAAAATTCAATAAAGGGAGATAATAAAAAAATAGGACAAGCTAGATTTAAGGTCCTTGTACAGTGCACTTTCATTTAATGTCCTCTGTCTGTGCGAAAAGTTTGAATAAATTCCTTTGAATACTTTCATAGTTATGCTCTGGACAAAAATGTGACGGACGAACGGACTATAACCATATAGCCTTTGCGGGGGATAATTAAATATTTGCATGTAAACTGCACTAGAGTTATCGGTATGAGATCTTTATTCCAAGTATAACATTCATTTATTTCTGAATATTAACAAGATGCCCTAGTTTGGTGAGATTTAGAACAGTTGCTGTCCTTCATTTCTCAATATATACCCTGGATGTGTTGATATACCCTAGTGTAAAGTTCCATGATGGAGGCAATTTGGGGGGAGATCGGAGAAGTAATTTTGTTCTTTTATCTAAAAACAAAAACAATAACATCTAGTTTATTTTTGTTTACATTGAAATAGTTTTGTTTTCAGATAGAGTTAATGAAAGGCATAATTTAGCATAATTCTGAGTTAACTTGTAGTTATGTTCAGGCGAGAACTTAAAAGGTCGCTTTCCTTACTGTTTTCAAAAATAGAAAAATATTATAGCATTTTTGTCATCACACAAACTCTTAAGTCTGCATTATTGAAATGAACATACCATTTTATAACTGTCATTACATACAGTACTGTAAAGGAAGCTCAATGTGACTTTACATTTCAGGTGAAGATCTCCGAGGTCTACGACTACTCATTGGAAACACATCTGCACATTACAAGCTGCATGGTTATCATGGAAACCACGTATGGGAGTCGCATACGTTCCAACTGAAAGAAGCAGTAGTTGGGAGATGGGTTCAAATTACAAGAGATTCTTCCGTCAATGTGCCTCTTGCTATTTGCGAAGTTGAGGTCATTGGGAAGCCTTATCATAAAGAGTGTAAGTTTTTGAATATTTCATATCTATCGGATCAACAAACCTAGAATAATCAAGCCATTTGGTATTCATAGTTGTTGATGTACAGTACGTGTAGGTTGTCAATGTATCACGTAGCCGTTTAGTATTTATAGTTGTTGATGTACAGTGCGTGTAGGTTGTCAATGTATCACGTAGCCATTTGGTATTCATACTTGTTGATGTACAGTACGTGTAGGTTGTTAATGTATCACGTAGCCATTTGGTATTCATAGTTGTTGATGTACAGTTCTTGTAGGTTGTCAATGTATCACGTAGTATAAATCTCTTTCATGTTAATGACATGTTTCATTATGTGTTCTAGTTGGTTTAGTCGGATTTAGTTCAGCTCGATTACAAAGAAAGCTCCGTAGCTTATTGATTAGTTCTCAAACACTCATACCAGATGTCATCACGCTCGCGACAGAGAGACAAGGATTTTTTCATCACTGCTACCCATGTACAGCTAGGTGAAATGCGGCACATGTTGCATCAGTGATATTGCCCACTGACACACCTTCTTTGCTCTGAATGAGAGTTATGATTTTAACCTTACAACAGTTGCAATAATATTAACACGAATTTGTTTTGTTTTATCTGTGACACACTGAATTTATAGTAGATGATAGTGTTTAAACTTCAAGAGACATTTTTTTATAATAGATGTTAACAGATAGCTGAGAGCATGGTCAAACTGTGTATGATTATGTAGTGTTTCGTTGCTCTTTGAAATGTAATGAAGCACTTTTTACACAAGTGAAACTTTTCTTAATTCTTTGGCTTAATGGAAGAAAATGGTACTTAATGTTTTCTATAGGTGTATCAATACTTAAGGGTAGTTAAAAAGACATGACACATCCTTGAGTGCAAAAAGCCTTCATAAATATTTTGTCACAAGAAAGCCAGTCTAAAGGACACTACTTTTAAAATAAACTTACCTTTGGTTTTAGGAACTACCAAATATAACATGTAACTCAAAATCTGAAATGTCGACAATTTTGGATTTAAATAGCACAGTCGTAGATTTAAAGTTAAAATTTACTGACATATTAGCTTTTATTTAGTAAATAAACGCTCTTACATGTACTTCTCTTGTGTTGAAATAATTTTAAGTAGATCAAACCATTAAAATGGCAATCCCTTAAACTGATATCAATTGAATAACTTCAAAAGCAAAACTAATAGATTATTTGCAAGTATTTTACTAAAAGTTTAAACTGTACATTCAAGTCATCACCAGTAAAATCAGCTATGTAAAACATGTTGCAGTGTTGTAAAACGTTCTAATTGTAACATCACGTCTTATCTGTATTAATAAATACAATACTTTCAGGGACGAAGACACCTATTTACAGTCCGGGTAAATTTGTATATTCGGCTTGCAAGGGTGCCTATTGTAAGCAACTTGATGTCACCAAAGGTACATTTATAATCCTTTTTCTTACATTTAAGCTATCGCATGCATTGGGCTTGATTATGCATTCTTAAGTATAAATAAAAACACGATACTCATACAAAATGTACAAGGGCATTTGGACATCCATATATATAAAGCTCATACTCCGATATAGTACTATTTGAAAACATTATTTACAGTTTGCCCTTCTCCATTATCCAATTATATGCTCCTTTTTAATTACAAAACCAGTTGTTGTTTCCATATTGACTGAAATATCTCCAATATGAATATGATTATTTTACTTTGTGTTTCCAATACGCGGGACTGTGACATCACAAAGCTGAGCTCTGCCAAAAATCTCTATATACACTCAACCGGTTTAGAAACGCAAAAGTGGCAACATATTTATTTTAACAGTGTTATCGTATTTCAAATTTATTCAAATTTCATACACAACAAAAACAATATAAAATTTGAATTTTTGTAAAAGTTTCAATAATTCATCGCAAAAAATGACTTAAATAGAAATAAAAACAATAGCGTCATTCAAATAAAAATGTTCAACAGGGGAAATGTTTTCGTTTCTAAATCGGTTAAGTGTATTTCAATACAAATATATTTTCGCAGGATGGGACAGTTCTGTAGCCCGGTTACGGGTCTATTTTATAGGAATAAACAAAATTATGGCTTCGGTTTGCTGACGCTCCCTCGCAATAAATTCGCTTATACCATAATTATCACCTGTAGATACATACTGATAAGAACAATAAAGTCAGTATAAGATTTCCGTAACGTTACATACAGTAAAGTACATGCTTTTGTAATATTTGGCTTGTGGAATGAATTTTTAAGCATGTAACTACAGTCGTCTCTTAAAAATTAAATTGAAATTAACCTGCTAATTGTTATTAACAAAAAAGGTTTTTGCTAAAGTGTACACCATACAGTTCGAGTATCTATTAGAAATAAATGTAATTTATCAGTCATATGATAAAAACAATCGAATGCACATTTCAAAAATTAGAACCCTGGAATAGCCGAGTAGGACGCTCCGAAGCTTATCATCTGTGTCATTGATGTAGATATGAATATTTTGCTTTTGGGATAACCCTGCTTGTCCTGTTTGTTGTTCATACGTTCCCGTGTTTCTAATTGTTAACAAGTTTCGGTATAAGAATATGTGTGTTTTTTTAAGAAAATTACAGAACCTCACAAATTTTCGTAATTCACAAATGAACATTAACTTCTATTTTACAGATTCAAAGCTTTATTGGTCTCGATTTAATTTTCGCAGTTTTCACGAATTTTCCATTTCGCTAAATTTAAATATCTTGCGAAAAATTATTTTCACATTGATTTACTATACAAAATGTAAGAGTATTCATTCGTGATTTTAAAATTTGAGAATAAGCATGTCTGCTCACAAATCGCGAATTTTTGTCACGCAAGAATTACCAGATTTTCAGTAAATTGATTCAATCTTTGATTCAAACTAAATAATTAAGAGTTGAACGGGGATTGGTAACTTGAGCATAATGGTATCAATTGTTTGTTAACTTCAGTTGCTGAAAAGATTGCCCAGCAAAAGTAATAGAATAATTGCTATGGGGGATATGAACTTTTATCGTCCCGGTGATAAAAAACTTGCTATCTCG